>SJYW01033347.1:1245170-1266339 GCA_006410735.1 Raphicerus campestris
TGGAGTTTCAGCCTCAGTATCAGTCCCTCCAGTGAACACTCAGGACTGGTCTCCTTCAGAATGGACTGGTTGGATCTCCTTGCAGTCCAAGGCACTCTCGAGAGTATTCTCCAACACCACAGTCCAAAAGCATCAATTCTTTGACGCTCAGCTTTCTTCACAGTCCAACTCTCACATCCATACATGGCCACTGGAAAAACCATAACCTTGACTAGACGGACTTTTGTTGGCAAAATAATGTCTCTGCTTTTTAATATCATAATAGCTGTCTTCAAATAATTTTGGCTTAACAGAAACAATTTCTCATGTTCATTCAAAACTGAGTACCTAGCTATAGTTCAGCTCCTATAATAGTACCAGAGCCAACTCATGGAAAAGACGCCCATGCTGGGAAAGATGGAAAGCAAAAAGGGCAGGGGGTGGCACAGGATGACATAGCTAGATAGTATCACAGATTCAATGCAGATGAATTTGAACAAACTCCAGGAGATGGTGAAGAACAGAGGAGCCTGGCAAGCTGCAGTCCATGGGGTCACAAAGAATTGAACACGACTTAACCACTGGAAAAAAATAGTAATGTAGGTTCCACAGGAGATGAGACACAAGGCTCACAATCTAGTGGGAAAACCGAAGAAGAAAAACAACTCTAACTCAGTGTGAGGAGTGCAAGGTATGCCTGTAGATTGTGACAGCTTCACAGGGGAAATGGTATCAAAGCTGAAGTTTTGAAAAATTAGCTTGGCCATAAGAGGGTTGAGGAGACATTTCAGATAGAAGGAATCACACATAGAAAGATAGGGAGGCATGAGGAAATGCAAGCTCTTTACAAATTATTAGGTTATTCACAATGCTGGAGTACAGGATGTAACTGAGGTTAGACATAGACATTCACTCGCCTGTGAGTGTCCAGGAGTCTCCAGCGGAGACATGGGTTGGTGGTGGCCTGCTGCAGGGTTGGGGGCACTGAGTGTAGCAGTCCATGCGTGGGACCTTTTGAAGGAGGTCGCCATTATCTTCATTACCTCTGCCATAGATTGCTGCTGCTGCTGCTAAGTCGCTTCAGTCGTGTCCGACTCTGTGCGACCCCATAGATGACAGCCCACCAGGCTCCACTGTCCCTGGGATTCTCCAGGCAAGAACACTGGAATGGGTTGCCATTTATTCTCCAAAGCATGAAAGTGAAAAGTGAAAGTGAAGTCGTGTCCGACTCTTCGCGATCGCATGGACTACAGCCTACCAGGCTTCTCTGTCCATGGGATTTTCCAGGCAAGAGTGCTGGAGTGGGTTGCCATTGCCTTCTCCCTGCCATAGTTTGGCCCCAGGTAAATAGCAGGAGTCTACAGCCATACCACCCTGAACGCTCCCTATCTCGTCTGATCTCGGGAGCTAAGCCAGGTCGGGCCTGTTAGTACTTGGATGGGAGACTGCCTGGGAATGGCCGATGAGTCTGCCTGCAATGCTGAAGACCCAGGTTCATTCCCTGGGCAAGGAAGATCCCCTAGAGAAGGAAATGGCAACCCACTCCAGTACTCTTGCCTGGAAAATTCCATGGACAGAGGAGCCTTGTAGGCTACAGTCCACGGGGTCACAAAGAATCAGACATGATTGAGCCACTTCAGTTCAGTTCAGTCGCTCAGTCGTGTCCAACTCTTTGTGAACCCATGAATCACAGCACACTAGGCCTCCCTGTCCATTACCAACTCCCAGAGTTCACTCAGACTCATGTCCATCGAGTCAGTGATGCCATCCAGCTATCTCATCCTCTGTTATCCCCTTTTCTTCCTGCCCCCAATTCCTCCCAGCATCAGAGTCTTTTCCAGTGAATCAACTCTTTGCATGAGGTAGCCTAAGTACTGGAGTTTCAGCTTTAGCATTATTCCTTCCAAAGAAATCCCAGGGTTGATCTCCTTCAGAATGGACGGGTTGGATCTCTTTACAGTCCAAGGGACTCTCAAGAGTCTTCTCCAACACCACAGTGCAAAAGCATCAGTTCTTTGGCACTCAGCTTTCTTCACAGTCTAACTCTCACATCCATACATGACCACAGGAAGAACCATAGCCTTGACTAGATGGACCTTTGTTGGCAAAGTAATGTCTCTGCTTTTCAATATGCTATCTAGGTTGGTCATAACTTTCCTTCCAAGGAGTAAGCTTCTTTTCATTTCATGGCTGCAGTCACCATCTGCAGTGATTTTGGAGCCCCCCAAAATAAAGTCTGACACTGAGTGACTTCACTTCAAATAGCAGGAAGGGAGCATATCTCCACCCAGCATCAGAAAATTGGATTAATGATTTATTGAGCATGCCCCGCCCATCAGAACTAGACCCAGTTTCCCCCTCAGTCAGTCTCTTCCATCTGGAAGCTTACATAAGCCTCTTATCCTTCTCCATCAGTGGGCAGACAGACTGAAAACCACAATCACAGAAATCTAACCAATCTAATCACATGGAGCACAGCCTTGTCTAACTCAATGAAACTATGAGCATGCCATGTAGGCCACCCAAGACAGACAGGTCATGAAGGAGAGTTCTGACAAAATGTGGTCCACCGGAGAAGGGAATGGCAAACCACTTCAGTATACTTGCCTTGGGAACCCTATGATCAGTATGAAAAGGCAGAAATCTAGGACACTGAAAGATGAACTCCCCAGGACGGTAGGTGCCCAATATGTTACTGGAGATCAGTGGAGAAATAACTCCAGAAAAAATGAAATGACAGAGCCAAAGCAAAAACACCCAGTTATGGATGTAACTGGTATGGAAGCAAGGTCTGATGCTGTAAAGAGCAATATTGCATAGGAATCTGGAATGTTAGGTCCTTGCTGCTGCTGCTGCTGCTAAGTCACTTCAGTAGTGTCCGACTCTGTGCAACCACATAGAGGGCAGCCCACCAGGCTCCCCCATTCCTGGGATTCTCCAGGCAAGAACACTGGAGTGGGTTGCCATTTCCTTCTCCGATGCATGAAAGTGAAATGTGAAAGTGCAGTCACTCGGTCATGTCCGACTCTTAGCAACCTCATGGACTGAAGCCTAACAGGCGGCTCCGTCCATGGGATTTTCCAGGCAAAAGAGTACCAGAGTGGGGTGCCATTGCCTTTTCCATGTTAGGTCCATGAACCAAGGCAAATTGGAAGTGGTCAAACAGGAGATGGCAAGAGTGAACGTTGACATTCTAGGAATCAGCAAACTAAAATGGACTGGAATGGATGAATTTGACTCAGATGACCATTATATCTACCACTGTGGGCAAGAATCCCTTAGAAGAAATGGAGTCACCATCATAGTCAACAAAAGAGTCTGAAATGCAGTACTTGGATGCAATCTCAAAAACAACAGAATGATCTTTGTTTGTTTCCAAGCCAAACCATTCAATATCACAGTTATCCAAGTCTATGCCCTGACCAGTAATGCTGAAGAAGCTGATGTTGAATGGTTCTATGAAGACCTACAAGACCTCCTAGAA
This sequence comes from Raphicerus campestris, assembly GCA_006410735.1. NCBI lineage: Eukaryota > Metazoa > Chordata > Mammalia > Artiodactyla > Bovidae > Raphicerus > Raphicerus campestris. Next base: position 1,248,634 of record SJYW01033347.1, read on the forward strand.
CTACTACCCAAAAAAGATGTCCTTTTCATTGTAGGTGATTGGAATGTAAAAGTACGAAGTCAAGAAACACCTGAAGTAACAGGCAAATTTGGCCTTGGAGTACAGAATGAAGCAAAGCAAAGGCTAATAGAGTTTTGACAAGAGAATGTACGGGTAGTAGCAAACACCCTCTTCCAACAACATAAGAGAAGACTCGACACATGGACATCACCAGATGGTCAACACTGAAATAAGAATGATTATATTCTTTGCAGACAAAGATGGAGAAGCTTTATACAGTCAGCAAAAATAAGACTGGGAGCTGACTATGGCTCAGATCATGAGCTCCTTCTTGCCAAATTCAGACTAAAATTGAAGAAAGTAGGGAAAACCACTAGANGTTAGAACTGGACATGGAACAACAGACTGGTTCCAAATAGGAAAAGGAGTACATCAAGGCTGCATATTGTCACCCTGCTTATTTACTTACATGCAGAGTACATCATGAGAAACGCTGGACTGGAAGAAACACAAGCTGGAATCAAGGCTGCCAGGAGAAATATCAATAACCTCAGATATGCAGATGACACCACCCTTATGGCAGAAAGTGAAGAGGAACTAAAAAGCCTCTTGATGAAAGTCAAAGAGGAGAGTGAAAAAGTTGGCTTAAAGTTCAACATTCAGAAAACAAAGATCATGGCATCTGGTCCCATTGCTTCATGGCAAATAGATGGGGAAACAGTGGAAACAGTGTCAGACTTTATTCTGGGGGGTTCCAGAATCACTGCAGATGGTGACTGCAGCCATGAAATTAAAAGACGCTTACTCCTTGGAAGGAAAATTATGACCAACCTAGATAGCATATTAAAAAAGCAGAAACATTACTTTGCCGACTAAGGTCCATCTAGTCAAGGCTTTGGCTTTTCCTGTGGTCATGTATGGATGCGAGAGTTGGACTGTGAAGAAAGCTGAGCACCGAAGAATTGATGCTTTTGAACTGTGGTGTTGGAGAACACTCTTGAGAGACCCTTGGACTGCAAGGATATCCAACCAGTCCATTCTGAAGGAGATTGGCCCTGGGTGTTCATTGGAAGGACTGATGCTGAAGCTCAAACTCCAGTACTTTGGCCACCTCATGCGAAGAGTTGACTCACTGGAAAAGACTCTGATGCTGGGAGGGATTGGGGGCAGGAGGAGAAGGGGACGACAGAGGATGAGATGGCTGGATGGCATCACGGACTCAATGGACATGAGTTTGAGTAAACTCTAGGTGTTGGTGATCGACAGGGAGACCTGGCGTGCTGTGATTCATGGGGTCGCAGAGTCGGACACGACTGAGCGACTCAACTGAACTGGACAGTCCAGGGTAGAGCCCCAAACCCCACCTGAGAAACAGCCTCTGAGTGATTGGCTGATAGTGGAACAATCTCCTCCCGTACCAAGACCCTCTAAACCAAGAGCAAAGGAACCTAAGAGGTACTGAGCTCGCAAGAGGAGGAGAGAGTAGATGGACAGAGGGTTGCAGGAATCCCCTGGCAGTCCGGTGGCTGGGACGCACGCCGCCCTCTCTCCTCCACAGAATCCTTCATGGGCTCCACCTGTTCCACTCTCCAGGGGTCACAACACCCAGAACCCGTCTCTGGCAGCTTCTCTTTTCCCGGCTATCCTACCCTCCCCCAAACCAGGAGAGCACACCGTCACTGTGGTGTGAAGAGCAATCCCCCAATTAAGAACCCCTTTCTAGGTCCCAGCCCTGAACCCACTTCCTGACTCACACTCATGTGGGTAGAAAGACCCAAACTCAAACTTCTAGAACCAAGCATGTGACTTTCTTAAGGGAGTCACTGGCCTGCTCGCAGGATGTCCCACATTCTGCTGGAAAGTGGCAATGTTTCCTGGATGACAATTCCTCCCACAACAGGCCTGTACCCCCTGCTCCCCCACTGGAGACTTGGGCAAGGGTCCCCACACGACAAAACACCACCCACCCTACAGGAGGAGCACCCCTGCACCATAACACCCAAGACCCCAGAAAATGGCCCACAGCACGGCTCTCCCTACAGAGGGACAACAAAATCCAACGCATGGTTCAGCCACATATAGTAAGATGCCCCGAGCGGGTAGGAGCGGAAAACGAGGGTGTGTGACCACAAGTGGGGACACGGGCTGCTGCAGCTGGGGAGGTAGAGTCCAGACAGTTACACGGGAGGCAGGCAGGGACCTGAGTCTCCTGCCAGGGGTGTCACAGGTGATTATTTAACTGGTAAATGACCAGAGACTGTGACTCATTCAACTCTATACATCTCGCATCCAAACACACACCCTACCCTCCACTGGCCTCCGTCTCAACCAACGCTTCCTGAAGTTTCAGCCAGTCTGTGGACTGTCCACAAACACCCCCAGGTCTCCGGGACTCCCCACATGAGCTCCATGCCAAAGCGGAAGTCAAGGCAGAGCAAGGCCCAGGCGCCCTGCTTCACTGACACAATCGAGACCAACGGGTAATTCCCAGAAAGTCCCACCTACAAAGACTCAGAACACCTGCCCTGCTGTCTGGAGCTCCTGGAGACAAGCCTCAGGGAGCGACCCATGGTCCTGAGGAAAGGCCTGCTCTGCTGGGGGCCGCGGGTTCAGAAGCCACACCTGCAGAGGGTTCAAGCCCATCCTCTGGACAACTGCCCTCAAGTGAAGGAACACACGACATGAAACAGGTGGGAACACACTGATCCCAGCAGTGTCCCTGCACAGCCACGGAAGTGGGCTCACCCTGGGGCCCCCTCTCCCTGCACACAGGGTACTCCTGCTGGCCAGCCATGCTGACCCAGGGAATGGAGCCCAGATGCTCTGTCAGCTCTGCCTGTGCCCACACGTCCCGGCACGGCCTGTCCCACCTTGCTGTGGCTAGGCCGGAACAAGACACTTCTCTCTAGGGTGGCAGGTCCCCAGCAGGCCGGCAGCCCCCAAGGTCACCAAGCCAACACTATCCCCAAGCGCAGCCTCAGAGACATTCACAGAGGTGTGTAGTTTCCCAGCTGCTCAGCATGGAAGGAAAGCAGAGTCGGCCCACGAGGGCCCAGGCCAGGCTGCCAAGGCACACGGAGATTGGGAGCCTTGCCTGCACCCACACGATCCCTAACAAGCTCTTTGCCCATCATCCCCATGGCCCAGCTGGAGGCTGTCTTCATCACCCGAGGACTTTCAAGGTGGACATTCTGAACTGAGTTTAACTGCAAAACACGTCACTAAGCGGCATGAAACCTGACTTGTTATCTAATCAGTCCAAAGCAGCAGAGGAAACTGCGGAGCATCCAGAACTGAACAGAACAGGCAGAAAGCCTATTTTGAGAAATTACACCAAGGGAGGGAGTGACTAATGACACGGCAACTCAGAAATGACATTCCACTCACCCCACCCCCACTGACCTGCAGAGGTTCTTTCAGCCATGCTCCGCCCATCAGAAGGGCACTCCCTGAGGGCAGGACAGTCCTGCTTCAGCACCAGGTCGAACTTGAACTTGGTGCTCAGTTCGTGCTTGGTGATCAATGAGCAGCCAAGCTCTGGAACCACCGCTGTGGCCTGTGGGGCCACGAATAGGGCCACTGACTGTCCGCCAAAACAGCTCTGTGCCTTCAGGGCCCAGATGGAGGAGCCGTGGCCTCTGCCCTTCGAGGCCGGGGTGCCTCTTGACAGCTCACCCTCCTCGTCAGCAGGGAGGCCTCTACCGGAGCGCTTGCAGGGGCCATGAGGGGCCTTTCAAAACCAGGACCATGGGGCACAGTTCCTGCCACCAGGAGAAGCCCACAGCTGCTCTCCAGACAGGAAGCAAGCATGCTCCCTGGGACAGCCTCTCCACATGCAGACTTTCCCTGTGCAGAGCCTGGTCCCTGAACACCAGCTGCTCCAGTGGGCACAGCCCAGAGGGCATACCGGAAGGAGGGCGGCCCCAAGGGGCCCAGCCCCTTGGTAAGTGGGCCATTAGGTCCTTGAGAAGTGACTCACCTCCAGTCTCAGCATCTTCAAAGGAGGTCATCTGCAGGGGACCATCAGCTCCAGAAACCAACAGGCCCCTGGAGACCTACAAATGCCTACCCACTGGCACATGGCAGCAGTCGAGGGCTCCTGCACACACCTGGGCTCGATAACTCGAGCCCCACAAGGAGAGTACTGACATTCATTCTAGGGGGTCTTCATAATAAGGCAGAGAGGCCAACGGACAGCACTTCCCCAGTGACAACGCCCAACATCACAAAATACTCCACCCAGAAGGACTGGCAACATTCAGACTCCCCCCTTCCTCCTTACCTTCTGCCCAGCAGGGTCTGCCCCTCTCCACCTTCTCCCAGAAGGCAGCCCTCTCTCTCTGGATCTGCACTGAGGCTCCCATGGGGGTGACCCCACGACAAAAAATTCCGTCAAACACCACGACTCCCAAATTCTGACCTCTTCCGACCTCTCCCTCAATCTTCTGCTTATATTCAACTCCTTCCACTTCCTCCACAAACAGGCATCTCAAATTTAACATGTCCAAACAAGCACACTTGTGCCCACCCCTACTGGCCCCCAGGGAATGTTCCACCTTCTTTCATGTCACCCCAGTCCCCAACTTCATTCCCCCCAGGAGGCCCTGTCCTTACCCCTGACCTCCAACCTATCAGTAGGTCCATCATGCTCCATGTCGACACTGGCATCCCAGGCCCGGCTACCTGCCTGCGCCTGGATGCTTCCCTGGCCACCACCAACCCCTGCTAGCCAACCTGCCTCTACTTACCTCACCCCTGTATTCCACACACACAAAGTGCTCTCATAACACAGCTCACCCTCCCAGTCAGCAGGGAGGCCTCTACCGGAGCGCTTGCAGGGGCCATGAGGGGCCTTTCAAAACCAGGACCATGGGGCACAGTTCCTGCCACCAGGAGAAGCCCACAGCTGGGCACTCCACGCCCTGCCACAGCTGCTCTCCAGACAGGAAGCAAGCATGCTCCCTGGGACAGCCTCTCCACATGCAGACTTTCCCTGTGCAGAGCCTGGTCCCTGAACACCAGCTGCTCCAGTGGGCACAGCCCAGAGGGCATACCGGAAGGAGGGCAGCCCCAAGGGGCCCAGAGACACCTGCCCTGCTGTCTGGAGCTCCTGGAGACAAGCCTCAGGGAGCGACCCATGGTCCTGAGGAAAGGCCTGCTCTGCTGGGGGCTGCGGGTTCAGAAGCCACACCTGCAGAGGGTTCAAGCCCATCCTTTGGACAGATCTGCCCACTGCCCTGCTGAGAACCCTGGAATAAACCCAACCCCTAGCACTTCTGAATGCACAGATCTGTGACCAGCCGGCCCCCAGCCAGGCCCCGTGCTCCCCCAACTTGGGCTCTCCTCCCTGACCTGCTCTCAAGTCCCTGCACTGGCCCCTTCCTCTCCTGAACCCAGGACCCCAGCAGCATGCAGCTCCCTTCTCACCACCCAGGCCTCAACTGCCTGCTCGGAAGGCATTCTGGTCCCTTGTCCACTCCTTCATCAACCTAGGGTAAGAAACCCACAAAACCAAGCCCCCAAAAGCAGAGGCTCTGTGGGTCTGGGGGCCCAGCCTGGACGCCGGCATCCACAGCAGCCTGGTTCACTGGCTCAGTCCACGCCTGGAAAGCAGGACACGGTCTCCACCAACACCTCCATCAACCAAGGGCTAAATTACCCTCACAAGGTTTAAGAATCTAGATGCAAAACCAGATACAACTTGCTAAAGGAAATCTTTAGAACACTGTTGGTTTCTAAAAAGTCACATTTTGGCCATGTTTCTAAACACTACGGTTTTAAAAGCGTAAACAGTCGAGTCCTTCAAAAGACACCAATATCAAAGACTTGAAAACGTTCTGCACAGCAGGCGCACAGAGTGTGGACACGGGACAGCCACGCCAGACCAGTGGACATGAGCACTGCAGGGTGTCACGGCGCTGAAATGAAGTGCTGGCCCGAGGCCGAGGGGCACCAAAGGGCAAAGGCCACTGAGGGGTGGGAGCCACACCCAAAACTTAGGCAGGAGAAGGCGGCCCTTATGGGGTGACCCCGACTCCGTAAAAGTTAGAAGCACTTCTGCACCCGACATGGGCTGAGATGACATCGCCAAAATGAGACCTGGCCGACAAAGTGAGGTTACAAGTGATGTCTTTCCCTCCTTACACTTTTCCTCTCTTTCCAAACTTCCTATAAAGAATAAAACTAATTTTATGATCAGAAAAAACAGGTGGGCAAAGAAATCATTTTCAAGTGACCAACAATTTGTATAACACAGTTTTATTTTTTAAAAATCAAGAACATATTCCTTTATAACTGTTTGAACAGTCACCGTGATACTTAAGACGCTACTATTTCACAGCATTTTTACAAGATCAAACAGGCTCAACACAGGCCTGTCTCTTCCGTGCAGAGCTCACTAACGCCTGGTGTCCATCTGAATAAACTTCATGAAGACAAGCCCCCCTGTGACGGCTGTACAAACTCCTTTGAACACCTTTCCTGAGTGGCTGTCCACATACTTCAGCACAAACAGCAGAAAAGCTGCCTTCTCCCCCCAACCCCAAGACTCAGGTGTAAGCACAGTATACACTTCCTTCCCAAAGCCCATGGCCTCCTTGCTGACCCCACCGGCCCCTTTCTGCCTGACCAGCAGGCCAGGCACGCCCAGCACTGGGGAGGGGACTGAGGTTTCCGAGTCCTGCCCTGTCCATTCAGTGTTCACTCAGGCCAGTGACCCCCAAAAGAAGTCACTCACGAGGTAGAACCTTCTTACCACTTGCCCCTAAATTCTGAAATCCAACATCCAATTTAAAGAACTGTTTTAAGATTTCCCCATCTCTGGAGCAGGACGATACTCAGACAATACCAAGCCCTCCAGGACACAAGATCCCCAGCATCAGCACCGACCCCCTGCACCCTCCTCTTCACCTGGTCACGTACCTCCCAAGCTTGGGGCTCAACATCAGCAGGCATGTCCCGTCCTCCCAGGCCACGTGGAAAACACAGAATGGTCCCATCCAGACTCTAACTTCGGAAGGGAAGGACAAACGTCCGACCCAGCTTCACAGGCCCACAGGGCTGCAGAGGGGCTCTGTGCTCACAGGCCTGCGTCACGTCCATCAGGAAGCCCACGCTGGGAGGGTGCAGGGCTCCCCCCTCCAGCCACGCACAGCCTCCACCCACCTCCGAGCAGCAGCACAGCCAGGCGGGCAGCCAGACAAGAAACAGGTGTGGCATCCATGCGCTTCTCAAACTGGGAGCAAGGGAGGAATCTAAACTGTGGACAACTTTGTCTTCTGAAGGTTTTAATTTCTTGGTGTAGCTATTTGAGGATATGTAAAATTCAAAACTATTAATTTAAAGCTTGCATGGCCCTATCCTAGAAATATAAAGTTTCCAATTTTCAAACATAATTTTATAGCACTTAATCTACTTCACTCAGCATTAAAAAGCAATTATTCTAAGATGGTCTGAAGTGCAGTGTTTGTAATTTACAGACCAGGGGCCATGACCCCTTAGGCCTGAAAGGAAACAGCGCAATGCAGTCAGTCACCTGCCAGGCACACAATACCCAGGACGGAGGGTCCTGTTGCAGACAGCTCCCCTCACCCTTGTTTTTATCTCTCAGTTTGTCCTGTTACTATCAAAAGCCTGATTAAATAATAGGCTGCCAACCTCCAGCCAAAGACAAATCTCAGAGGTGAGAGCCCCAAGCAGCAACTGAGTCAATCAAGACAATTTGGAAAACCTGAGTCTCCTGCTTGTTATCAACTTGAAGACAAGGAAAAGTGCTTTTGAGAAAGATGCAAATTACCCCAAAGCTCAGGAAAGTTTCTCCAGAGTCCTTTCAAATCTCTGCTTCAAGATTTTCAAAAACAGTTTTAATTATGTTTTGATCAACTCACACACAACTAGTGATTTATAAAAAGGCTTTCTTCAGACGTATCACTTATGATGAGGAAAGCTTACATTTACACACTGCAATGGGCTCAAGAAGCATGTCAGAACCACCGTCACCTCATCACGATTTCAAAGAAACAAACAGGTACGCCCGCCCCTACTGCTCTTTCCCACTGCCACCTCCTGAGCTAGGGCAGGGCAGGGCAGAACCGGGCCAGTCCTATTCTGATCCCACCCCACCGCTGGGGGCCCAGTGCCCATCAGTCAGCAACTCTGAAGGTATCTGAGGAGCCCAGGCTCCACCTCCACCGTCCAGGGAGACAGGATGGCCACCCACCAGCCAGGAGACCATCTTCATAACTGCTTCCTTCCAGAGCCCTAACAGATCAGGGCTCACCCCTCCTGCAGCAGGACTGACTGTTCTCAAACTTCTCAAACTCCGGTGACTTCGCCACTAGGGCAGGGTTCGCTGCCCTGGAGCACAGTGAGCAGTGAGAAGAGACATCCCCAAAAGGCCTGGGGGTGCCTTTTCTGGTTGCTGCTAAAATGTGAGGATCACCAGTCCCANCCACAGCTGCTCTCCAGACAGGAAGCAAGCATGCTCCCTGGGACAGCCTCTCCACATGCAGACTTTCCCTGTGCAGAGCCTGGTCCCTGAACACCAGCTGCTCCAGTGGGCACAGCCCAGAGGGCATACCGGAAGGAGGGCGGCCCCAAGGGGCCCAGCCCCTTGGTAAGTGGGCCATTAGGTCCTTGAGAAGTGACTCACCTCCAGTCTCAGCATCTTCAAAGGAGGTCATCTGCAGGGGACCATCAGCTCCAGAAACCAACAGGCCCCTGGAGACCTACAAATGCCTACCCACTGGCACATGGCAGCAGTCGAGGGCTCCTGCACACACCTGGGCTCGATAACTCGAGCCCCACAAGGAGAGTACTGACATTCATTCTAGGGGGTCTTCATAATAAGGCAGAGAGGCCAACGGACAGCACTTCCCCAGTGACAACGCCCAACATCACAAAATACTCCACCCAGAAGGACTGGCAACATTCAGACTCCCCCCTTCCTCCTTACCTTCTGCCCAGCAGGGTCTGCCCCTCTCCACCTTCTCCCAGAAGGCAGCCCTCTCTCTCTGGATCTGCACTGAGGCTCCCATGGGGGTGACCCCACGACAAAAAATTCCGTCAAACACCACGACTCCCAAATTCTGACCTCTTCCGACCTCTCCCTCAATCTTCTGCTTATATTCAACTCCTTCCACTTCCTCCACAAACAGGCATCTCAAATTTAACATGTCCAAACAAGCACACTTGTGCCCACCCCTACTGGCCCCCAGGGAATGTTCCACCTTCTTTCATGTCACCCCAGTCCCCAACTTCATTCCCCCCAGGAGGCCCTGTCCTTACCCCTGACCTCCAACCTATCAGTAGGTCCATCATGCTCCATGTCGACACTGGCATCCCAGGCCCGGCTACCTGCCTGCGCCTGGATGCTTCCCTGGCCACCACCAACCCCTGCTAGCCAACCTGCCTCTACTTACCTCACCCCTGTATTCCACACACACAAAGTGCTCTCATAACACAGCTCACCCTCCCAGTCAGCAGGGAGGCCTCTACCGGAGCGCTTGCAGGGGCCATGAGGGGCCTTTCAAAACCAGGACCATGGGGCACAGTTCCTGCCACCAGGAGAAGCCCACAGCTGGGCACTCCACGCCCTGCCACAGCTGCTCTCCAGACAGGAAGCAAGCATGCTCCCTGGGACAGCCTCTCCACATGCAGACTTTCCCTGTGCAGAGCCTGGTCCCTGAACACCAGCTGCTCCAGTGGGCACAGCCCAGAGGGCATACCGGAAGGAGGGCAGCCCCAAGGGGCCCAGAGACACCTGCCCTGCTGTCTGGAGCTCCTGGAGACAAGCCTCAGGGAGCGACCCATGGTCCTGAGGAAAGGCCTGCTCTGCTGGGGGCTGCGGGTTCAGAAGCCACACCTGCAGAGGGTTCAAGCCCATCCTTTGGACAGATCTGCCCACTGCCCTGCTGAGAACCCTGGAATAAACCCAACCCCTAGCACTTCTGAATGCACAGATCTGTGACCAGCCGGCCCCCAGCCAGGCCCCGTGCTCCCCCAACTTGGGCTCTCCTCCCTGACCTGCTCTCAAGTCCCTGCACTGGCCCCTTCCTCTCCTGAACCCAGGACCCCAGCAGCATGCAGCTCCCTTCTCACCACCCAGGCCTCAACTGCCTGCTCGGAAGGCATTCTGGTCCCTTGTCCACTCCTTCATCAACCTAGGGTAAGAAACCCACAAAACCAAGCCCCCAACAGCAGAGGCTCTGTGGGTCTGGGGGCCCAGCCTGGACGCCGGCATCCACAGCAGCCTGGTTCACTGGCTCAGTCCACGCCTGGAAAGCAGGACACGGTCTCCACCAACACCTCCATCAACCAAGGGCTAAATTACCCTCACAAGGTTTAAGAATCTAGATGCAAAACCAGATACAACTTGCTAAAGGAAATCTTTAGAACACTGTTGGTTTCTAAAAAGTCACATTTTGGCCATGTTTCTAAACACTACGGTTTTAAAAGCGTAAACAGTCGAGTCCTTCAAAAGACACCAATATCAAAGACTTGAAAACGTTCTGCACAGCAGGCGCACAGAGTGTGGACACGGGACAGCCACGCCAGACCAGTGGACATGAGCACTGCAGGGTGTCACGGCGCTGAAATGAAGTGCTGGCCCGAGGCCGAGGGGCACCAAAGGGCAAAGGCCACTGAGGGGTGGGAGCCACACCCAAAACTTAGGCAGGAGAAGGCGGCCCTTATGGGGTGACCCCGACTCCGTAAAAGTTAGAAGCACTTCTGCACCCGACATGGGCTGAGATGACATCGCCAAAATGAGACCTGGCCGACAAAGTGAGGTTACAAGTGATGTCTTTCCCTCCTTACACTTTTCCTCTCTTTCCAAACTTCCTATAAAGAATAAAACTAATTTTATGATCAGAAAAAACAGGTGGGCAAAGAAATCATTTTCAAGTGACCAACAATTTGTATAACACAGTTTTATTTTTTAAAAATCAAGAACATATTCCTTTATAACTGTTCGAACAGTCACCGTGATACTTAAGACGCTACTATTTCACAGCATTTTTACAAGATCAAACAGGCTCAACACAGGCCTGTCTCTTCCGTGCAGAGCTCACTAACGCCTGGTGTCCATCTGAATAAACTTCATGAAGACAAGCCCCCCTGTGACGGCTGTACAAACTCCTTTGAACACCTTTCCTGAGTGGCTGTCCACATACTTCAGCACAAACAGCAGAAAAGCTGCCTTCTCCCCCCAACCCCAAGACTCAGGTGTAAGCACAGTATACACTTCCTTCCCAAAGCCCATGGCCTCCTTGCTGACCCCACCGGCCCCTTTCTGCCTGACCAGCAGGCCAGGCACGCCCAGCACTGGGGAGGGGACTGAGGTTTCCGAGTCCTGCCCTGTCCATTCAGTGTTCACTCAGGCCAGTGACCCCCAAAAGAAGTCACTCACGAGGTAGAACCTTCTTACCACTTGCCCCTAAATTCTGAAATCCAACATCCAATTTAAAGAACTGTTTTAAGATTTCCCCATCTCTGGAGCAGGACGATACTCAGACAATACCAAGCCCTCCAGGACACAAGATCCCCAGCATCAGCACCGACCCCCTGCACCCTCCTCTTCACCTGGTCACGTACCTCCCAAGCTTGGGGCTCAACATCAGCAGGCATGTCCCGTCCTCCCAGGCCACGTGGAAAACACAGAATGGTCCCATCCAGACTCTAACTTCGGAAGGGAAGGACAAACGTCCGACCCAGCTTCACAGGCCCACAGGGCTGCAGAGGGGCTCTGTGCTCACAGGCCTGCGTCACGTCCATCAGGAAGCCCACGCTGGGAGGGTGCAGGGCTCCCCCCTCCAGCCACGCACAGCCTCCACCCACCTCCGAGCAGCAGCACAGCCAGGCGGGCAGCCAGACAAGAAACAGGTGTGGCATCCATGCGCTTCTCAAACTGGGAGCAAGGGAGGAATCTAAACTGTGGACAACTTTGTCTTCTGAAGGTTTTAATTTCTTGGTGTAGCTATTTGAGGATATGTAAAATTCAAAACTATTAATTTAAAGCTTGCATGGCCCTATCCTAGAAATATAAAGTTTCCAATTTTCAAACATAATTTTATAGCACTTAATCTACTTCACTCAGCATTAAAAAGCAATTATTCTAAGATGGTCTGAAGTGCAGTGTTTGTAATTTACAGACCAGGGGCCATGACCCCTTAGGCCTGAAAGGAAACAGCGCAATGCAGTCAGTCACCTGCCAGGCACACAATACCCAGGACGGAGGGTCCTGTTGCAGACAGCTCCCCTCACCCTTGTTTTTATCTCTCAGTTTGTCCTGTTACTATCAAAAGCCTGATTAAATAATAGGCTGCCAACCTCCAGCCAAAGACAAATCTCAGAGGTGAGAGCCCCAAGCAGCAACTGAGTCAATCAAGACAATTTGGAAAACCTGAGTCTCCTGCTTGTTATCAACTTGAAGACAAGGAAAAGTGCTTTTGAGAAAGATGCAAATTAACCCAAAGCTCAGGAAAGTTTCTCCAGAGTCCTTTCAAATCTCTGCTTCAAGATTTTCAAAAACAGTTTTAATTATGTTTTGATCAACTCACACACAACTAGTGATTTATAAAAAGGCTTTCTTCAGACGTATCACTTATGATGAGGAAAGCTTACATTTACACACTGCAATGGGCTCAAGAAGCATGTCAGAACCACCGTCACCTCATCACGATTTCAAAGAAACAAACAGGTACGCCCGCCCCTACTGCTCTTTCCCACTGCCACCTCCTGAGCTAGGGCAGGGCAGGGCAGAACCGGGCCAGTCCTATTCTGATCCCACCCCACCGCTGGGGGCCCAGTGCCCATCAGTCAGCAACTCTGAAGGTATCTGAGGAGCCCAGGCTCCACCTCCACCGTCCAGGGAGACAGGATGGCCACCCACCAGCCAGGAGACCATCTTCATAACTGCTTCCTTCCAGAGCCCTAACAGATCAGGGCTCACCCCTCCTGCAGCAGGACTGACTATTCTCAAACTTCTCAAACTCCGGTGACTTCGCCACTAGGGCAGGGTTCGCTGCCCTGGAGCACAGTGAGCAGTGAGAAGAGACATCCCCAAAAGGCCTGGGGGTGCCTTTTCTGGTTGCTGCTAAAATGTGAGGATCACCAGTCCCAAAGACACCTTCGTGGGCATGGGACATCATCCCAGGCCACATCACCAAGACAGCTGTGTCCACACTAAAGAGACAGGGCAGCCAGGACAGAAGGTGGGGCAGAGAGCGAGGAGGAAGGACCACCTGCTTGTCCACTGAGGGCCTCCCCGAAGCTGGCAGTGGAGAAGTGACCTCAGAGACATCACCTCATCCGTCGATGAGCAGAGCTGCCCCAAAGTTATTTTTCTTCCTTCTTTTCAAATCCCACTGTTATCTAAGTACATCAAGAGGTAACTTGGCCAAGGCCTTTGGCCTCAAGTGAGCCCCTACCCAGGTCTACTCTTTCCACAGAGAGTTGCACTCCGTGTCCCCCGTGTCTGTCAGGACACATCACCCAGATCTGCGGCCCACCTGTGAAACCTCAGCAACTTTCTCACCTACAGAACCAGGTTCCCCGGGGTGCTGAGAACCTATCCAATCTGGGCGCAGTTTTGATGGGAATAAAGCCATCCTGTAGACTCAGCTACACCCATGGCACGTACTGCTTGAAGCTGATGACAAAGACCAGGGAGCTGAGAAAGCATGTGAATAAACACTACCTGACAGTCGTGCACAGTTCATCCCAATGCAGTTTCACAGCATTCACAACAGCGTCAAGCCTACTTTCTACCTGGGGAAACTGAGGCCCCCGGAACCATGTATTCTGTCCCAGGTGAAGAGTGCCCTCAAGTGACAACATATAAACTCCTAAGGCTATCCCTTGTGCCAAACAATTCTGCAGAAGTCGGCCACCAGAACATCCTGAGCCCCAAGCCCTACCATCCTGCTCAGGGTCCGCCATCCCAGAACTCAACCCGGTCTACACAAAAGTTGGCCCCTGGGCTCTTCTTCCTCTTTCCCCACCATCCAACAGTTCCATTCACCGAGGATGGGAAACCCCACCCTCGACCCCGTCTTTCCAAGCGCAGCCACCTCAAGACTATTCATCTTAAGTCAGCCCCATGCCAAGTCAGTCCCGAAGCCAGGGTATGGAGGAAAGGCATTCTCTCCTGGAATGAGAACTGTACTTCGGCCAAACCTGAGCATCACAGGAGGACAAATTCTCCATGAAAGCAGAACAGAGTCACACACTACTGAAAATGCAAACTTGCCAACAAAAGATAACCTTTAGAAATGAGCATCTCTAACGTGACACCTATCTGAAAAGATCTCTTAAAACCATTTGCGCACATGCTAATTTTGGTGTCATATCACTTTTCTCTCCTTTCAACTATAATCATAATATTACTTTTATGTTATGACTACTCTAAGCTGTACAGAACTAACTAGTGCTCTTCACTGTTCTTGGGACCACCGCCTTTGCTGCAACAATCTCTCTGAAGACTCACGTGTTCTCAATATTCCCCACAGCAGATTAAAACTGAGACTCTGGTTCTTTCAAACAAGTAAATTAATCACAATAACATCAACGTCTCTTTACAAAACCATCCTGACAAAGACATCATAACTGAATTTGCTGAAACCAAATTCAACAGGAGCTCACAGTGGGCTGAGAGGATGAAACACGCAAGGCCTGCCGGCCCTCAGGGACTCAGTGAAGCCTCTGTTCCTCTGTTTCCACCACCACCACTCACCGACAGTGGGGCAGGCCTCTCTCACCCATACTCCAATTGCCAACAGTCTGTTATTTCACTTGACACCTATGTGTAGCTTTGAAAACCCTGCCCACCTCTAACTCCTGAGTACTAACCAGAGTGCATTATCAGCCAGGCGATAGCTATTTTCACAAGTTAATTCCACCTCCGCTTTATACATTTTTATGATGAGAGCTTTCAATGAACAGGAGACCTCAAGTAGAACTCAGAATCTTCCAATCAATCAATTACATGAGGTAACTAGAATATTCATAATCTGTCACTTTGATTTATAGAATTAATTTGTACTATTTAAAAGAAAGTACTTTGTTGTGGGGAACTGATAGTAGTTTTAACTATGCTTTTTCTGCTCCTGCTTTTATTAAAATGATGGAACAGAATTAATCAGAGCTCCAAATGAGCGGATCGACTAGGGGGGTAGGGGAAGCATGAAGAGATGGATGTTAGTTTTTTATTTTCTAGAAAGCATTTGGCCCCTTTAAAGCACAGCTCTTCGCATTTGTCACCCAAATGTCAACATGAGCTGTTCTCTACTCACTCACTCACACACACACACACACACACACACACACACACGGGACTACCGCAAAGACTCATGAGAACTCATGCAAAGAGTCAGCGCTTTTACAGTTTTCTTCAAGGAGTCGCCTACTTGTCACATGCAGACATCCTTAACACCGCCGGCAGAACAGGAGATGAAAGTGCGTCCAGGGTCAATCACGACAAAGCTGACAGAGGCGCCCTTTCAGAACCACAGCTTCCTCCCCCAGAAGGCGGCAGGCAGTGAAGGCTGCACCTACACAGAGGCGAGGGGATCCAGTCAGCCCCAAACCGCCACACCTACAGGCATCACACGCGTGCCCCGAGGGCCTCCTCCCCGGGCACAGCGCCAGCCTCACCAGCTCCACTGACTCACAAACTTCACTGACGGTTTTCAGAACAAAAGCGTCATGCAGGGAACTGTCCTGGCCAGGAGTGAGGCAGGTACTGAGGACCACTGAGAGGATACTTTAATGAGTAACTAAAAAGTATTTTGACATTTTACATAACCTGTTACCACCGTGACTTCTCTTTTTTAAGCATCACTAGAGATCAAACATATTTTCCACTAAAAGGTCAAAATACACATAATGAGCAAAACAGAACCTTTAATGAAACCCTCCTACAAACTCAAAAACAAAGCATGTTGTAAAAGGCACCCTACACCTCTCAGGTACCTGTTTCACATCACCTCCTCCTGGGAGCAGGGCAGCCCTCAAGCCCACCCCCAAACACAGCACTCTTGGCTGGAACCTTGCCTCTTCCCTTCTGTGGTGTGAAATCAGATCCCTGCCAGGTGCCACCACCGCTCCAAACCTCACGGCACTGTAACAACAAGACCTTCCTTCTAAGATGCTGAAATCCTCTCAAGGTGACCAACGGCTGCTTCAGAAAGCACGAGGGGACGCACACACAGGCGGTGCTGTTTCCACTACTCCTGCCACCAGCACATGTTACTACACGGCAGGGGAGGAGCGCTCTGCATCCACGCAGGCGAGGCCAGGGATGGAAGCAGAGACTGGGAGCCTCCAGAGCTGGGGTTTCTCTCTGCCCAGGAAGCCCAAAAGAAAGCAGCAGGACACGCTTAATGCCACGGGGACCTAGAAAGCCTTAAAAAGCTGCCCAGAGGACAGAAGATGGAGTGTGGGTTCGGAGACGCTGCCTGTCCTCCTACACCATCTGTACCTCTAAAAGACCTACTGACCAGGGAGCCCCAGCCCACCGCTGACTGCATCGGTAACAATCAAAGTAACCGGGCATCCTCCAAGTGAGGACTCCGTGCAGAACCACACGGCCACTACGGGAAGTGCTGAAAAACGACTGCAGGAGCCGCGTGAGGCAAAGGCTGTGACCGGGAAGGGTGTGTGCCCCGGAATCCCTACAAGCTCACCTGGGAACGCTGCCATCCCGGTGTCAGCAGGGGAGCAAAAGCTTTCCACGCAGGCTTGCCCAGCCTCACGGAGGGGGGCATCACTCCCCTGACTTCACCGGGAAAGGGGGTCCCTAGACCACCAGGAGCGGACCCTAATCACAGACCAGCCCAGTAACAGAGCAGAAGAGTTCAGTGAGGACACAAACCATGTGCCTGATCCCAGAAACCAGGGAGAGAAGAGCCAAGCGTGGCGAAGTCACCGGCCCAGACTGAATATCCCAGCAAGTTGTCCCCAGAGCGCCAGCTGCTACTGCTGTCCACTGTCGGGGAAACGGGCAGGGACACACAAGGCCAGGAGAAGGGAGGAGAGGGCTCACTCGGCGGAAGTCCCGACAGAGAAAGTTCCCCAACGCAAAGTGGAGAGTAGAAGCCAAGCCCCGCAAAGCTAACCACAGCCACATCACGCAACACTAGAGCACACACATGCCCGGGACCGGCCCGGCCCGGGGCAGAGACGCACCGGCAGGGCTCATGACCTCCGCGTCCTGCCAGCCCGACAACTTCCTGGACTCCCGGCTGGGGAGCACACACACAGCCGCTCGGCGGCGCGGCCACTCACCTGGGGGCAGCTGGAAGTTCTGGATGTTGGTGGGGTTCTGCGGCGGCTGCGGCAGGCGTGGGGCGAGGACCGTGGGCGTCAGCGTGGCCCGGATCCCGCCGGTGGTGGCCGAGGGCGTCCTGGGCAGGCTCTGGGTCACCGCGCTGGCCGAGCCCTTGGGCAGCCCGGTGGGGGTGCCCGGGGCCGGCGGCGGGAGGCCGGCGGCGGCGGCGGCAGGCAGTGCCCCTTGCATAGTTGGCCCGAGGATCATGCCGGACCCCGCGCCGGCCGGGCAGCTGGTCGCCAGGGTCTGCGGCGGCGGGGGCGCCGGCTGCAGCGCGGTCTTGGGGGAGTCGGCCTTGGCCACCTGCGCGGGCGCGGCGGCGGGCCCGGGCTGACTGTTGGCGGCGGGCGCCGGGGCGGGCGCGGGCGCGGGGGCCGGGG
>SJYW01033347.1:1269085-1291786 GCA_006410735.1 Raphicerus campestris
AAAAAAAAAAAAAAAAAACCACCCTGGGAAGAGAGAAAAGGCCCCAGTCCATATTCAATTTCACACTTGCTGCCTGCCAAGTTTCTGTTAACTTATTCTGAGCTCTCCTAAGCTTGAGGCCAGGGTTTCCAACTTATTTCCACTGCAAAAACAAATGACTAACCAGGAGAGACTTTGGCTCTGGTTTCCAATAGACAGGCCAGAAAGGCTCAGGGCATTCACTGAGAACCGTTTAGAAGTGAGTAAGTTTTCATCCCCACCAACACTTATATGGATTTCTTCTTCATTTGACTTTCCCACAAAGACTTCTGCCCTATGTTAGAGCATGAGTTCTAAGACCATGGGAAGGACTTTGGCTGGATCTCACCTGAGAATCCCACAGCCTGTGCTCAGTGATTTTATTCTACGTTCCCTCTTCCTGTTCCTCCAGGAAGGACTCCTCTCTGAAAGGGTTGCTAAGTTCTTGTCTAGCTGTGCCAGTGTCAAATAATGTCAGCATTCTCAACAGTCTCCTCCAGGAACACAGGTCAAATGATGGCCATAGTGCCCTAGAAGGGGGGCCATCAGGAGAGTGTTCAGAAGCACCTATGGGCTCTTTGCTGACTGCCCAAGGCACTCTATTAGGCCCTGTGAAAAGTAAAAGAGTAAGACACAACTGGACTCCAACAGGTTCCAGAGTAGAAAATATGGGTAAAAGCATGGAATAGGGTCAAAAAACACAAAAGCATGGCAGGTGGGATTTCCTAGCTTCAAAGACATGGATCAGACAGCAGTTAAGCCTGTAGGCTAATGGAGAAGACAGAGAGAAGCCATTCCTTGAAATGTTTCTGGTGCAATACAGTATTGCCCATACCTGAATCTTTAACTTTATTCCAATCCTGCCATCTTTCCCACCTCCCAACTAAGGTCTCGCACCCCTCACCCAGTGAAGACAATAAAAATGGCTTGCAATCCATTGCAACAATGGAAAACTCCTTCCAGAATCCTCATTTATCCAAATGTGGATATTATCCAAATGAATGTTTTTAGTACTCTATAACAAGAGATGGTTTGCAACAGCTGGCTCATTGCAAAAATATTGTAGCTATTGCAGAAGGATTGTTTTCTATAACACTGTAGATGCCTGCAAGGTACCTTTCATGATTCTCCAATGAGACAGGGGGAACCGCATGTTTTCCTTGTGTGGTCCAGAGGACCCTTTGAGGGGAACAGAGTCCATCTTTCAGCTGGGGGGTGTTCTGTGCACTTTGTTTTGCTGTATGGGAGGCTGAGGGTTTAATGGGTTTGCCTTGAATCTCTGTCCCTTTCCCACTTGCATTTTTTTCTGCTTCAGCCTGTTCTGCAAACTCGCTGCTCTGGTTCGACACAGGATTTCCCTCTTCGGTAAGAGAGGTATTGCTAAAGGCTGCATGTCCTGTGATTACCCTGAACTCATGTCCCACAGACAACTTGAGCCTTAGGACTAAGGTATCACCTAAATTTGCCATAGAAAATTGGGCTGAAGCATGGTAAATGATCTCTGTACCCCTCAAACAGCTTAGATTTTCCACGCCAGTGAATATTTTAAGCTTTGCCTCTAACATCCATCACAAAGCCATGTGTCAAGCTGGAGATAAATGCCTTGGCCCCAAACAGAGCCCTGGCACTTTGCATGTTGGTGGTTAATTATGCTGGGCTGTGGTTTGTGCTTATTGAGAAGATTGGGTTTAAATGACAGGCTGAATGGCTTGGGGAGTAACAGGTGATATTTTTGATTTTAGGGAGCGATTCTACGACAATGGTGAGCTGTCTTCACATCTTAGCTCAGACACTTGACACAAGGTAAGTGTGCCCAGCATTTTCCAATATTTTCTCAGGACTGCCCCTCTGACTCTCTCTCTTCACTTATTATTGGATGGAAAAGGAAGATGTGTATAAGAGACATGGTGGGGTCCAGGTTGCCGGACGGGCTAGAGGCTGACGACCCGGAGAACAAGACGGGCGGGGGCCGCGGCTGGGGCCTTGTGGGGGCGGCAGCAATGACTGGCTCTTTGTCTCTGCTTGCTCCAAAATGGCTGCGGCCGGAGCTGATGGGGTCGCCGGGCGGGCGGGCGAGTGAGCGGGGACGCCTATATCGGATCTAAGGCCGCTGCAGCCCGCGGGAACCCGGCACCCCGTGAGGGCACTGCCTGGGGGCCGAATCAGTGAGGTAGCCTGGGCGTCGTCGCCATTGCTCCCGGGCGGGCGCAGGCCCCGAAGCTCGGGGCACCGGGCGGGGCGAGCGCGGGCCTGCCCCCCGGACCGGCGCCTCGGTACGCCCGAGACCGAGCGTCTCGCGCCGTGAGGTCCGCAGCTTGGGCGGCGGGGGCGGGGCAGGGGTCGGCGCCCGAGGCCACGCCAGGGTGACTCATCTCCTCCGGCGGCGCGGGCCCCTGGCCGCGAGTGTCTGTAAATCACTGGGTGAGACGGTGGTGCCGGCCGGGACCAGCAGCTCGCGTAGGGAAAGGGAGCGTCCAGCTTGGAGGTCTTCCTGGGGTCCTTATCTCCCGTTCTGTCCTTTTGACGAAGTAAGTTATTTAAAATAACCTTACGAGCACCTTCTCTGTAGGAAGAATTCCCCTGAAATCCTCTCCTGCTTTTGTTTTTTTACCGAAAGATGGTATTCTAGGACCTGTCTAGTGGTTTCTTCTTTTTTGGGGGGGGGGGGGTAGACCCAGAGAAACGCCTCCGGCAGAACAGGCCGCACCGCAGTCACACGGCCCGCAGCACAATGCGGGAAGCTGTTGACACACAAATGATCTTTTCTACCCGCCTAACAAAAGAGCCGGCGGCCCCCGCGAGCCCAGCTCCCGGGGCGGGTTCAGACAATGAGCGCGGGGGTTGGAGCCTGCGAAGGGGCCTCCCCGGGCGACGTGTCGGGGAAGCCCTGCAAAGAGAGAATCGGAATTTTGCACCTGAAGCCGACTACCCAAAACACAGGAAAGGAAGAGGGTGGAACAAACCTGGGCTGGAGGTACCTTGAACTCGGGGTGCCTGGGTCCTATCCCCACCGCGCTTTGAGCCCAGTGGGAGCCAACGATCTGGTTTACGAGCAAGAGCAGAAATGTGGGAATATGTGTAAAATCTGATCTTTAATGTTGACAACTCATCAGAAAATGTAAAGTGAGCCAAACAAAAGCAGGCCCCGGGTGCCGTAGTGGGAAACGGGTACACCGTGGTCTGCAGTCAGAACACCCAGATCGGAGTCGGGATGGAAGAATAACAGCAGTGCTACGAGGCAAACCACTGACTGACGCGAGACGGTGAGGCCCGGGGGGGTGGGGGTACCCTCTCGCCCGCCCCTGTAGTTATTGGGATCTAAAGTGAAGGGAGCAGGTGGTACCGTCTCGGGCCCCTCCTGCTTTCCCACAGAGGCCCGCCCGCCAGTACCCCTCCAACCGCGGGGCCCCTCCCCCGCCCAGTCCTCCCCGCCGCAGCGGTGCTGACATCACCCCCAGCGTCCTCCGGGGCGCCCTCCGGTCCGGCAGGAAGTGGGAGGTGAAGCGTTGGTGCAGTCTTCCCTCCCCACCCCGCTCCGCTGCGACTCCGCTTCCAGACAGGATCTCTGCGCCCCAACGGAAGGTGGGCGCTACCGACGGCTTAGGCAGCTTTTACGCCTCTGACGCCCTGCAGAGACCTGCCCCCCTGGAGAGTGGGGGAGGGGCGGTAGCCACGTGGCTCCTCCCTTCCTCCCTATGGAGGGCGGGGAGACGCTGCCAGACTGTTAACCTTGGCCACCCTGGGGACTGGAGCATTTTCTCTGAATATCTCTGCGTGGTTTTGTTCCCACAAGAAGCTTCCGTATGACTTATGTAGTTTGAAACAAAAATTCCACCTAGCATGAAAAGAAAAACGGGCCGGAAAACGAGTGTCAATATACACACCAGGTTTAAACGGAAAAATGTTTGCTGTTAAGTGAGAATGGCAGAACCCCAAAACAGTATATCGTCGCCACCCACAGCGGTGCAAACGTCCAAGGCCATGAGCAAAAAGGAGACCTCCCAGGCTGGCAGCTGTGTGGGACTGTCGGGTTTATTAAGCGGTATATTGTCTTTTCAATAAAATAGAGAAGATATCAGACACGTTCTCTTAAATTTAAGAATAAACATGACCACAAGTCTAATTTCAGTGTTGCCCTGGATTTGTGAAAGATACGCAGCATTTGTTACCTATACTTTTATTGTCTGCCTAAAATACCACACCATAAAACAATTTTTTAAAAAAAGACATACAGCCCGGTGGCAGTTGGTGACCCTGCCCTGGTCCCAACCAGCACACCCCTCAGTGGGCTGTGCTCTGGTCAAGAATGGATCCACATCCCAGGGGCAAGCTCAGTAACACATAACTAATTGTAAATGTAGCTCCATGAATCTCTTAGGGCAGCTGTAACATCACAAACTTGAGGGCCTAAAACAATAGAAATTTGTTCTCACAATTCTAGAGACCAGAAGTCCAAAATCAAGGTGTCACCAGGGCCACACTCTGGAGAATGGAGGAAGAATCTCCAGCCTCTTCCAGCTCCTGGTGGTTGCAGGCATTGTTAGCTTGGAACAGCATCACCAAATACCCTGATACAGAACTAAGAAGGAAGAGCACAAGATCTACAGACCAAAAAATTGTAAAACAAGATTGAGAGAAATTACAGAAAAAATAAATACATGGAGGGATATACAAAGTTCAAGAATTCAAAGACTCAATATTGTAAAAATGTCATTTCTCCCCAGGATAATCTAGATTCCATACAAATGGATTTTAAGATCCCAGGCAAGATCATTTCACAGAAATGGACAAGCTAGGTTTCCATTTCCAGTATGTAAACTACTGAACTGACCTCCCATAGCACTATGAACTCTGGACAAAATACAAAATAACACTTAACCTGGAATGCCTGTCATGAGCACAGGCAGATGCTGGAGAGGAGTTAACACTCAGGAGCAGAGAATTTCAGGGTGAGCTGCCTGTTTTCACAGCTTCTAGTCTAACTGCAGATTGTTGTTCAGTCACTAAGTCATGTCCAACTCTTTGTGACCCCATGGACTGTACGCCAGTCCTCCCTGTCCTCTTCTATCTCCTGGAATGTGCTCAAATTCATGTCCATTGAGTCAGTGATGTTATCTAACCATCCCATCCTCTGCTGCCCCCTTCACCTTTTGTCTTGAGTCTTTCCCAGCATCGAGGTCTTTTCTGAAAAGTCAGCTCTTCCCATCAGGTGGCCAAAATATTGGAGCTTCAGCTTCAACAGATAAACACCAAGGAAACACCTGCAGGCCTGCTGGCCAGAGAGCCAGGAGGTAGTGCTGGGGCAGTGACACCCTGTGGAAAGTATTCAGGGGCATCCCAGAAAGGAAGGAGTGAGAGAAGGGGAGACCCCAATTCTACTCATAATCTGGGCCTAACTCTCCAGGTGACATTAGAACACAGGTAGAGGACAGACTCTAAGCATCCTGGCTAAGAATGAAAGAGCTGAGATGAGATCTGAGCTGCTGTCCAAGGGAAAGTGTTTGCTGTCAGTCCCACCAAGTCATCATGCTAACACAAACACAGAAATAATAAAATCAACACTCTGAGTTAGTGTAGGAGAATCCAATGTCAACACAAAATAACACAATATCCAGGACACAATCTGAAATTACTAAATAAAGAGAAGGCGAATGTAAGCCATCCGGGAAAAAAAAAGGGGGGGCAGTTGATCCTGATATGACCCAGATAACAGAATTAGCAGAATAAAATTTTAAAGTATTATAATCACTCATGTAAAGAAAAATATACTTTAACAAGTGAAAAGATTTTTTCAAAAACAGCGACACACTTGGGACATCCCTGATGGTTCAGTGGTTAAGACTCTTGAGTTTCCACTGCAGGAGACACAGACTCGATCCCTGGTCAGGAACTAGAATCCCACATGGCACATGGTGAAGCCAAAACTAAATAAAATAAAAATCACAACAGAGGACTGGAAAATATATATATATATTTTTTTAATTTATTTATTTATTGGCCACGCTGTGCGGCATGTGGGATCTTACTTCCCTGATCGGGGATTGAACCTGGGTCCCCTGCATTGCAAGCCCAGAGTCCTAACCACCGAACCACCAGGGAAGCCCCTGGAAAATATATTTTATAAAGGAAATTCTATAACTGAAAGTTAAAATTTTCTAAACATAAAGTTGGGCTTCCATGGTGGCTCAGACAATAAAGAATCTGACTGCAATGTGGGACACCCAGGTTCCATCCCTGGGTTGGGAAGATCCCCCGGAGGAGGGCACGGCAACCCACTCCATTCTTGCCTGGAGAATCCCATGGACTGAGGACAGGCTACAGTTCATGGGGTCACAGAGAGTCAAAAACAACTGAAGTGACTTAGCACACATATACACAAACATACAGTTAACTGAATAAGCCAAACAGAAGAGTGAAATGATGGAGGGAAATAGTAAACTTGAAGGTATATCAATAGAATTTCTTCAATCTGAAAAAAGAAGGGAGTGGGGAATAAATTAAAAGACCATAAGGCATCTCTGTAATACTGAATAGTATTGAAATATCAACATTTGTGCAACAAAAATCACAAAAACGGGAAGGATAAGGCAAGAAAGAGAATTTGAAGAAATAATTTCCAGTATTTTCTATATTTGGTGAAAGACATAAATTTATATACTTGAAGAATTCCAGAATTCCCCAGCTAAGAATCAAAGAAAACCATGCATAAGCACAGCACAAACAGCTGGCAGCCAAGTGTAAAGAGAAAAATCTAAGGAGCAGCTGCAGGAGAGGGCTTCCCGGGAGATGAGGGTTCGACCCCTGAATCAGGAAGACCACCTGGAGAAGGAAATGGCAACCCATTCCAGTACTGTACTCTTGCCTGGCAAATCCCATGGATAGAGGAGTGTGGCAGACTACAGTCCATGGGGTCACAAAAGAGTCAGACACAACTAAGCAACTAAACACAACAGCAGCTGCAGGAAAACAACACGTCTCATGCAGGGAACAGTGAGATGACACTGTTGACTTCTCCCCAAAACTATAGCGACCAGAAAGAAATAGACCAACACCTTCAAGTATTGAAAGAAAGCCCACAAACCCCTTTGTAGAACGTCAAATTTTCAAAGTATCCAGAATAAGGGTAAATAAAGATATTTTACTATATAAGAAAATTAAGAGAACTCATCACCAGCAGACCTGAACTATAAGCAATGCCGAAAGAAATTCTTCAAACTGAAGGAAAGTGATACCAGATAGACAGTGGTCACTGGGAAAGAATGACAAGCATCAGAAACAGTAAATACCAGAATAAATATGAAAGAATATTTTTCCTCTTCATTTCTCTAAAATACATGTCTATTTAAAGCAAAAGTATAACACTGAATTGTGGGAGATTTTCCTGCATTTAAATATACTATAGCAAAGCTATAGCAAAAGATGGACCTATGCTAGTGANATATATATATATTTTTTTAATTTATTTATTTATTGGCCACGCTGTGCGGCATGTGGGATCTTACTTCCCTGATCGGGGATTGAACCTGGGTCCCCTGCATTGCAAGCCCAGAGTCCTAACCACCGAACCACCAGGGAAGCCCCTGGAAAATATATTTTATAAAGGAAATTCTATAACTGAAAGTTAAAATTTTCTAAACATAAAGTTGGGCTTCCATGGTGGCTCAGACAATAAAGAATCTGACTGCAATGTGGGACACCCAGGTTCCATCCCTGGGTTGGGAAGATCCCCCGGAGGAGGGCACGGCAACCCACTCCATTCTTGCCTGGAGAATCCCATGGACAGAGGACAGGCTACAGTTCATGGGGTCACAGAGAGTCAAAAACAACTGAAGTGACTTAGCACACATATACACAAACATACAGTTAACTGAATAAGCCAAACAGAAGAGTGAAATGATGGAGGGAAATAGTAAACTTGAAGGTATATCAATAGAATTTCTTCAATCTGAAAAAAGAAGGGAGTGGGGAATAAATTAAAAGACCATAAGGCATCTCTGTAATACTGAATAGTATTGAAATATCAACATCTGTGCAACAAAAATCACAAAAACGGGAAGGATAAGGCAAGAAAGAGAATTTGAAGAAATAATTTCCAGTATTTTCTATATTTGGTGAAAGACATAAATTTATATACTTGAAGAATTCCAGAATTCCCCAGCTAAGAATCAAAGAAAACCATGCATAAGCACAGCACAAACAGCTGGCAGCCAAGTGTAAAGAGAAAAATCTAAGGAGCAGCTGCAGGAGAGGGCTTCCCGGGAGATGAGGGTTCGACCCCTGAATCAGGAAGACCACCTGGAGAAGGAAATGGCAACCCATTCCAGTACTGTACTCTTGCCTGGCAAATCCCATGGATAGAGGAGTGTGGCAGACTACAGTCCATGGGGTCACAAAAGAGTCAGACACAACTAAGCAACTAAACACAACAGCAGCTGCAGGAAAACAACACGTCTCATGCAGGGAACAGTGAGATGACACTGTTGACTTCTCCCCAAAACTATAGCGACCAGAAAGAAATAGACCAACACCTTCAAGTATTGAAAGAAAGCCCACAAACCCTTTTGTAGAACGTCAAATTTTCAAAGTATCCAGAATAAGGGTAAATAAAGATATTTTACTATATAAGAAAATTAAGAGAACTCATCACCAGCAGACCTGAACTATAAGCAATGCCGAAAGAAATTCTTCAAACTGAAGGAAAGTGATACCAGATAGACAGTGGTCACTGGGAAAGAATGACAAGCATCAGAAACAGTAAATACCAGAATAAATATGAAAGAATATTTTTCCTCTTCATTTCTCTAAAATACATGTCTATTTAAAGCAAAAGTATAACACTGAATTGTGGGAGATTTTCCTGCATTTAAATATACTATAGCAAAGCTATAGCAAAAGATGGACCTATGCTAGTGAAAGGGTTCCGTGTTTTATGTGATGTAGTGCAATGTCAACTCAAAGAAGACAGAAAAGTTGATGATATGTATTGACATACCTAAAGCAACCATTAAAAAGTTTAACTCAGAGTCACAGTTAAAAATCCGATCAATAAATTAGAATGTTGAAAATATTCAGATAATCTAAAAGAAAACAAAAGAGCACATTTTAGAAAGAACATAAACAGACAATAGACCTAAATCTCACCAACTTCATCATCATATTAAATGGTAAGCATTAAGCACTTCAGTTAAAAAGATAGAAAAGGGAGACTCAGCCATATGCTATTTTTGAGAGACACTTTAGAAAAATATATCATGCTAACAGGTTAACAAGGCTAGAGAGGCTGTATTAACATCAGATAAAATGGACCTCAACACAGTGCTTGTCAGAGATAAAAAGAGACACTGCCCTAATGAAAAATGGTTAACTCATTAAGAAGACAAAAGTCATAATTGATGTGCCTCATAGCTTCAAAACATATGAAGCAAAAATTAACAGAATTAAACAAAAAATAGAGAATTCAACAATGGTTGGAGTTTTGTTTTTTTGGTTGCACTGAGTCTTCCGGGGCTCTTTGCTGTGCACCGGCTCCTCGCTGCAGTGGCTTCTCCTGGGGAGCACAGGCTCCAGGTGCACGGGCTTCAGTAGTTGTGGTTCCCCAGTTCTAGATTACAGTCTCTATAGTTGTGCTGCATGGGCTTAGTTGCTTCCCGGCATGTGGAATCTTCCCAGACCAGGGATCGAACCCCTGTCTCCTGCACTGGCAGGCAGATTCTTTTTCACTCTCGCACCAGGGAAGTCCCCATTGTTGGAGATTATAACAGCCATTGAATCAATGGGCAAAAATCCCAGGATGGACACTAGTGATCTGAACAACACTGAATTGTCTTGTGAAGTAAAAGTGAAAGTAGCTCAGTCATGTCTGACTCTATATAGTCCATGGAATTCTCCAGACCAGAATACTAGAGTGGGTATCCTTTCCCTTCTCCAGGGGATCTTCCCAACCCAGGAATAGAACTGTCTTGATGTGCTATTTATCCAACACTACATCCAACACATTCCTTTCTATTGCACATAGTATACTCAGTAAGGTAAACCAAATGCTGGGCCATAAAACAAATGCCAACAAATTTTAAAAGGTTGAAATAATGCAAGAATATGTTTTCTGTTTATATTGGAGTTACAATCAATAACAGGGAATTCCCTGGCCCAGTGATTAAGACTCTGCTCTTCCAATGCAGGCGGTGTGGTTTCAATCCTTGGTCGGGATACTAAGATCCCACACGCCTCATGACATGGCCAAAAAATAAAAACAAGCTAAGAATAAGAATAATAAAATCAATGACAAAACGATGAAAACTCCAAATATTTGGAAATATCTAACTAACCCATGGGTCAAAAAAATTCACAAGGGAAATCTGAAAATACTTCAAACTGAATTTTACTGAAAATACAGCATATCAAAATGTGTGGGCTGCAAGATAAGCAATGCATAGCGGGAATTTACTTTATAATGCTCATTTTTTAAAATGCAAATTCCAAATTTTTTATGATTTTATTTATTTGTTTGTTTTGGCTGTGCTGGTCTTCATTACTGCTTGGGCTTTTCTCTAGTTATGGCGAGCCGGGGCCACTCCCTAGCTGTGGTGTGTGGGCTTCTCACTACAGTGGCTTCTCTTGTGGAGCATGGGCTCTAGTGCACAGGCCCAGTAGTTGTGGCGCACAAGCTTCGCTGCCCCAAGGCATCCGAGATATTCCTGAATCAGACTGAACCCACTTGTCCTACATTGGCAGGCAGATTCTTTACCACTGCACCAAAATTGATATGGAAGCCCTAAAATTGATATGGAAATATAAAAAGTCAAATACAGCCAAGGTAATCTTAAGAACAGCCCTTGAAGGCCTTCACTACCAGGTATTATGACTGTGATAGTAATTAAGACAGCGAGGAGTTGGTGCAAGAATAGATGAACAGGCCAGATGAATACAGAGGCCTCAAAACAGTTCACATGTGTTTAGTCAACTTACTTATGACATATCAGACAATGCCTTGAAGCAGAGAAAGGATGGTCTTTTCCACCAGTGGCCCTGGGACAATGGCTCCCCANTCCCTGGCCCAGTGATTAAGACTCTGCTCTTCCAATGCAGGCGGTGTGGTTTCAATCCTTGGTCGGGATACTAAGATCCCACACGCCTCATGACATGGCCAAAAAATAAAAACAAGCTAAGAATAAGAATAATAAAATCAATGACAAAACGATGAAAACTCCAAATATTTGGAAATATCTAACTAACCCATGGGTCAAAAAAATTCACAAGGGAAATCTGAAAATACTTCAAACTGAATTTTACTGAAAATACAGCATATCAAAATGTGTGGGCTGCAAGATAAGCAATGCATAGCGGGAATTTACTTTATAATGCTCATTTTTTAAAATGCAAATTCCAAATTTTTTATGATTTTATTTATTTGTTTGTTTTGGCTGTGCTGGTCTTCATTACTGCTTGGGCTTTTCTCTAGTTATGGCGAGCCGGGGCCACTCCCTAGCTGTGGTGTGTGGGCTTCTCACTACAGTGGCTTCTCTTGTGGAGCATGGGCTCTAGTGCACAGGCCCAGTAGTTGTGGCGCACAAGCTTCGCTGCCCCAAGGCATCCGAGATATTCCTGAATCAGACTGAACCCACTTGTCCTACATTGGCAGGCAGATTCTTTACCACTGCACCAAAATTGATATGGAAGCCCTAAAATTGATATGGAAATATAAAAAGTCAAATACAGCCAAGGTAATCTTAAGAACAGCCCTTGAAGGCCTTCACTACCAGGTATTATGACTGTGATAGTAATTAAGACAGCGAGGAGTTGGTGCAAGAATAGATGAACAGGCCAGATGAATACAGAGGCCTCAAAACAGTTCACATGTGTTTAGTCAACTTACTTATGACATATCAGACAATGCCTTGAAGCAGAGAAAGGATGGTCTTTTCCACCAGTGGCCCTGGGACAATGGCTCCCCATAAGGGTGAAAAAGAAACCTCACACCATACAGAAAAATCAGTTCCAGGTAAATTGAAGAGCTAAATGTGAAAGGTAAAATAATAAAACTTATAGAAGGCAACGGGCTTATAACCTCAGAACATGTAAAGTTTTTGTCCATTTCTTGGCTGTGGTATGCAGCTTATGGGACCTTAGTTCCCCAAACAGGGATTGAACTTGGGCCACAGCAGGAAAAGCACCAAGTCCTAAACACTGGACTGCCAGGGCATTCATTTTTTTCAAGGCCTTTTTAAAAAATAAGTATGAAAAGTGCTGAACATTATAAAGGAAAAAAGTTGATAAATTGGACTACATTAAGAACTTCTCATCAAAAGACATCATGAAGGGGCTTTCCTAGTGGTCCAGTGATTAAAGAGTCCGCCTTGCAATGCAGGGAACACTGGTTCGATCCCTGGTCCCAGGAAGATCCCATATGCCTCCGAGCAAGTAAGCCTGTGTACCACAACTGCTGAGTCAGCGTTCTGGAGCCCGTGTTCTGCAACAAGAGAAGCTACCACAGTGAGAAGCCCACACACCGCAACAAAGAGTAACCCCCATTCGGCACAACTAGACAAAGCCCGCTCCCAGCAACGAAGACCCAGTGCAACCCAAAATCACTAACTAAATAAATTATTAAAAAGACACCATTAAAGAATGGAAAGACAGCTCACAGAATGGGAAAAGTTACATGCAATACAGAGAAATGGGCATAGGACTTCTGATGGATAAAAAAGACTGATTGGAATATAAAAAGTGGCCAGCCTCATCGGTCACCAGGAAAATGCAAACCAAACCCACTGTAGACCTGCCAGAAAGACCATACTCAAAAGGGCCGACACCATCTAGTTGGCGAGGAGGAGGAGTATCTGCAAGTGACAGTAGGAAATGGTTCAACCACCTTATAAGTTGTTTGGCAATTTCTGCTTAAGCCATGCAGGCATTCAGCCTGGGGCCCAGCAAGTCTCCGCCTGCACCCAATAGATGAAAGTCCTGTGTGCCCCGTGGAAGAACCAGAACAGTCTGAGCAGCACTGTTCGGACTCACCCCAAACTGGAATCAACCCAAATTTCCATCACCAGTGAAATGGATAAACAAATGGCGGTCCACTCATTCAATGGCATTACATGGCCTGTTTGGTTTGAGAGAATGTGTTGACGTGTGGAGTTTTTTTGTAAATGTCACACTTGAGTGAAAGTCAATGAGGAAATGTGTCAGGCTTTGCATACTCAGCTTTCCAAGCTGGAAAGACTTAAACATACCCCTTTTTCTCTGAGAGGCAGAAACCAGAGCCCAGCAACGGCAAGCGACTTGCCTAAGGCCACCAGGAAATGGAGACATAGAAGGAAACACAAAGTTCCTAAATCCTGGGCTGGGACTGTCCCCAACACAGCAATTTGCTCTCATCAAATCCCTTTCTTTCTGCCCATTTCTGGTGGACACTTGCATTGTTTCCACCTCCTAGCTACT
Organism: Raphicerus campestris; assembly: GCA_006410735.1. Classification (NCBI taxonomy): domain Eukaryota; kingdom Metazoa; phylum Chordata; class Mammalia; order Artiodactyla; family Bovidae; genus Raphicerus; species Raphicerus campestris. The sequence continues at coordinate 1,282,541 of SJYW01033347.1, forward strand.
GTGAATAATGCTGCTATGAAGACAGGTGTGCAAATATCTCTTCAAGCCCCTGCTTTCAGTTCTTTTGGATAAACTACCCGGAAGTGACCTCATCAACATTCGCTAGTTATTTTATATTTGTCGGTTTTACTATACCAACTAACCTGAAGGTTCTAGAAGCCAAGGATCAATCATTCAGTTAGGTGTTGGTGAGTATTGCCTCAGCGGTAAAGAACCCTCCTGCCAATGCAGGAGACACAGGTTCGATCCCTGGGTCGGGAAGATCCACTGGAGATGGGAATGGCTACTCAGTCTAGTATTTTTGCCTGGAAAATGTCATGGACAGAGGAGCCTGGCGGGCTGCAGTCCATGAAGTCACAAAGAGTCGTCCACGACTGAGCACACACAAGCATGAGTGTTTAATGACCATCTCCCTAAAGGGGAACCCCTAATTTGTGGTGATTGCCCAGCAACTGTAGTGTAGAGACCTGGTGCTGGAAGTTGGGCCCTGCTTGACAGTGTCCAGAGCAGAGGGACCCTGAGTTGCCACCCCTGCCCTACATGGCCAGGCAGCACTCCCCTCATTCCTGAAGAACTGAAGCCAAAGACACCCCAGACTCAGGGGCAGGAGCCCAGCAGGGTGGAGGGGATGGATTGAGTGAAATTCCTTCCACCGAAGAAGCTTCCCAGGCTTGGAGGTGCTAATGTTGCCTTAGGCTGGATGGTGGGGACATGGGCACCCACTTTCTTCTTGTTAGTTAAAAGATGCATTGTGATATGTGCTAAGTCGCTTCAGTCGTGTCCAACTCTTTGCGACCCTATGGACCATAGCCCTCCAGGATCCTCTGTCCATGGGGATTCTCCAGGCAATAATACTGGAGTGGGTTTCCATGCCCTCCTCCAGGGGGTCTTCCCAACCCAAGGATCAACCCCACATCTCTTAAGTCTCTTACATTGGCAGGCGGGTTCTTTACCACTAGGGCCACCTGGGAAGCCCTGCATTGTGATATATACACTCTTATATGCATGAAACACTTAGCATTTAAAAGGTAAAACAAACACCCACACAGACTCACATGGTGCATGCACCTGCACAGGTGTGCATTCAGGTGCATCCAGCCTCTCTGGGGGGTGTGTCCACAGGCTTTGGGTGGGATGCAGCCACCTACATTCTGAAAAAATCATTCGAATTATGATCTTTCCCACTGAGGTTAAGACCCGCTACTCTCATACAAAAGATGTCTGGGATGCCCGTCATTTCCCTCGGGTTCCCTAAAACGGGAAATAAGCAAAATGAGTCACTGGCTCCTTTCTGGGGAAACAAAAGGGAGTCGCAGAATGAGGTTAGTGGTCAAGAACAAGCCAGTGAATCACATCTTTGAGAGAGGCTCACACATTAAAGCCTTTCCCAAATTCATGCCAATAAGCATTTATTTGGGCTTCCCTGGTGGCTCAGATGGTAAAGAATTCGCCTGCAGTGCAGGAGACCTGAGCTCAATCCCTGGGTCAGGAAGATCTCCTGGAGAAGGAAATGGCAACCCACTCCAGTATTCATGCCTGGGAAATTCCATAGTCAGATGAGGCTGGTGGGCTACAGTCCATGGGGTCACAAAGAATCAGACACAACTTAGCCACTAAACGATGACGATGCATTTATTTTGCCAGTCATATTTTTTTATCAAAATGGACTGTGTCATTCAGAAACCACTTGCAAAATGAATGTCCTGCCCCAAGAACCCACATGCTATTTTTTTTTAAAGCTTATAAAGCAAAAAGGCAGCCCAACTCTTGAGTGCAGAAGGTCGACTCTTTTCATTAGGAGCCTGACGCCCCATTGGCTCTCACTGTGAACCTGAGGGCATGAGAAAGAATCAAAGCAGAAACTTAAACCTAAAAGACATGACCTGGAGACCAGGAGAGAAGGCCTGCCCCCAGCTCTGGACACAGCTCACCAAGTCCAAGTGGGCTTGATCCATCCGCCAGAAACCACTGAGGGCTGGTTTTCACCAGTCTCCGGCTACCATGCTGCCCGCTGCCCTGGAGCCCCAGAGCTGTCTGCTAAAAGACTGGAAAGGTGGCAGGGAGCTCAAGGTTGGTTCCCTTCTCCTCTGTGCTTTTTCTGGAGTTTCCACATTTTCTCAAATGGATGTATTGTTCTTCTATCATTAAGAAGAGAGAAGCAAAAAAAATAAAAAGCAAAAGAGAAGCACTGCTCGATTTTTCATCATCTAACTTGCGCTTGAAGAAAAAGACACAGACTTTAAAAAAAAACGCACAACTCAGTGACTTCTNTGGAATATAAAAAGTGGCCAGCCTCATCGGTCACCAGGAAAATGCAAACCAAACCCACTGTAGACCTGCCAGAAAGACCATACTCAAAAGGGCCGACACCATCTAGTTGGCGAGGAGGAGGAGTATCTGCAAGTGACAGTAGGAAATGGTTCAACCACCTTATAAGTTGTTTGGCAATTTCTGCTTAAGCCATGCAGGCATTCAGCCTGGGGCCCAGCAAGTCTCCGCCTGCACCCAATAGATGAAAGTCCTGTGTGCCCCGTGGAAGAACCAGAACAGTCTGAGCAGCACTGTTCGGACTCACCCCAAACTGGAATCAACCCAAATTTCCATCACCAGTGAAATGGATAAACAAATGGCGGTCCACTCATTCAATGGCATTACATGGCCTGTTTGGTTTGAGAGAATGTGTTGACGTGTGGAGTTTTTTTGTAAATGTCACACTTGAGTGAAAGTCAATGAGGAAATGTGTCAGGCTTTGCATACTCAGCTTTCCAAGCTGGAAAGACTTAAACATACCCCTTTTTCTCTGAGAGGCAGAAACCAGAGCCCAGCAACGGCAAGCGACTTGCCTAAGGCCACCAGGAAATGGAGACATAGAAGGAAACACAAAGTTCCTAAATCCTGGGCTGGGACTGTCCCCAACACAGCAATTTGCTCTCATCAAATCCCTTTCTTTCTGCCCATTTCTGGTGGACACTTGCATTGTTTCCACCTCCTAGCTACTGTGAATAATGCTGCTATGAAGACAGGTGTGCAAATATCTCTTCAAGCCCCTGCTTTCAGTTCTTTTGGATAAACTACCCGGAAGTGACCTCATCAACATTCGCTAGTTATTTTATATTTGTCGGTTTTACTATACCAACTAACCTGAAGGTTCTAGAAGCCAAGGATCAATCATTCAGTTAGGTGTTGGTGAGTATTGCCTCAGCGGTAAAGAACCCTCCTGCCAATGCAGGAGACACAGGTTCGATCCCTGGGTCGGGAAGATCCACTGGAGATGGGAATGGCTACTCAGTCTAGTATTTTTGCCTGGAAAATGTCATGGACAGAGGAGCCTGGCGGGCTGCAGTCCATGAAGTCACAAAGAGTCGTCCACGACTGAGCACACACAAGCATGAGTGTTTAATGACCATCTCCCTAAAGGGGAACCCCTAATTTGTGGTGATTGCCCAGCAACTGTAGTGTAGAGACCTGGTGCTGGAAGTTGGGCCCTGCTTGACAGTGTCCAGAGCAGAGGGACCCTGAGTTGCCACCCCTGCCCTACATGGCCAGGCAGCACTCCCCTCATTCCTGAAGAACTGAAGCCAAAGACACCCCAGACTCAGGGGCAGGAGCCCAGCAGGGTGGAGGGGATGGATTGAGTGAAATTCCTTCCACCGAAGAAGCTTCCCAGGCTTGGAGGTGCTAATGTTGCCTTAGGCTGGATGGTGGGGACATGGGCACCCACTTTCTTCTTGTTAGTTAAAAGATGCATTGTGATATGTGCTAAGTCGCTTCAGTCGTGTCCAACTCTTTGCGACCCTATGGACCATAGCCCTCCAGGATCCTCTGTCCATGGGGATTCTCCAGGCAATAATACTGGAGTGGGTTTCCATGCCCTCCTCCAGGGGGTCTTCCCAACCCAAGGATCAACCCCACATCTCTTAAGTCTCTTACATTGGCAGGCGGGTTCTTTACCACTAGGGCCACCTGGGAAGCCCTGCATTGTGATATATACACTCTTATATGCATGAAACACTTAGCATTTAAAAGGTAAAACAAACACCCACACAGACTCACATGGTGCATGCACCTGCACAGGTGTGCATTCAGGTGCATCCAGCCTCTCTGGGGGGTGTGTCCACAGGCTTTGGGTGGGATGCAGCCACCTACATTCTGAAAAAATCATTCGAATTATGATCTTTCCCACTGAGGTTAAGACCCGCTACTCTCATACAAAAGATGTCTGGGATGCCCGTCATTTCCCTCGGGTTCCCTAAAACGGGAAATAAGCAAAATGAGTCACTGGCTCCTTTCTGGGGAAACAAAAGGGAGTCGCAGAATGAGGTTAGTGGTCAAGAACAAGCCAGTGAATCACATCTTTGAGAGAGGCTCACACATTAAAGCCTTTCCCAAATTCATGCCAATAAGCATTTATTTGGGCTTCCCTGGTGGCTCAGATGGTAAAGAATTCGCCTGCAGTGCAGGAGACCTGAGCTCAATCCCTGGGTCAGGAAGATCTCCTGGAGAAGGAAATGGCAACCCACTCCAGTATTCATGCCTGGGAAATTCCATAGTCAGATGAGGCTGGTGGGCTACAGTCCATGGGGTCACAAAGAATCAGACACAACTTAGCCACTAAACGATGACGATGCATTTATTTTGCCAGTCATATTTTTTTATCAAAATGGACTGTGTCATTCAGAAACCACTTGCAAAATGAATGTCCTGCCCCAAGAACCCACATGCTATTTTTTTTTAAAGCTTATAAAGCAAAAAGGCAGCCCAACTCTTGAGTGCAGAAGGTCGACTCTTTTCATTAGGAGCCTGACGCCCCATTGGCTCTCACTGTGAACCTGAGGGCATGAGAAAGAATCAAAGCAGAAACTTAAACCTAAAAGACATGACCTGGAGACCAGGAGAGAAGGCCTGCCCCCAGCTCTGGACACAGCTCACCAAGTCCAAGTGGGCTTGATCCATCCGCCAGAAACCACTGAGGGCTGGTTTTCACCAGTCTCCGGCTACCATGCTGCCCGCTGCCCTGGAGCCCCAGAGCTGTCTGCTAAAAGACTGGAAAGGTGGCAGGGAGCTCAAGGTTGGTTCCCTTCTCCTCTGTGCTTTTTCTGGAGTTTCCACATTTTCTCAAATGGATGTATTGTTCTTCTATCATTAAGAAGAGAGAAGCAAAAAAAATAAAAAGCAAAAGAGAAGCACTGCTCGATTTTTCATCATCTAACTTGCGCTTGAAGAAAAAGACACAGACTTTAAAAAAAAACGCACAACTCAGTGACTTCTCACACTGACATGCCCACATCACCAGCAGCAGATCAAGGAGCAAAACGGTGCCCACCACCCCGGAGAACCCCCTCCCAGGCTCCCCTCCCCCGAGTGACCACCACCTGAGTTCTCATAGTATGCACTCCTGCAGCCAGGTTGGGGACCTGAGGCCAGTGGGATTACACAGACTTCTCTCTTTTCCCAATGTTTTATTTTGTGTGTGAAGGTTAATTTTTTCTATTGTGGTAAAATTCACATAACATAAAACTCACTATTTCAACCTGTTACAGTGTAAAATTTAGTGGCATTTAATGCATTCACAGTGTTGTACAACCATCACCCTTACCCAGTTCCAGAATATTTTCTTCACCCCAAAGGAAAACTGTAAGCATTCAGTCCCATCTCCTATTTCCTCAGCCTCTGGCAACCACTAATCCAGATTCTCTCCCTATGAATTTACCTAGTCTAGACATCTCACATTAAATGGGATCATACAAAACATGTCTTCCTTCGTGTCCGTCTTCCTTCACTCAGCATCTTTTATTAATTTATTAATTTTTAGGCTGTGCCATGCAGCATGCAAGATCCTAGTTCCCCAACCAGCTATCATACCTGTGTCCCCTGCAGTGGAAACACAGAGCCTTAACCACTGGACCACCGGGGAAGTCTCTCCCAAACTGATTTTTATTTGCATTGCCCTGATACCATTGGTATTTCTAATCCTTATCAAACTCCCAGGTGACTTCTTTTCAGAAATCGACAAAGGAATACTTAAATTCATATGGAAATTCAAGACAGCCAGAATAGCCAAAACAATCTTGGAAAAGAAGAACAAGGTTGGAGGACTCACACTTCCCAATTTCAAATTTATTACAAAACCACAGTAATCAAGACAGAGCAGAACTGGGGTATGGAGAGACAGAAACCAATGGAGCAGAAGAGAGAGCCCAGAAATAAGCCCTCATATGAACGATCAAATGATTTTTGAGAAGGGTGCCATGACAATTCAATGAGGAAAGGACAGTCTTTTAAACAAATATGCTAGGAAAACTGCATACCACATGCAATGCAAAGGAATAAAACTAGACCCTTCTCTCACCCTAGACACTAAAATTAACTCAAAATTGATCAAAGAACTTTAAAAAAAAAGTGAAAGTGTTAGTTGCTCGGTCATGTCCAATTCTTTGTGACTCCATGGATTGTAACCCACCACCAGGCTCCTCTGTCCATGGGATTCTCCAGGCAAGAATATTGGAGTGGGTAGCCATTCCCTTCTCCAGGGGATCTTCCTGACCCAGGCATCAGACCTCAGTCTCCTGCAATGCAAGCAGATTCTTTACTATCTAAGCTACCTAAATGTAAGGGCAAAAACTGTAAAACTCTTAGAGTGAAGTACACATATAGACCTTGGATTAGGTGGGGTTTTTTTTATATGACAGCAAAAGTACAAACAACAACAGCAAAAAAAGATAAATTTGATATCATCAAAATTTAAAACTTTTGCACTTCAAAAGACAAGAAAATGGAAAAAAATGACAGAAAAAGTTTAAATCACACTTAGAGGAGAACTGTATCTAGAATATATAAAGAACTATCACAGCTCAATAACAAAAAGACAAATAATCTAATTTTAAAACAAGCAAAGGATGTGAATAGGCATTTCTCCAAAGGAAGTATACAAAAGACCAATAAGAACATGAAAAGATGCTAAACATCTGGGTGGGGCTGCATTTCACAGAGAAGGGCCAGGACCATGCCAGTCTCCCAAAGGGAGTATGTTACTCTTGACAAGCCAGCCCAAAGTGACAGTGCTGAGGGTTTTCCCAGGAAGGGATGGATTCTTGACACCCTCTCTGTGCAGGTGCAGAGATGCGCTGCTCATAGTCCTCTGGGAAAGGACCACAGCCCAGCTGCAAGGAGCAGGGTGAACCTATAACCTCCAGCCATTAGCTGCAAACCCAAGTCACTCTCTTCTCAGGTGATCCCAGCCCCTGCCAGCTATTTCTGCTCAGCGTGGGACTCCTACAAGGCCCAGTGCTCCCAAGCCACCCTCTGGGCTAGCACATCACCATTGGTGGTCCCTCCTGCCCAACCCTGCTGCTTCCCTTTTCCCCTCTGCAGGTACTTCTTTTCAAGAAACCTTTGTACTCCCAACTCCACTTCAGTGTCTGCTTCCTGGAGAAGTTGGGACTGAGAGTGGAGCTGTCCAGGAAAGAAGGCAGCAGGGTGGACTTGTGGATGGGACCACGCACTGTCGGGGCAATGAGAAGGACCCTATCCCTGGCCCGGGGCCCAGCTGTGGACACTTACCCCAGGCTTGAGGGCAGGGGCTGGGAAAGAGGCTGGTGGAGGGGGCTACATTGCCTCATCTGGAGGAGGGAGGAAATAATGAATGGAACCTTCCTTAACTAAGTTGCTGACTTAGAGACATTGACATTAAGGTGATAATGACAGGCTGGGGGCAGTTAAGTAATTGAGAACAGAGTGTGAGGGCCAGCAATCTCATTAGCAACTTCAAAGCAATCCCCGTCTCAGGTCCAAGAGCAGAAAACACTCAAGTTCAAACGTAGTGGCCAGAGAGGCTGTACTTCAGATGGCTGAGTGCTCAGCCGAGGCAGGACTGTTCTGCCTACATCAGCACCCTGGTTGGGACCCCAGGGACCCCCAGGGGGTGGGGACCTGAATGTGTGCATGCAGAATTTGACTCCTCAGAGGCCTTCCACCACCTGAGCCTGCAGATGTGGCCCCCTCCCCAGCAATGATGTGGAACTCTCTCCCACAAGACAACAGATGCCCGTCCCACAAGCTTTCCGGGCGGGCCTCCAGGACTGTAACCAGAAGTAAATCACAAATGTAGCTGGGACAATACTGGAGAAAAGGGACTGCAAGGTTTGGCTGACATATATTGTGAAGTCTGCGAGCTGGGGAGTGGATTCTGAGGGTGTCCCTGGCACCATGGTGCTCCCCGCATGACTGTTATCGTGAATGGACAGAGAAGCACCCCCAACCTGAGAAGGAACAGAAACTCGGGCTCAGACCCTCCGGAATGAGGGTGAGGGTCACTCCCCAAGGAAGACCCCCTAAGATCTGCAGAGGTGACAACGAGGAAGGTGTGGGCTGGAGAGTGGAGACCAGAGGGGCTGAGCACCAGCTGAGGCCCTGAGACCAGTGGGGGCACATCCACCTCCCTCTCTCATCCAAGTATCCCCAGGAAGAGAGGCTGGAGAACTCCTGGAGGAACCTCGTGTGCCAGGGAGCGAACCTGTTCACCCGAGAGTGTGGACTGTGCTCACACAGATCTCCCTTCCCAAAGAGATGCCCTGCCCCATATAGGAGTGGGGCCAGCGGAATGCCGCAGCCATTAGAGGCTTAGGGTCTGCCTCAGATTTCATGGAGGTGGTGCCTTTCTCAGAGTGGCTGCAGTCAGCCCCCGAGCAAGGCTGTGTTCCTAGGGCCTGGTCACTTCTGCCTACATGGGACTCCTCACTTGCACTCCAGAGTTCTGTTCAGCAGGGAGACTTGGTCAGGTCCCAGCCTATGGCGACTTCCTCCACTTCTCCTCTCAAAGAGGCATTACCTACCCCAGTCATAACCTTTGAACCCTCAGGAATCTCAGCATCTGCTTCCCGGAGACCCTCTCACCTGGCCATTATGTGATGACAAGCGGGATGACCAGGGAGGCTTGGTTTATTCACTCAGCAAATGTCTGGGGTTTGCACCTGGCTCAGCAAGAATCTGTCTGCAATGCAGGAGACGCAATGCAGGAGACTCAGGTTCGATTCCTGGGTCAGGAAGATCCCCTGGAGAAGGAAATGGCAACTCACTCCAGTATTCTTGCCTGGACAATCCCATGGACAGACGGGCCTATTGGGTTACAAACCATGGGGTCACAAAGAGTTGGACAGGACTGAGCAATTAACGCTGGACTGGAAGAAACACAAGCTGGAGTCAAGATTGCCAGGAGAAATATCAATAACCTCAGATATGCAGATGATA
>SJYW01033348.1:0-10871 GCA_006410735.1 Raphicerus campestris
TGGAAAAGACTGATGCTGTGAAGGATTGGGGGCAGGAGGAGAAGGGGACGACTGAGGATGAGATGGCTGGATGACATCGTGGACTTGATGAACGTGAGTCTGAGTGAACTCCAGGAGATGATGATGGACAGGGAGGCCTGTAGTGCTGTGATTCATGGGGTCACAAAGAGTCAGACACGACTGAGCGACTGAACTGAACTGAACTGAAACATACATCTGTGATTTGATCCCGCAGTCACTCACCCAATGAGTTGACAGCGTATGTCCACACAAATCCTGCACATAGTTGTATGTAGTAACTTTATTCTTTTTTTAAGATAAATTTATTCATTATAATTGGAGATTAATTACTTTACAATATTGTATTGGTTTTTCCAAACATAAACATGAATCCACCACAGGTATACAAATGTTCCTCATCCTGAACCCTCACCCTCCTCCATCCCCGTAACCTGCAAGCAACCAAGATGTCCTTCTGTAGGTGAATGGATTAATACAGTGTTGTTACACCCAGGCAAAGAAATCAATTTGGCACTAAAGATAAATAAATCATCAAGCTATGAAAAGACATGGAGGAAGTGTAAATGCATATAATCAAGTGAAAGAAGTCAATATTGAAAAGCTACACACTGTATAATTTCAGTTATAAAAATGACATTCTGAAAAAGGCAAAGGTATGGAGACAGTAAAAAAAATCAGTGGTTGGCTGGTGTTGGGGGGAAGGGGAGATAAATAAGCAGAGCATAGAGGACTTTTAGGGCAGTGAAACTATTCTATATGATACTGTAATGATGGATACACATCATTACACAATTATCAGACCCATACAACATGTATGATGAGGATGTGTCATTGTAGTTCTTTGATTGCAGCACATGTGCCACTCTTATGGGAGATGTTGGTACTGGGGAGTCAGGGGATGTGTAGGATATATGGGAACTCTGTACTTTCTGCTCAATTTTACTGTGAATCGAAAACAATTGTAAGAAATAGTCTACATAAATAGATACATAAAGTTAAAAGGTGACAGGAGAAATCATACTTATGGAAGAAATTACAGCCTAATTTTAGTCAAACTAGGGAATAAGCAAAGCTGTTGTGATCTGGTGGTGTGACAGGGGGCAGTGGCAAGACAGGGTCCCTGGCCATAGAGATGATGGCATTTGATTTGACAAGAAACCACAAAGGAAGAACATGAGGAACCCACCTCTGAGCAAATGAAACCCCCTAATCCTTATGAAGGTGTCCACAATGCTGTGTGGACCAAGGAATGCATAAGCCTGATAAATTTGGTTTGTTGAAGGAAATGTGACTTTCCTCTGAAGTTACAGAGAAAAAGAGAGACAGTGAAGGGAAGAGGAGATTAGATGAACAGAAACACAAATGAGACTGGGTCCATTAGAATGATGCTAGAGAGCAGAGAAGAGAGGGGCAATAAAGTGTAGGGAAAGGCAAAGAGTAACATGGAGGAAATCCATTTTAAGTCTATAGTCCTACTCTTAGAAATTCTGAAGATAAGAATAGACTATATTGGTAAAGAGGTTTAATTATCCAAGCAATCTTGTGAAGTGAGAAAGCTATTACTATATTTTATCAAATGTAAGATTCCAATAATTGAAAATGCTCATCATTTTAGTGATATAAAGAATGAAAAGACTTGCCAGTTAAACCAAGACACTGTTTTGCTTATCTCTTGCTTCAAAACAAATGAGGAAATTACCCCCAAACTTAGTGGTTTATGACAACTACCACTTGGTGGTATTTCACAGTTCTATAGGCTGACTATACTCATCTGGGTAAGTATCATTTGGGATTCCCATGTGGTACCTCAGATGTCAACTGGGCTTAAGGTATCTGAAGGTTTGATGGGCTGAATATTTTAGATGGGTCCCTCACATGCCTGAAAGTTGATGTAGGCTGTGGGCAGGGAGCTCAGCTGGGCCTATTGACTGGAGAGCACTGTGTATGGCTCCACATGAGGCTTGAAGGTCTTTGCAGCATGGTGGCTGTGCTCCCAGAGGGATCATCCCAAGAATAGTGAAAAGACCTAGGAAGAAGTCAGAAGATTCTCTGCTGGGAGCCAGCGTGAGGAATCCCTCCCATGGCAAAGGTCAGGAGGAAGGAAGGCCGACAAAGCGCAAAGGTGTGATCCAGCTTCAGCGGTTCCCTCTGGGTTTTCCTGAACCTCCCAAAACCAGAGTTGGCCTGATTTTATCATACTGTGCTTTCCACTCTTCTGACATTCTCTGCAAAAAGTTAACTCAGGGCTTCAGTCTCCTGCATATGAAAGGAATGTTTCAGATCAAACCCCTCTGATGGCTCTCTAACTTGCCTGACAGGTTCCCCCAGACTTTTACAATTTGTGAATTGCTTACAGACCCCCAACCATGAGAGGCACAAAGCTTAAAGCATCTTAAAGATACAGAACCTTTTCTAAAGAGCTAAAAATTATATTGGTGATGGGTTTCACTGTTGAAACAATGACTGCTGCCAAGCCTCCATATTCTTTATCTTTTATGCACCTGAAGGATATTAATCAATGTAATTGGGATATAGAAAAAGGAATATAGTAGTTTTGATGTTAGCAACACTAGACTTTTGAGTTAATTACTTTTCTTTTTTTTATAAATCCCTGTACTCTTTTTACTTGTTATAAATTGTTGTATCCTTGCTATGTAAGAATGTAACTTTATTTAGTGCTTTCTGAGAGTGGCACCAGACTTTGGGAAGAACAACATTTTTAAGACAAATAAGTCTTCTGGTTGACAAACTCTTATCAGAAAAGGGCCATAAAATGCTAATTGGCCTTCTGGCCAGAAGATGATGTAAATCACCTAAGATCTGTGTATACAACTAGGTATGCAGAGAAAAAGCCTGGTCTTGATGAGTCAGGGCTGCTGACGGTACATAACTTTGTATTATCCATTGATCTCTATACACAACCAAAAGTATAAAAAGCCTTCTGAACAATAAAGGATGGACCAGTTTCTCGGACTAGTCTCTCGAACTAGTTTCTTGGAAATCTGGCTCCCCTTGTGCCATTCTCTCTCTCTTTTTCTCCCTCTCCCTCCCTCTCCTTTTCCAGCTGAATTCCCATTTGGAACAGGGAGGCTCACCACATCTACTTACTTGCCCTGGCTTTTAAGTCCCAGGAGAGAGGGAGCCCAAGGCTGCACACCCTCCACTATTCAAATGAGCGCTGGTGGCCTAACGTAGATGGTGCAAACTTCTTGTCCTGAAGTTTTATTGGTGTTCCCTGTAAACCAAGTTATTCAGCATCTTTTCTCCACTAAATTTCTTACTATACTATTTCTTCCTAATTTCTCTTATATTTCTAATTAAATAATTCTTTCTAAGATGCCACGCTGTCTCCCCTTTGAATTACTCTGGATCCACCGGGGCTGGACCCCTGCAATTCTCACTATGTACCCTCAGAAGCCCCAGAACAACTCTTCTGATGCCTGCCATTGGTCCCCAGACTGAAGACAAGAAGAATTAGACCTCCATCTTGATACAAGGAGTGACATGCATACAAAAGGATGAAGGACTTGACCATCTCTAGCTACCATAGTCACTACCTTAAAGGTTGATGTGGGGGAAACACACATGTGTCACACCAGCCTCTCACATCTACTTGAAGGGATTTGGTAATTTCTCCCAATTCTCTTTGTACTTCTGGGTGAGTGAAAGGAAAGATTTTGTAGAAACCATAGTATAAAATGTAATACAGCTTTTACTGTGGGCATCTTAATTAGTTAGGATGTGTGGAATACTGGTTTGTTGCTTTGCAAGTGTCGACTAAAAAAGATATACAACTTGAGAATTGTGAGTTACGTTTTAATGGGGCAAAATGAGGACTGCAGCAAGGGAGGCAGCATCTCAGAGAGCTCTTAAAGACTGCTCCAAGCGGCAATGGGGGAGTTAAGTTCAGTCATTCAGTTCTGTCTGACTCTTTGCGAGCCCATGGACTGCAACATGCCAGGCCTCCCTGTCCATCACCAACTTCCAAAGATTACTCAAACTCATGTCTATTCAGTAGGTGATGCCATCCAACCATCTTATCTTCTGTCATCCCCGTCTCCTCCAGCCTTCAATCTTTCCCAGCATCAGAGTCTTTTCAAATGAGTCAGTTCTTTGCATCGGGTGGCAAAAGTATTGGAGTTTCAACTTCAGCATCAGTCCTTCCAGTGAATATGCAGGACTGATTTGCTTTAGGATGGAGNGTTCTTTGGAAGGAATGATGCTAAAGTTGAAACTCCAATTCTTTGGCCACCTCATGCGAAGAGTTGACTCACTGGAAAAGACTGATGCTGTGAAGGATTGGGGGCAGGAGGAGAAGGGGACGACTGAGGATGAGATGGCTGGATGACATCGTGGACTTGATGAACGTGAGTCTGAGTGAACTCCAGGAGATGATGATGGACAGGGAGGCCTGTAGTGCTGTGATTCATGGGGTCACAAAGAGTCAGACACGACTGAGCGACTGAACTGAACTGAACTGAAACATGCATCTGTGATTTGATCCCGCAGTCACTCACCCAATGAGTTGACAGCGTATGTCCACACAAATCCTGCACATAGTTGTATGTAGTAACTTTATTCTTTTTTTAAGATAAATTTATTCATTATAATTGGAGATTAATTACTTTACAATATTGTATTGGTTTTTCCAAACATAAACATGAATCCACCACAGGTATACAAATGTTCCTCATCCTGAACCCTCACCCTCCTCCATCCCCGTAACCTGCAAGCAACCAAGATGTCCTTCTGTAGGTGAATGGATTAATACAGTGTTGTTACACCCAGGCAAAGAAATCAATTTGGCACTAAAGATAAATAAATCATCAAGCTATGAAAAGACATGGAGGAAGTGTAAATGCATATAATCAAGTGAAAGAAGTCAATATTGAAAAGCTACACACTGTATAATTTCAGTTATAAAAATGACATTCTGAAAAAGGCAAAGGTATGGAGACAGTAAAAAAAATCAGTGGTTGGCTGGTGTTGGGGGGAAGGGGAGATAAATAAGCAGAGCATAGAGGACTTTTAGGGCAGTGAAACTATTCTATATGATACTGTAATGATGGATACACATCATTACACAATTATCAGACCCATACAACATGTATGATGAGGATGTGTCATTGTAGTTCTTTGATTGCAGCACATGTGCCACTCTTATGGGAGATGTTGGTACTGGGGAGTCAGGGGATGTGTAGAATATATGGGAACTCTGTACTTTCTGCTCAATTTTACTGTGAATCGAAAACTATTGTAAGAAATAGTCTACATAAATAGATACATAAAGTTAAAAGGTGACAGGAGAAATCATACTTATGGAAGAAATTACAGCCTAATTTTAGTCAAACTAGGGAATAAGCAAAGCTGTTGTGATCTGGTGGTGTGACAGGGGGCAGTGGCAAGACAGGGTCCCTGGCCATAGAGATGATGGCATTTGATTTGACAAGAAACCACAAAGGAAGAACATGAGGAACCCACCTTTGAGCAAATGAAACCCCCTAATCCTTATGAAGGTGTCCACAATGCTGTGTGGACCAAGGAATGCATAAGCCTGATAAATTTGGTTTGTTGAAGGAAATGTGACTTTCCTCTGAAGTTACAGAGAAAAAGAGAGACAGTGAAGGGAAGAGGAGATTAGATGAACAGAAACACAAATGAGACTGGGTCCATTAGAATGATGCTAGAGAGCAGAGAAGAGAGGGGCAATAAAGTGTAGGGAAAGGCAAAGAGTAACATGGAGGAAATCCATTTTAAGTCTATAGTCCTACTCTTAGAAATTCTGAAGATAAGAATAGACTATATTGGTAAAGAGGTTTAATTATCCAAGCAATCTTGTGAAGTGAGAAAGCTATTACTATATTTTATCAAATGTAAGATTCCAATAATTGAAAATGCTCATCATTTTAGTGATATAAAGAATGAAAAGACTTGCCAGTTAAACCAAGACACTGTTTTGCTTATCTCTTGCTTCAAAACAAATGAGGAAATTACCCCCAAACTTAGTGGTTTATGACAACTACCACTTGGTGGTATTTCACAGTTCTATAGGCTGACTATACTCATCTGGGTAAGTATCATTTGGGATTCCCATGTGGTACCTCAGATGTCAACTGGGCTTAAGGTATCTGAAGGTTTGATGGGCTGAATATTTTAGATGGGTCCCTCACATGCCTGAAAGTTGATGTAGGCTGTGGGCAGGGAGCTCAGCTGGGCCTATTGACTGGAGAGCACTGTGTATGGCTCCACATGAGGCTTGAAGGTCTTTGCAGCATGGTGGCTGTGCTCCCAGAGGGATCATCCCAAGAATAGTGAAAAGACCTAGGAAGAAGTCAGAAGATTCTCTGCTGGGAGCCAGCGTGAGGAATCCCTCCCATGGCAAAGGTCAGGAGGAAGGAAGGCCGACAAAGCGCAAAGGTGTGATCCAGCTTCAGCGGTTCCCTCTGGGTTTTCCTGAACCTCCCAAAACCAGAGTTGGCCTGATTTTATCATACTGTGCTTTCCACTCTTCTGACATTCTCTGCAAAAAGTTAACTCAGGGCTTCAGTCTCCTGCATATGAAAGGAATGTTTCAGATCAAACCCCTCTGATGGCTCTCTAACTTGCCTGACAGGTTCCCCCAGACTTTTACAATTTGTGAATTGCTTACAGCCCCCCAACCATGAGAGGCACAAAGCTTAAAGCATCTTAAAGATACAGAACCTTTTCTAAAGAGCTAAAAATTATATTGGTGATGGGTTTCACTGTTGAAACAATGACTGCTGCCAAGCCTCCATATTCTTAATCTTTTATGCACCTGAAGGATATTAATCAATGTAATTGGGATATAGAAAAAGGAATATAGTAGTTTTGATGTTAGCAACACTAGACTTTTGAGTTAATTACTTTTCTTTTTTTTATAAATCCCTGTACTCTTTTTACTTGTTATAAATTGTTGTATCCTTGCTATGTAAGAATGTAACTTTATTTAGTGCTTTCTGAGAGTGGCACCAGACTTTGGGAAGAACAACATTTTTAAGACAAATAAGTCTTCTGGTTGACAAACTCTTATCAGAAAAGGGCCATAAAATGCTAATTGGCCTTCTGGCCAGAAGATGATGTAAATCACCTAAGATCTGTGTATACAACTAGGTATGCAGAGAAAAAGCCTGGTCTTGATGAGTCAGGGCTGCTGACGGTACATAACTTTGTATTATCCATTGATCTCTATACACAACCAAAAGTATAAAAAGCCTTCTGAACAATAAAGGATGGACCAGTTTCTCGGACTAGTCTCTCGAACTAGTTTCTTGGAAATCTGGCTCCCCTTGTGCCATTCTCTCTCTCTTTTTCTCCCTCTCCCTCCCTCTCCTTTTCCAGCTGAATTCCCATTTGGAACAGGGAGGCTCACCACATCTACTTACTTGCCCTGGCTTTTAAGTCCCAGGAGAGAGGGAGCCCAAGGCTGCACACCCTCCACTATTCAAATGAGCGCTGGTGGCCTAACGTAGATGGTGCAAACTTCTTGTCCTGAAGTTTTATTGGTGTTCCCTGTAAACCAAGTTATTCAGCATCTTTTCTCCACTAAATTTCTTACTATACTATTTCTTCCTAATTTCTCTTATATTTCTAATTAAATAATTCTTTCTAAGATGCCACGCTGTCTCCCCTTTGAATTACTCTGGATCCACCGGGGCTGGACCCCTGCAATTCTCACTATGTACCCTCAGAAGCCCCAGAACAACTCTTCTGATGCCTGCCATTGGTCCCCAGACTGAAGACAAGAAGAATTAGACCTCCATCTTGATACAAGGAGTGACATGCATACAAAAGGATGAAGGACTTGACCATCTCTAGCTACCATAGTCACTACCTTAAAGGTTGATGTGGGGGAAACACACATGTGTCACACCAGCCTCTCACATCTACTTGAAGGGATTTGGTAATTTCTCCCAATTCTCTTTGTACTTCTGGGTGAGTGAAAGGAAAGATTTTGTAGAAACCATAGTATAAAATGTAATACAGCTTTTACTGTGGGCATCTTAATTAGTTAGGATGTGTGGAATACTGGTTTGTTGCTTTGCAAGTGTCGACTAAAAAAGATATACAACTTGAGAATTGTGAGTTACGTTTTAATGGGGCAAAATGAGGACTGCAGCAAGGGAGGCAGCATCTATCTCAGAGAGCTCTTAAAGACTGCTCCAAGCGGCAATGGGGGAGTTAAGTTCAGTCATTCAGTTCTGTCTGACTCTTTGCGAGCCCATGGACTGCAACATGCCAGGCCTCCCTGTCCATCACCAACTTCCAAAGATTACTCAAACTCATGTCTATTCAGTAGGTGATGCCATCCAACCATCTTATCTTCTGTCATCCCCGTCTCCTCCAGCCTTCAATCTTTCCCAGCATCAGAGTCTTTTCAAATGAGTCAGTTCTTTGCATCGGGTGGCAAAAGTATTGGAGTTTCAACTTCAGCATCAGTCCTTCCAGTGAATATGCAGGACTGATTTGCTTTAGGATGGAGTGGTTTGATCTCCTTGCAGTCCAATGGACTCTCAAGAGTCTTTTCTAACACCACAGTTCAAAATATCAGTTCTTCAGCAATCAATTTTCTTTATAGTTTCACATCCATACATGACTCTTTGACTAGTAGGACCTTTGTTGGCAAAGTAATGTCTGTGCTTTTTAATATGCTGTCTAGGTTGGTCATAACTTTTCTTCCAAAGAGCAAGCATCTTTTAATTTCATGTCTGCAGTCACCATCTGCAGTGATATTTGAGCCCCCCAAATAAAGTCTGTTACCTTTTCCATTGTTTCCCTATCTATCTGTCATGAAGCAATGGGACCAGATGCCATGATCTTAGTTATCTAAATGTTGAGTTTTAAGCCAGCTTTTTCACTCTTCTCTTTCACTTTCATCAAGGCTCTTTATTCTTCTTTGCTTTCTGCCATAAGGGTGGTATCATCTGTATATCTGAGGCTATTGATATTTCCCCTGGCAATCTTGATTCCAGCTTGTGCTTCATTCAGCCCAGCATTTCTCATGATGTACTCTGCAAGTAAGTTAAAAAACAAAGCAATAATATACAGCCTGGACTTAATCCTTTCCTGATTTAGAATCAGTCTGTTCCATGTCTAGTTCTAACTGTTGCTTCTTGACCTGCATCCAGATTTCTCAGGAGGCAGGTCAGGTGATCTCTGGTATTCCCATCTCTTTAAGAATTTTCCACAGTTTATTGTGATCCACAGAGTCAAAGACTTTGGCATAGTCAATAAAGAGGAGGCGATGTTTTTCTGGAACTCTCTTTTTCAATGATCCAGTGATGTTGGTAATTTGCTCCCTGGTTCCTCTGCCTTTTCTAAACCCAGAATGAACATCTGGAAGTTCTCGGTTCAGGTACTGTTGAAGCCTGGCTTGGATAATTTTGAGCATTACTTTACTAGCATGTGAGATGAGTGCAATTGTGCAGTAGTTTGAGCATTCTTTAGCATTGCCATTCTTTGGGATTGGAATGAAAATGGACATTTTCCCATCCTGTGGCCACTGTTGAGTGTTCCAAATGTGCTGGCATATTGAGTGCAGCACTTTCACAGCACCATCTTTCAGGCTTTGACCTCTCTCAACTGGAATTCCATCACGTCCACTACCTTTGTTCATCGTGATGCTTCCTAAGGCCCACTTGACTTCACATTCCAGGATGTCTGGCTCTAGGTGAGTGATCACACCATCGTAATTATTTCGGTCTTTTTTGTATAGCTCTTCTTTGTGTTCTTGCCACCTCCTCTTAATATCTTCTGCTTCTTTTAGATTCATACCATTTCTGTCCTTTATTGAGCCCATCTTTCCATGAAATGTTCCTATGGTGTCTCTGATTTTCTTGAAGAGATCTCTGCTACTACTGCTGCTGCCAAGTCACATCAGTTGTGTCCGACTCTGTGCAACACTATAGACTGCAGTGCAACAGGCTCCTCTGTCCCTGGGATTCTCCAGGCAAGAATACTGGAGTGGGTTGCCATTTCCTTTTCCAATCAAGAAAGTGAAAAGTGAAAGTGAAGTCGCTCAGTCGTGTCCCCTCTTAGTGACCCCATGGACTTCAGCCTACCAGGCTCACCCGTCCATGGGATTTTCCAGGCAACAGTACTAGAGTGGGGTGCCATTGCCTTCTCCAGAAGAGATCTCTAGTCTTTCCCATTCTGTTGCTTTCCTCTATTTCTTTGCACTGATCATTGGAGAAGGCATTCTTATCTCTCCTTGCTATTCTTTGGAACTCTGCATTCAAATAGGTATATCTTTCCTTTTTCCCTTTGCCTTTCACTTCTCTCCTTTTCACCACTATTCGTAAGGCCTCCTCAGACAACCATTTTGCCTTTTTGTATTTCTTTTTCTTGAGGGTGGTCTTGGTCCCTGCCTCCTGTCCAGTGTCACAAACCTCCATCCATTCAGGCACTCTATCAGATTTAATTCCTTGAATCTATTTGTCATTTCTACTGTATAATCATAAGGGGTTTTATTTAGGTCATACCTCAATGGTTTTCCTTACTTTCTTCAATTTAAGTCTGAATTTGGCATGATCTGAACCACAGTCCACTCCTGGTCTTGTTTTTGCTGACTTTATAGAGCTTCTCCATATTTGGCTGCAAAGAATATAATCAATCTGATTTCAGTGTTGACCATCTGGTCCATGTGTACAGTCTTCTCTAGTGTTGTTGGAAGAGAATGTTTCCTATGACCAGTGCATTTTCTTGGCAAAAGTCTATTAGCCTTTACCCTACTTCATTCTGCACTCCAAGGAAAAATCTGCCTGTTATTCCAGGTACTTCTTGACTTCCTACTTTTGCATTCCAGTCCCCTATAATGAAAAGGACATTTTTTT
>SJYW01033349.1:12089-28141 GCA_006410735.1 Raphicerus campestris
GGAGTGGGTAGCCTTTCCCTTTTCCAGGGGATCTTCCCAACCTAGGGATCGAACCCAGGTCTCCGGCATTGCAGGCAGATTCTTTACCAGCTGAGCCACCAGGGAAGCCCAAGAATACTGGATTGGGTAGTCTGTCCTTTCTCCAGCAGATTTTCCCGACCCAGGAATTGAACCGGGGTCTCCTGCATTGCAGTTAGACCCTTTACCAGCTTAGCTACTAGGGAATAATTCTTCATCTTTTAATTTTCCATGGTAATAATTCAGCTTCCTATGATTTTAAGAATATCGTGTGTATTCCATTTGGTCATCTCTCCCATATTCACTTAATATGTTTCGAGCTCCTCCTTGAGTGCTGCTGCTGATCTGACAGGAGGCAGACTGCAGGTGGTAGCGTGAGCTGTGGGGAGCCGCCGAAGATACAGATGAAGGTCTGTCCTCTCCACCGCCACCCGCTGCCACCCGCCTTTGCTGCACGCCCCAGTTCCTGACACGCCAGGGACTGAGACCAGTCCGTGGCCCTAGAGCTGGGGATCCCTGGTGGGTGCAGCGTCCTGGTCCAGGACAGTGTATACAGTCCTACCTCCTCCAGCGGTTAGCACTGTCTCCTCTTGCAGCCGTGAGAACGGCGCCTCGCGTGGGCTCTGCCTCGGCGTCCTCATTCTCCCGCCACAGCTGCTGCGGCTGTGCCCTTGCTGACTTGCTGAGGTGTGCCTTTCTCAGTGCCCTTTACTGGACTGTAGGGCTTTGCCTGCTGCCTCACTGTGGTTCCAGGCTTTAGTCTGCTCCTGAATGGGTGCTGCTCTTGAGTCTTGCACTCTCCCGTCGTCTTAACTGTTAAATTTGTAGGTCCAAGCCAGACCTTTCTCTGAGCTTATTTTTATCCACTTACTGGAAATCTCCACTGTTTCCTGCAAGCATTTTTGGCCATGAAGTATCTTTCCTTCCTCTCAGAAATCTCTCACTGTTCCTTTGTCTTCTCCTTGGCTTCTTATCGTTACTCATTTATCTTAGTCTCGTGTGTCTGCCTTTATGACGTTGATACGTAAGAAGCTTTCCATACTGTCAGGAACCTCTGATCTGATGGGAGATAAGTAAGTAGTCATTGACTGTACAATTTAATTAAAGCCAAGCTAGAGGTCCAAGTTCAGGGTGCTGTGGAGGGGAACACGTGTGGGGGGGCTTAATAGGATACCCTGGGATACTGAGATCAAAGAATACTTTCTGGAAGAGATGACCCTTCCGCAGTTTCTAAAAGAGGAGTAGGTGTTAGCAAAGCAGCAAAGAAGGCACGTGTGGTGAAAGGTTTCATTTTCAGGGGAGCTACCTGCATGTTCGGATCTCTGACACCCACAGATGAATAAGCTGACCTCAGGAAGTGGTATTTTGTTACAGCTTGAGTTGAGCATTCGAGGAAGCAAGCTGTGTAATGCAGAAGAATAAACAGCCCTCTGAAGAGCTTTGTATACGTACTGAACCTTTGGAGTCCCGGCCCCCGGAAACCATGGATAAACATTCAGGAATTTTAAGCAGGGGAGTGCCACAGTCATATTTGCATTTTAAGATTATTCTAGAAGTGGTATAGACAGATGAGGAGTTACGGCGACAAAGCAGAACAAAGTAGGCTTTTATAAATGAGAAAAGTGGGCACATTCCTGTTTAAAATGATCAGTTCAGTTCAGTCTCTCAGTCGTGTCTGACTCTTTGTGACGCCATGAATCGCACACGCCAGGCCTCCCTGTCCATCACCATCTCTCGGAGTTCACTCAGACTCACGTCCATCGAGTCCGTGATGCCATCCAGCCATCTCATCCTCGGTCGTCCCCTTCTCCTCCTAAACTTAATTCTGTGGGGCCAGGTAGATGCTTCCGTGTGCTTGTAGCCACTATATGTGAACTTCGCATGAAGAGAATTTTGTAGGAATCTACATGAGTGAGGAATCTAGATGAGTGATTTTCAAATCACAAGTTGTAGCCTGTTAATAGATTGTGACCAGCACTTGAAAGCATAATAAAGTAAATCAGTATTCACCAGATTGGAAACCCGGAGTGTGCTGAGTAAGCATTGTTTCCTGACTGTTTCCGGTGTGTGTTGCGTGCATGAAATCTGTAGGTGAACCGCAGCCCAGGACAAACAGATGCGTTTATGTAAGATGCATTCTTACTCTCTGAGCTGTTGCCTAAAAGGTTAGTGAGAAATTAAAATAGACTGCCCCAAGGTGGATGCTGGTCTTCTGGGCTGATGTTACGATGGGTTGTGGGAATTAGCTGTGGGAGGTGGAATGTGAGAGTGGGGCCAAGGTTAGTTCTTCTTGCTTTGGCAGTACTTGGCTTCTGTAACCATCTTAGCAGTTTTCAAATCTACATCATCTTCCCTCTTTCCTCAAATATTTCTTAGTTCCTGTATTTTATCTCTTTGGTGACGTATTTCACTGGTGCCCAGAATTACAAGTGTTGTGAATGAAGCCTGTTCTAGCCTGGAGGGTTATGCCAGCCGCGGTCTGACATAAAGCCCTTTGCACTTGCTCTCACTTCTGTGTGGAGTGTTATTCCTCAGATACGTGCATGTCTCTGCCCAAATGTTTCCTTATTCCAGAGGCCTTTCCTGATTCCCTCTGGCCAAATCAGTTCCCCTGTCCCTATCCCCAACCCCTGCCTTATTTTTTTCCAGCCTTCTGTTAAGAAAATTTAGAAACATGCAGGAAAATATAAAGAATTTTACAGTGAACACGTGTGTATCTGTCTATCACCAAGTTCTATAGTTGATATTTTACTCTCTGCTTTATCACATATCTCTGCACCTCTCCATTTGTCTAATGTTTAAGTCTAATTCATTGAGTTGTAATTGTACATTTTGCCCCTCAAAACTTCAGCTTGCATGTCATTCAGTAGAGCTCAGTGTTTGTTTACAGATTTTTAGGTAAAGTTTACATAGAAATGTGTAAGTCTTAAGTATATCATTGATGAGTTTCGACAGGTGGAAATAACCCAAACCTTTATCAAGATTAGAGTGTTATCATCACCTTAGAAAGTTCTCTCAAGCCCCTTTCAGTCAACCTCCGCTCCTGCTTTTAGAGAGGCAACACTGTACCTCCCTGCAAGTGTTTTTCCCCAATAGAGTATAGATTAATTATGTTAAGTTGGTGGAACTTAACATAAATGGAATCAGGATAAACTCTTGAATAGGGTCCTTATCAGCATGATGTTATTTGTATTATTTTTCAGCACTTAAATCACTATGTGACATATATGTATGTGTTTCTCAGTTTTCTCTCCACTACTCTGAAAAGGGAGCTTTATGTGGTCCATTTCCGTATCCCTTGTGCCTAAGACGACACCTGCCGTTAGCGGGCGCCCGGCAACGCACGTGGCCTAGTGCTTGTTGCAGTGATTTTGAGTGAGTGGGCAGCTGGACAAGGGCCCCGGCTTGCAAATGCTTAGGAGGAAGTTGTTAACAAGGTCAAAACCTACTGAAAATTCAAGTAAGATAAGAACTGAAAGGCACCTTTGAATTTAGCAACAAAGAAGATATTATTTATTGTTGACCTTTGACAGAATGATTTCTGGGAAGGAGAGCTGTATTCTGACTGCTGTGTGATGGAGTGAGTGGAAGGGTGGAAATGTGATAGAAAACTCTTTGGAAAAGTGAGAACTAGTACAAGCAGGTTTTCCCCTGTGAACACACAGGGAAAGAGGAATGTTTGGTAGAAGCAAGCAAGTAAAGACCCAATACTGAGGAGGAGTTTTTTGGTTTAAAAAATGAGAGTGACCTGAAGGGTGGGCAGGAGAGAGAGGTTAGCAGGCCGAGCAGCAGCAGAGAGGGGCAGCTGTTGACCATGGTTTCTGAAAGCCCAGTCATCATCCCGTCAGTAGCTACATTCTGTCATTTTTACTGTAATACATTTAACAAAATTCTCCCACATTTATTATTTATTTCTTTTTTAAAATAAAGTCTTTTTCAGCAGTAAGTTTTAGAAATGTGTTTATATGAGATAGGGAAGCCATATCTGAATAGTAGGGACAGGAGAGTGTTATGGTTGAAGGTGACATGTAGCAGTTATAAATTAGCACTTATCCCTTTGAAATTGAAGAATTCTGTTGAAAGTCCCATCACTCAGCCTGGTAACTTGGCACCTGTTTGAAAGGTTCTCAGGAATTTCCACTGCGGGGATGCTCTAGTCTCTGACCAGTTCCAGCCCATCACTGCTGCAGGACACACGGGCTCAGCTCTAGCTGGCTGTCACTGAGTCCCCGGCCAGGCCCGAGGCAAGCCCCTTACCCTTGTACCACCTCCCCCTACCACCAGGCCCTTCTCTCCTNTTCATAGTATCTGTTATGAAGTTATAAAATATTTATCAAGATGTATATATTGTATCATTAAGAAATGATTTTTCAGGTAATAAGTTTTTATTTGTCTTTCTTTAAAAACTAATGGTAAAAATGTTTATTTTCTTTTGAATATGTTTCTGAGTTGTCATAATATGTGAGCATTAATAAGTTTATGTATGTTTGAATATATAAAATATATTAGTACAAAGGTAAAAGTTTATTTTTACAAAGATAATTCTGGAGTTTAATATTATGATGTTAGTAGACATTTGTTTTAAAGAGAATTGTGGTAATTATTCTGTTTTTCAGCAAATAATGTTACCTCATTTAAACACTACAGTTTTCTATATGTTATTCTCTCATGTCATTTCATTCTTATGGACTGTTACAGAAGGGTTAAGAGATTGAAGTGCTAAGGTTGATACATTATTTCTAAATCATCGTAGAAAAACTAATAATCTATCACTTATTTAACTCCTCTTAACTCATGACATTTTTAGAATTCTGTGCCTTGAAATTACTATATTCACATTTCTTTATCATATTTTTTAGAAAATGACTCTTAAATGTGATTCAGCCAAGTGCTTAGTTTATGCTTTTATATTAAAAACCTGTTCTTTTAACTTCTCCTCCTAATCCTTTTCTCCAATCAGGCTTCAATGTTAGCGGCAGAAAATGACCCATACGGGCCTTTGCCACCAGGCTGGGGTAAGCTAATGTGTTGTTGATAAAAATATTGAAATGTATACATAGCAAATAGTTATTAAACACCATGCTCACTCTATTTTTTAGAAAAAAGAGTGGATTCAACAGACAGAGTTTACTTCGTGAATCATAACACAAAAACAACCCAGTGGGAAGACCCCAGAACTCAAGGGTATGTGTGTCCTGCAGCCTTACTTAAGTGAGCTTACGTGTCGGGCGATGGAATCAAGTGAACCTCAGCTCGGACGTTTTTAGCACCTTGAGAGTGTTCACCTCGTGTGACTGTGACTTTATCTTTTAGTCTGCAGAATGAAGAACCCCTGCCGGAAGGTTGGGAAATTAGGTACACCCGGGAAGGTGTGAGGTACTTTGTCGATCATAATACAAGAACAACAACGTTCAAAGATCCCCGCAACGGGAAGCCGTCTGTGTAAGTGAGGCTCTGCGACGCTGTGCGGTGGGGCGTAACGCGTGACTCTAACTTAGCCTCAAGCAGACTTTATATTATGTATCAAGAAAATCTACACAAGTAATAATCTAATATACTTGTTTTGCTCTATTGTATATATTTTAGAGTGGATTTGTGGCATATAATTCCTTAAGAAGAACAATAGTAAATGTTTATCTAGTGATGACTGTGTGCCAGGGACTCTTCTAAGCACTTTATATAAATCACCATTTATCTTACAACAGCTCCTTGAGGTTGATACCCTTACTTTCCAAGTGTGGAAACTAAGGCCTAGGGATCATAACTGACTTAGGCAAAGTCACGCAGCAAAGTGATGAACGTGGTTTCAGACCAAGGCAGTCTGTCCATGGAGTGTGTGCTCTTAACAGGCACATCTTGCCTCTGCAGCATCAGGGACTGAGACGGTCAACACGGTTTTCCTGGTAAAAATAATTAAGTATTTGAAAGGTCNTAGCATTTATCTTCCAACAGCTCCTTGAGGTTGATACCCTTACTTTCCAAGTGTGGAAACTGAGGCCTAGGGATCATAACTGACTTAGGCAAAGTCATGCAGCAAAGTGATGAACGTGGTTTCAGACCAAGGCAGTCTGTCCATGGAGTGTGTGCTCTTAACAGGCACATCCTGCCTCTGCAGCATCAGGGACTGAGACGGTCAACACGGTTTTCCTGGTAAAAATAATTAAGTATTTGAAAGGTCTCTCCTCCATCCTTTTTCTTAGATGTGATGTCTTTACATTACTAAGAAAATAGAAGCAGCCATGAAAGTTTTTCACGAATTCCTACTGTTACATCTCTCTACCAGTCAGCATCTGTCTTCCCTCTGCATCCTGAAGTTTAATTGCCATTGTTCCTATCAAAGGCCAATCCCTCTGCTTGTGCTCCAGATCTTCCCCTTCTCTTCCGATTAGCTACTCCAGCAGTGATTTTCATACCATCCATCTTTCTCTGCTGTATCATTCCCATCAGGTGTTACTTCTCTGAAGTTAGAGATGGACAAGTGGAAAGCCATGACTCATCACCTTAGAAGTCCATTTAATGGAGAATTCATTTTTATTGCTTCCCTCTACAAGAAAACTACCTGAACCACTTGCCGGTGTAATTGCTGTTTCTAGTTTCTCTCTCAAACCAACAACAAGAAGGTTTCAGTGACCCTAACTGACCTTCCTAAGGGGACCAGTGTCCTCCACTTGGTTAGTCCCTAGGCTGGTTTACAGCTGTCTAATTTGACACAGTCAGGAGTATTTGAAGGAAATTTCTCTCTCCTGAGAAGTAGTACAGGGACTCTGCTTCCTGATTTCTTTCTGCCTGTCTGGTCTTACTTCTTCCTCTTCCTTTTTGTGGGTGACGGGACCCTCCTCTCCTGCCGGCCTATTAACATTGACGTACCCAAAGTGCCTCCTCAGATCTCTTTTTTCTGCTGTCTATATTCATTCTCTTGGTGAGTCTTACCCAGCTCACAAATGTTTTCTCTAGCGTTTCACTTGTATTTTTGCTGCTACTTACTTGATAGCTATTCTTATCTTCTTCCTGATAACTACCGTCAGTCAGACTTATCCTACCTGGGATATTTCTCATCTCAATTGAAGGGACCGCCACTCTTAGGTGTGTTTGAGCCAGAAAGCTTGGAATTGTCCTTGACTACTCTCTCTCAGGTCACATACAGTCCATCACGAGTTCCAGTTGCCTCAGCTTCAGAATATATTCAGGACCAGCTGTGTCTCGCCATGTCCACTGCTGTCCCTTTGGTCCAAGCTACCGTGGTCTCTCACCCAGAGAGTTTCTCTGAGTATCACTCTGCTTTCTACCTGCACTTCATATAACACGGTCCCCCATACAAGTCTTTTTACTTTTTTATTTTTTCTTTTAAGTAGGAAGTTACTCCACGAAACCCTTCCATGGTTTCCGTCTTAATCTGAGTAAAAAAGCAGAGCACTTTTCCGTGGCCCCCGAGCCCTTGGAGCATCTGACCCCTGTCACCTTGTCAGCCTCACGCCTGACATTTCTCCTCATCCTCTCTGCCCCAGCTTCCCTAGCGACTTAGCTGTATCTCAGACAGCTGAGGCTTCCTCATCTGGGCTCTGATTTCCTTTGGCTGGCATGCGCTTTCCCCCAACAGTACCTGTATGACTTACAACCTCCGTGTTTTCTGCTCAGACACTATTTTCTCTATGAATCCTACTCTGTCTATTCTGTTCACAGTTGAAAAATTCTTCTCCTCACTTCACTCCTTGTCCTTTTTTCATCTTTTTTTCCCTTTTTTAGGAGTGAGAATGGTGAAACATTTATGCTCTTCCAACACTAAATGTATAGTTTACTTATTCACTGTTTCTTGTCTGTTCTCTTCACTAGTACATAGACTACACAAAAAGAGGTATTGTTTTTTCAGTTTGTTTTATTAGCCCGTAATACTCTCACTATCTAGAATAGTGCCAGGGTACATACTGTGCATTTTGTAAATATTTGTTGAATGCATTCAGTTGAACCTGACAACAGAAGAGAACATTTCCATCCATTCCAAAATGTTCCCCAGGAATGTAAAAGCTCCTTATGCCCGTCTCGTACGCTGTCGCTCAGTGGCCAGAACACCCAGGTCCTCTCAGTGTGAACAGAACGTCCCCTGAGTGCTGCCCACCCTGCTTTTTCCCTCACTGACCTGCTGAGCTGGGTGAGCTGGACATCGCTTCCTGGGAGTTCAGCTTTGCTTTGCTTACTCTCTCCAGCAGTATTTGTTTTGATTTCAGATTAACTTTAACATGTGATAGAATATCCTCTCCTGTCTCTTCTACCTAGAGCCTCTTGTCCTCCCCTCCTTAGATTTAAGGGTTAGCAAGAAGTTTTTTTTTTAAGTCGTAGATTTTCATATGTAACTAACTTTTCAATATAACATACCATTTAATATTTGCACTCTAATACATGGTTAAAATCTAAAATGTGATGGAAAGTATAACTCCGGAAAGAGTGTAGAAAAAGCAATATATACCATCCACAACAAGGCCTGGTGCCAATCCTGGTGTTATGACACAATTCAGCTTTATATATTTTTTATATTATAGGTATTATGCCTATTATCCCCTTCCCCGTCTACATTCCTGCAAATTCTAGTGTCAGTTTATATTTTCTAATAAAAATGTAAATCTCATTATGTTAGTGAGAAGTAAGCCTTTGAAACATGTATTTTTTTCACCTGCAACACTCTATTAGAAGTGCTGAATTATTTGAAAATCTGTCCCTTCTTTTTAATATCTTTTAAATTTTTAAAAAATTTCATTTTATATTGGAGTATATTTAATTTACAATATTGTGTCAGTTTCAGGTATACAGCAAGGTGATTTAGTTATACATATCCACTCCAGCATTCCTGCCTGGGAAATCCCGTGGACAGAGAAGCCTGGCGGGCTACAGTCCACGAGGCTGCAGAGTCCCGCACGACTGAGCACACATGAGGCGCCAGGTCAGCTCAGTCGCTCAGTCGTGTCTGACCCTTTGCGACCCCATGGACTGCAGCACGCCAGGCCTCCCTGTCCACCACCAACTCCCGGAGTTCACTCAGACTCACGTCCATTGAGTTGGTGATGCCATCCAGCCATCTCATCTTCTGTTGTCCTCTTCTCCTGCCTTCAGTCTTTCCCAGCTTCAGGGTCTTTTCCAGTGAGTCAATTCTTCACATCAGGTGGCCAAAGTACTGGAGTTTCAGTTTCAATATCAGTCCTTCCAATGAATATTCAGGACTGATTTCCTTTAGGATGGACTGGTTGGATCTCCTTGCAGTCCAAGGGACTCTCAGTAGTCTTCTCCAACACCACAGTCCATAAGCATCAATTCTTTGGTGCTCAGGTTTCTTCACAGTCCAGCTCTCACATCCATACATGACTACTAGAAAAACCATAGCCTTGACTAGACGGACCTTTGTTGTCAAAGTAATGTCTCTGCTTTGTAATATGCTATCTAGATTGGTCATAAGTTTTCTTCCAAGGAGTAAGCATCATTTTATTTCATGGCTGTAATCATCATCTGCAGTGATTTTAGAGCCCCCCAAAATAAACTCTGCCACTGTTTCCCCATCTATTGGGACCGGATGCCATGATCTTCGTTTTCTGAATGTTGAGCTTTAAGCCAACTTTTTCACTCTCCTCTTTCACTTTCATCAAGAGGCTCTTTAGTTCTTCTTCACTTTCTGCCCTAAGGGTGATGTCATCTGCATATCTGAGGTTATTGGCATTTCTCCTGCCAATCGTGCTTCCAGCTTGGGCTTCCTCCAGCCCAGCGTTTCTCATGATGTACTCTGCATATAAGTTAAATAAGCAGGGTGACAATAAACAGCCTTGATGGACCCCTTTCCCTATTTGGAACCAGTCTGTTGTTGCATGTCCAGTTCTAACTGTTGCTTCCTGACATGCATGCATACATATATCTATTCTTGTTCAGATTCTTTTCCCATATAGGCTATTACAGAGTATTGAGTAGAGTTTCCTGTGCTCTATATGTAGTAGGTCTTTGTTGCCTATTTTAGTTTATTATTTTTTAATTTTAATTTAAAATTTTGCTTTCATTTTTTGCCAGGCAAAAGTATCTTTGTGTGGATTTATATTCCACACCCCTCCCCCACAAAGAAAGATAGCTTTAATGTGCTAAAGGGATTCTTTTAATCTCTAGCTAAATTTTAGATGCTTACATAAGTTCTCTAAAACTTTTCAAAGAGAGGTTAAACTATTGATAATTAGGCTTATTTGGTTTGTTGAATTACATGGGAAGCACTGTCAAATGTAATGATAAAACTTCTTAGATTCTACAGCTAAATGTGAATGTAAGTGTTCTAGAAATTATATGACATTCCTCATATTGGGCATATCCTGGAATAGTGCTGCATCATAATTTTAGTTACTGTCTTAAGATGCTATGTGTTGCATAAATAGCCAGATTCCTCTGTCAGGCGCATTGCAGTTGGTCCTTTATTCATGCCATTGCAATTCTCTGACACTTCTAGTACTCTGATGCTTTTACAAATATGAAGATCTTCCAGAAGATTCATAGAGAAGACTTTTTTACAAATATAGGTTTCTGATAACTTTTAGATCATACCAGTTAACTGAGTAAGAAATTACAGAATTCTAATGGAAAACCTGATGGCTTCATAAACTGCTAACAAGTGATCAAGACCAACAAGAATAATTACGTGGGACTGAAAGGAAACTACAGCTTATGTTCCATGTTTATTTTGTCTGAAATGCTGTTGGCTTTTAATATTTGTTTTCCAGATATGAGGAGACTTTTCCCATTATGCTAACTATAACTGTATACTATACGTATATATTTAAATTCTATCACATATTTTCACTGTTTTGTACATTTTTTTTTAATTTGGAAAGTTACTCACATATTGAATGTTGTCCCTGCTTCACTCTGTTATGTGGGAATTTCCTCCTCTTAAAAATACTTTTTACTATTAGTTNAACTTTTCCATTATGCTAACTATAACTGTATACTATACGTATATATTTAAATTCTGTCACATATTTTCACTGTTTTGTACATTTTTTTTTTAATTTGGAAAGTTGCTCACATATTGAATATTGTCCCTGCTTCACTCTGTTATGTGGGAATTTCCTCCTCTTAAAAATACTTTTTACTATTAGTTTGTTATGCTAATCACAAAATGTGTTGTTTGTTTCCTATAAATGCTTTCGTTTTTTCCCCAAAGATGTTTCTGCTCATATACGGTTCTTTCGTTTGTGATCGTATGTTTCTGACACATTAACTAGCTTCTTTGTTGGTGTGTTGTATCCTTTAAGTACATTAACTCACTGCTTTACCAAAGACCCCCACGCACATCGCCCCCGTCTTTGTGTATGCTGTGTGTCCTCCTTGCTCAAGTCTCTGTTGGCCCCTGAAGATTACCTTCCCTTCTCTCCCAGCAGGTGTTACATAGTAACTTCCCGTCACTTGTAGGACACTGGTACACCCCAGGTTCATACTGAATACTGAACGTCAGGCTTTATTATTTATTAATGTATGGTTTGTCTTTGTTTTTTTTAGAACTAAAGGTGGTCCGCAGATTGCCTATGAACGCAGCTTCAGGTGGAAACTCGCTCACTTCCGTTATTTGTGCCAGGTACTGCGGTGGTAAATAAACCTTCTGTTCATAATCATTCATTTTTCTTGTTTCAGGGCACATGTACTATAACTTACATGATATTACAATATTATTTTTGTTTTCAGTCTAATGCTCTACCCAGTCACGTAAAGATCAATGTGTCCCGGCAGACGTTGTTCGAAGATTCCTTCCAACAGGTAGGAAAGATGTCCCAGAATAAAATTGTACAGTCAGCCCTCTGTATCCACAGATATAATAGCATCCATGGATCCAACCAACTGTGGATAGAAAATATTCTGTGGTGGGGTGGAGGGAGGTTTCCAGAAAGCTTCAAAAGGTGACGTTTGAATTTGCGGCCACTGGCAGGTTTTACTGTGCCTGGCTGTATTGCACTTCGCAGGTACTGTGGTTTACGGATTAAAGGTCATGACAGTCTTGTGTTGAGCAAGTCTCACAGCACCGTTTTCCCAACAGCATGTGCTCACCTGGTAGTATCTCTGTCACATTTTCATAATTCTTGAAATACTCCGAACTTTTCATTTTATTAATTCGTTAAGGCAGTCTGTAAACAGTTATGTTTGATTTACTGTTCCAAAAAGATTCAACTTGCTCAGATCACAGTTAGCATTTTTTTAACAATAGAGTATTTTTTAAATTAAGGTCTGTACATTGTCTTTTTAGACATAATGTATTGCCCCCTTAATAGACTATAGTACAATGTAAACATGACTTTTATATGTACTGGGAAACCAGAAAATTAGTGTAACTTGATTTATTGTGATATTCTCTTTATTGTGGTACTCTAGAACCATACCTGTAATATCTCCGAGGTATGCTTGTGTGTATGTGGTATTTATATTGTATTATGTATTATAAGTAATTTGGAGATGATTTGAAATTATATGGGATGATGCCCATAAGTTGAGCACCCCTGTATTTTGGTATCTGTGGAGCTGTCCTTAGAACCAACACACCTTGGATACTGAGTGAAATTATACAACTTGAGTCATTATATTTGTTACATGTAAAGGGAATTAAGGTTTAGAAATTTTCAGCCATTTAGAACAGAACTGTGGCAATGACTACCACTTACTGAGTGTCCCTTATAATAATAAAATCCATCATGTATTGAGTGATTGTCATGTGCTTAGCACTGGCACCTTCCATTTGTCATTTCATTTAATTCATCACAAAATCCCTTTGAGGTAGTTCCTGTCATTATCTCCCATTTTGCAGGCACAGTTACCTAGGCTGAGAAACAAAACCATTCTACCATGAATTAGATTACTAAAATAAAGCATAAAGAGCTCTGGAACAAGTTGGCATATTTTGACACCTATTTACTTTTTTACTAAAGTGAAAGTAAAGTCGCTCAGTTGAGCCCGACTGTTTGTGACCCCATGGATAGTAGCCTGCACCAAGCTCCTCCGTCCATGGGATTTTCAAGGCAAGAGTACTGAAGTGGGTTGCCATTTCCTTCTCCAGGGAATCTTCCCAACCCAGGGATTGAACCCAGATCTCTCACATTGTAGACAGACACTTTACCATCTGAGCCACCAGGGAAGTCCTTTTTTACTAAACTTTACTTTTTTACTACGACTTTATTAACTCAAAACAAAAAAAGTCGTGATAAGAGACTAAATTAAGATTAGATTGGTATAGGCACTGTATTCCGTTTAAGTATTTCTTTCATACCCTAGTGTTAATTCTCACGTCCTCCTGGTTTCTGTTAAACGTCATGAACTTGGACCTTGTCCAAGCACTCATTTAAGTGGCAGTTCTCTGCTCACCTCCCTCACAGTCCCATTGTAGCCAGTCAGGGTACTCCATTCCTGTTTGTAACTCTTCTCACCACCTGTGGAGAGGGAGCTGGCAGCCCACTCCAGGAGTCTTGCCTGGAGAACGCCATGGAGCCTGGCGTACTGCAGTCCACGGAGTCACAGATTTGGACACAACTGAGCAGCTACGCCGCCGCCACCACCACCTGACCCAGGCAGCTCCCTTACCAGAACAAGCTCCAGGAGAGCCCAGCTGTTTGTTTACGGCTGCTTGCACAGTACCTAGAAGCAGTGCTTTGCACATAGCAGGTATTGATAAACATTTGGCGGCATGAGCAAATGCATGTAATACCTTTGCTGAACTATCTGTAGAATAAAGATGAAAAACCAAAATACTGTCACTTCTTTTTTCTGATGAGGTTGAGAATTTTTCTTCTCAGTCCTCTCCTGAAGTATTACAGTGATGAGTTAAAATTCTCTGTGTGTTCAGGTACACAGGGACTTTTATGTATAGAAGCCAAAATGGAATAACAGTTCTTAAGTCAGTGATACTCAAATCCTAGCTTCAGTTTAGTCACTTGTTGCAGTTTGGATAAGTTACTTAATATAGCTATTATCAGGAAAACTTTTTTTGTTTGATTTAATAAATTCTTATCTTGTTCCAAGCTCTGTGTAAACTTTGTTTTAAGACACACACCTCTGAATTCATGGTAGATTTTACTTGGCTTTGTCCTGTGGCTTGGGGAGAACCGTGCCCTGTGAGCCCGTGACTCGCTGTAAAGTGGAGGCCGGCTAGTGAGCTGTCACCTCACCCAGGCTAGTCTTGGTTTTTGGATGTAATTCCCTTTTATCTGGAAGTAAAGCTTATTTACTGGTAACCTTAGTGTGAACCTTTAAGGCTTATAAAATATCTAGTATAGATATAGTTTTAAGATAAACCTTTTTATGCTAAAATTCATCATCTTATAAATAATTCTTCACAATAGCTGAGTTCCTTTCCTACTGAGAAATGGAATGTGTGGTGACAATAAATTCTACTTCTCATTAAGTGTTGCTCATCAAAAAAAATTTGCAAATCACCTTTTATAAGATTTTGGTAAAACTGGGAGAGTGACAGAGAAGGGAATATTTTCTGACCTGAAAAACATTCTGTTTTAAGCTGTTCCTCTCTTGCTACGAACCCAAAGTAGAACTACCATTTAATCCCAGAAGAGGGGAAAGAGATTGATGAAAGTTAATCAGAGAAAGCTTAGTAGAGTAAGATGCATCTTTGCTAGTTTGTGGAATAAACCAGTTGATCTCTTTGAATTTAAAAGCATTGTTGTATAAGACAGCAAAATGTGTAACTTTGAAAACACAGATGAAATTTAAGCAAAACTGTTCTGGAGGAAACTTGTGTACATATGAATGTTTAAGCATCCATGTTTTTGTTTTTAATTAGATTATGGCATTAAAACCCTATGACTTGAGGAGGCGATTATATGTAATATTTAGAGGAGAAGAAGGACTTGATTATGGTGGCCTAGCAAGGTAAAATAAAAGACATATCTGCTTTGAAATAAATGTATCTCCACTGTAGATATATTCTTGAAAAGATAACATTTTTTTCTGTAGCAATCTAGAATTATTTTTAAAAACAAAAATTGAAATATTCACATAAATCTAGCAGTAACCATTATTATTATTATATTGCTTATCCTGAAGATTTTCTCTTCACATTCAGTTGACCCTTAAAAACATGGGGGTTAGGGGTGCTGAATCCTGTGTTGTCAAAAATCTGTGTCCTGCTACTTCTGTTTCAAAAACAAAAGAGTATGGGATTAATCAATACAAGCTACTATACATAAAATAGATAAGCTACAAGGATTTACTGTATAGCACGGAATTATATTCAGTATCATTTACAAACCTATAATGGAATATAATCTGAAAATTTTAACTGAAACACTTTACTGCTAAGTCAGTTCGGTCATGTCTGACTCTGTTCAACCCCAGAGACGGCAGCCCACCAGGCTCCCCCGTCCCTGAGATTCTCCAGGCGAGAACACTGAAGCGGGCTGCCATTTCTTCCTCCAGTGCAGGAAACTGAAAAGTGAAAGTGAAGTCGCTCGGTCGTGTCCGACTCTTTGCGACCCCGTGGACTGCAGCACGCCAGGCTCCTCCATCCACGGGATTTTCCAGGCAGGAGCACTGGAGTGGGGTGCCATTGCCTTCTCCAGAAACACTTTACTGTATGCCTTAAAACTAACACAATATTGTAAACCAACTTATTTCCATTAAAAACAACACAAAGGAATTGATGATTGACTCACCAGAGAACAGGGAGCTAGAGCCGTTTGGATAAAATCTGGATTCAGGTCCCTAGTTCTTTCAGTTCCACACATTGTGATCTCTAATTGACTTTTGCTGCACTTAATTGATTTTAAGATATTTGTAAAATGAAAATACAGGTATTATATTTATTGAAAAAATATCCACGTATAAGGGGACTTGCACAGTTCAAAAGCATGTTGTTCAAGGGTCAACTGTATATAAATTTGAATATATGTGTGATATCATACATATTTGCTGATTTTTTTAAAACAGAATTGATCATACAGTTTGCAAAATACAGCAGCTTGATTTTGTTATTTTGTATATCATGGATATCTTTCCGTATCAGATACAGATCTTATACTCATGGC
>SJYW01033349.1:35011-61301 GCA_006410735.1 Raphicerus campestris
GTCCCTAGTTCTTTCAGTTCCACACATTGTGATCTCTAATTGACTTTTGCTGCACTTAATTGATTTTAAGATATTTGTAAAATGAAAATACAGGTATTATATTTATTGAAAAAATATCCACGTATAAGGGGACTTGCACAGTTCAAAAGCATGTTGTTCAAGGGTCAACTGTATATAAATTTGAATATATGTGTGATATCATACATATTTGCTGATTTTTTTAAAACAGAATTGATCATACAGTTTGCAAAATACAGCAGCTTGATTTTGTTATTTTGTATATCATGGATATCTTTCCGTATCAGATACAGATCTTATACTCATGGCTGCATAATCTTCCCTTGTTTGGACATGGTATAGGTGATGCATCAGCATGAGTAAGGTTGTTTCTTATTTTTTGCTATTATAACAGTTTATGTTGGTTTGATGTTTGTGTTTTTAATCTAGTATGAGTCCTTTTGACTAAATAGTTTTCCACATTTACTAAATATTTTTTTAACAGACACTTACGAAGCAGTAAGAACAGGAGATCCTTTTTATTTAATTTTTTTTTTTTTCCTTAATTGCTTTGCCCAGACCTAATTTGACTGCAGTTTATTTTTTAGTCAAAGCATTTTCATTAAATATTTACAAAGAATTAAATTTGCTTTTCTTAGAAACAACTCTTTTTGAACTCGTACTTCATGGGTGTTCAGAATTACATAATCACAGTTTTACTACAGATGACTTAAAAACAGGTAGAGAACTAGAACTAGTGGAGTTATCAGAGCCGGTTGTATTAGTGTATTTTCTCATCTAAAACGGTAAGTTTTTTCGGAGGAGAAAACTGCCTTTCACCATGGATATTCATATCACATCTATTGTGATTTGTCTCAATTTCAAAAATGTTCAGACATTAAAAAGGCACATCTTAGAAATGAAATATGGTATTGTTTTTACAGTGTCTGACTATAATATTCACATTCTTAACCATTTCTTACCTCAGCTGTTTGGGTTTTGTTTTATATTTTGATGGTTTTCATGCATATAATGTACATAGTTATTGCACACTATGTTTTTCTTATTCCCAAATTATCTATTTTAATTCATGTATTGGTTTTGGTTTAATCAGTTCACAAGGGTGATATATCTGTCTACTTTTACATGTTTGAGAATATGTTTTCTGCTGCTTTTGTTTTTAAACAAGAACTTTACTAGATATAAATTTCTCACACAACACTTGTTTCTCCAGTACTCGGTAGACATTGCTTCACTGTCTTCTAATTGACTGTAAACGCTATCAAATAGGAGGCCAGCCCCTTGTAGGAAGCTTTTTTCCTCTGGGTACCCACACAGGTGTTTTCTTTGAAGTTCATTAATTTCATTGTTGATTGTTTTATATCTTTTTTGGGCGCTTAATAAGATCTTCCTTAATTTAAGGGAAATTTTCTTCTATTAGGTCTTTGAATATTTTTTCTGTTCCATTTGTTCCGTTTTTCTTCGGGAACATCAGTCATGGGTATGTGGACTCCCCTCTCAGGCTTACCTGTCTGTCATCTCTTCTCAGGGCACTTTCACCTGTGCTTCTTCGCTGTTCTGATTCTTCTCACGCCTGTGCTCGCGTCTCTGTTGGCAGTACTGCCCCGTGTGTGGCTGCTTCTAATGTGACTTTTCATCGTTGGTGGTTTTACTGTTTTCCTCTCTAGACTCTGCTAACTCATTCGTTGTCTATTTTTTTCAACCTCTTGTAACTCTATAATTTATTTGAGAGTATATGGAAGAATATGTTAACAGGAACTCTTCTACCTCTTGTTACCTGGAGTTTTCCCTTCTTTTTTCTTACTATTAGAGGATAGGTTAGATGCCATGCTGTAGGCATTCTTGCTCTCAATGTGCCCAGTCTTCTCTGGGCTGATTGCTGAGTCATCTGCAACATCTGGGAGTTTATTTCTAGCTTTTGTGTCTAAACACACTCTCGCTGCTGCTGCTGCTAAGTCAGTTCAGTCGTGTCCAGCTCCGTGTGACCCCATAGACGGCAGCCCACCAGATCTGTTCAGTTTCTCCTCCTGGGGACATGTGTTACTTCAGCCTCACCACAGTGGAAAGTCAGCTTGGTTCAGCTACTATTTTGGGACTGAATTTCGCTTTATAAATTGGTTTTAACATTTCTCAGTTGATTTAGACTCCCTTCTCTACCCTTCATTAAGTTTCCAAGATTATATTTTAAAGTTTCAGAAAAGCACTTCTGAACAGGCTGCCAGGCCAGACCTAGCTTGTATAGTGATGGCCCCCGTTGTGATTTTAAATTTTTTTACATTATTTGACAACATTAAAGAAATCACTAGATAACTCTTACAAATCAAGATTTCTGGCCTCTCTTTAAAAACAATTGCCACATCTTCTCACATGGCATCAATTGCTGAATCAGAGTAGCTGCTTTCCCTGTTGGGTATCATATATTCTTTTTCACTTCCTGCCCACCATAGCCAGGTTGTCTAAGGACTATGATTATATGCCTAGAAGTAATTCTTCCTAGATCAGTGGTAACTTTTATCCGGGATACAATGAGGAATGGGGGTTTGTGACTGAGTAGAAGACTGTGAGCCCATGCAGAGAAGGAAGCCCCTTGTACTCACTAATATCTGTAGGTATTTGAGTTTGGAACCCTGTATTAGAAGAAATTGCTATGGAAGACAGGCTTTGCATATTGAGTTTATTTTATAATATAAATTATTAATCTTTTACCTAGTCAGGTTTTCTGTATTGGACTTTTTAAAATGAGACAAATTACATGGTAATTAGTTAGATAATGCCTATCCCATTTAAAGATTTCACCTTTAAAATTTTTAGTTCCAATTTTAATCCATTGCCTGAAAAAAACAATTAAAACTGTTCCATAGCGGCCATGCTGTGTTAGCTCATCATCACCAGCAAATACTCATTGGAGCCTGTTGTTCAAGGCTTCTCTGATGGCTCAGTGGTAAAGAATCCGCCTGCCAGTGCAGGGGGCGTGGCTTCGATCCCTGGTCTGGGAAGATCCGGCGTGCTGCGAGACAGCTAGCCCGTGTGCCACAGCTGCTGAGCCTGTGCTCAAGAGCCCAGAGCACAGCTCCCGATGCCTGCGCGCCCTAGAGCCCTGTCCTATGATGAGAGAAGCTCCACCAATGAGAAGCCCGAGCACCACAGTCAAGAGTAGCCTCGTCACCACAGTTGGAGAAGGCCTGCATGTAGCAATGCAGACCTAGCGCAGCCATAAATAAATAAAATAAATCTTCCTTATAAATCTAGTGTGTATAGGTTGTCAAGTGCCTATAAGAGTTAAAGGTACAAAAAATAGAGACATGGCTTTTGTTTTTGAGTTGCTTATAGTCTGGTGGATATAGTGGTCTTTTGGGCCAGTCAAGTGCAGAAAAATGAATAATATTGTGGGATTGTTCAGTGACTGAGACACTGAAATACACTGAAAAATGCCTCCAAAAATTGCTGAAGTAGATATCAACTGAACTTGAAAGTGGGATCCCCATAGGCTGAGTTGAAGTTCAGGATTCAAACATAAAAATATGGCTTAGGAAGAAGCATACAATGTGTGAGAAATGCTTAGTTTATAGTTTGGCAGTGCGGGAACTGGCAGGTAATTTAGAATGGGTGGCTTAGGAGTGGGACAGTAGAGTTGTTAAAGGCTGTTGAGTAGAGATGTGATGTTATGTATGAATTTATTTAAGGTCTCTCTTTAAATTTATATATGGTTGCTAAAAATAATATTGACTTATCTTCTTTTAGAGAATGGTTTTTCTTGCTTTCACATGAAGTTTTGAACCCCATGTATTGCTTATTTGAGTATGCTGGCAAGAACAACTACTGTCTACAGATAAATCCAGCATCAACTATTAATCCAGACCATCTTTCATACTTTTGTTTCATTGGTCGCTTTATTGCTATGGTGAGTCTTGGGTTTCCATTACCTATATATTTATTTATTTATTTGAATTTTGCTTATTCCAAAAGTATTTTAGAGAAGTTTTTTTTAAAGTGATACATATCATCCTTGGTTATATGTATTCACAAATTTGGTTTCCAAGGAAGTTTGCCTAGAGAGTATCAAAATAAGTTCCTGTGTGAAATCAAGATTGTGAATATAAGGATTATTGATGCAGCCAGTTGGTCTTTAGAATTCCTTTCATTTAAGCCTAATTGTAGTATGACCACTTTTCAATAAGAGGAAAATCTGAGTTGTATATATAATCATTGAACTTGGTTGATATTTTTGGAATTTTCATAGCTTTGAATTCATTAAACAAATATTCATGCCTGCTGTGGCATCATGAATCCCGTATGAACGGGATAAAACCATGGTAAGACACAGTCCTTGTTCTTAGGGATATAAATATTGTTAGAGGGAGACAAATAATGAATATATACTGAGGGAAAGGAAGTGTTGCTCTGTTATTTAATATGAGTAAAGGAAGCCTGTCTCATGGGTAACACTTGAACAGAAATAAGAAAGCAAGGGATTGAATCATGCAAATATTTTGGAGAACAACATTCGAGGCATAGGGAACAAC
This sequence comes from Raphicerus campestris, assembly GCA_006410735.1. Classification (NCBI taxonomy): domain Eukaryota; kingdom Metazoa; phylum Chordata; class Mammalia; order Artiodactyla; family Bovidae; genus Raphicerus; species Raphicerus campestris. Next base: position 39,553 of record SJYW01033349.1, read on the forward strand.
CCGAAAAAAAAAAGATCTTGGGTGGAAGTATGTTTTTGAATTAAAATGTCATAGCTGGCCCATAGAGGGAACGTGGTAGGAGATGAGACATAGGCAGTTTGTGGGATCATTCAGAAATTCAGCTAAGGGTTTTGAGCCGGGAGCAGTATGATCTAAGGAACATAATATGACCATGGATTTGATTAAGCTCAGTTGGCTGCCTTGTAGAAAGAGACTATAATTGAGAGCAAAGGAAAGCAAGAGGAGAAGCAGGAAGACCACTTGCAACAACTCAGCTGAGAGATGGTACTTGAGTCCTCAAGCTCGGACTCAAGAGCTATAGCCATGGAGGTGGTGAGGCGTGCTGTGGGTTCTGGATGTATCGTATTTAGAGACAATCAGGTCTTCTGTCCATTTAGGTGCAAGATGTGCGAGTCAGGTGTTGCATCAAACTGTAAGGTCTGTGTATCTGGTTGCAGCTGCCATTTCCCAGAATGGCAGGGTTGTGACAAAGAGGAAATTTGGGAGGGGAGGGACTCCAGAATTGGGATTTGGTTTAAGATTCCTGCCGACTTTCAAGTGGGGGTGTAGAATAGATAGTTGGATACACAAGTCTGGCAATGAGGGGATATCTCAGTAAGATGATGTAACCATTTAAAGAATCAGTGTGGACAGAGAAGTTGTTTAAGGACGCTTATAAGTTGGGGAGATAAGAAGGAACCAGCAAAAGAGCCTAGGCAGAGGAGGAGATAGGAGAATAAATACAAATGGTTTCCAGAAGACCAAGGAGGAAGGAAGTGTGTTTCAAGAAATAAGAAGTGAACAGCTGTGTTGAATGCTGCTGGCTGATCAAGATGAGGTTCAAGAAGTAACTGATTTGGCCAGGTGAATGATATTCATGTGCAGTGGAGAGGAAAGGTGGATGGGAGGAGCCTCAAGAGAGAATGGAAGGAGAAATGGGGACAATAAATATAAACTAATCTCTTAAATAAGAAAAGAAGTATGTCAAGGCTGTATATTGTCACCCTGCTTATTTAACTTATAAAAATGCAGAGAACATCATGAGAAACGCTGGGCTGGAGAAAGCATAAGCTGGAATAAAGATTTCCAGGAGAAATATCAATAACCTCAGATATGCAGATGACACCACCCTCATGGCAGAAAGTGAAGAAGAACTAAAGACCCTCTTCATGAAAGTGAAAGAGGAGAGTGAAAAAGTTGGCTTAACGTTCAACATTCAGAAAACGAAGATCATGGCATCTGGTCCTATCACTTCATGGGAAAAAGATGGGAAAACAGTGGAAACGGTGGCCGACTATTTTTCTGGGCTCCAAAATCACTGCGGATGGTGATTGTAGCCGTGAAACTAAAAGACACTTACTCCTTGGAAGAAAAGCTATGATCAATCTAGACAGCATATTCAAAAGCAGAGACATTACTTTGCAAACAAAGGTCCGTCTAGTCAAAGCTATGGTTTTTCCAGTGGTCATGTATGGAAGTGAGAGTTGGACTATAAAGAAAGCTGAGTGCCGAAGAATTGATGCTTATGAACTGTGGTATTGGAGGAGACTCTTGAGAGTCCGTTGGACTGCAAGATCCAACCAGTCCATCCTAAAGGAGATCAGTCCTGGGTGTTCATTGGAAGGACTGATGTTGAAGCTGAAACTTTAATACTTTGGCCTCCTGATGTGAAGGGCTGACTCATTTGAAAAGACCCTGATGCTGGGAAAGATTGAGGGCAGGAGGAGAAGGGGATGACAGAGGATGAGATGGTTGGATGGCATCACCGACTTGGTGGACATGAGTTTGGGTGGACTCCGACAGTTGGTGATGGACAGGGAGGCCTGGTGTGCTGTGGTTCATGGGGTCGCAGAGTCAGACACGACTGAGCAACTGAACTGATGAATCTCTTGAAGGGGCCTCCCTGGTGGCTCAACTGGTAAAGAAGCCACCTTCAGGGTGGGAGCCCTGGACTGGGAAGATCCCCCGGAGGAGGACATGGCAACCCACTCCAGTATTCTTGCCTGGAGAATCCTATGGACAGAGGAGCCTGGAGGGCCACCGTCCGTGGGGTTACAAAGAATCGGACACGACTGAGCAACTAAGCACACACATACACACAGTCTCTTAAAGAAACTTGCTATAAAATGTTAAAAAGATACTGGGCGGTACTGTGACGTATATATGGAACCAAGAATGGGAGGAAAATAAAGCATTTACATGCTGCCGATGATCAGTAAGACAAGAAGAAGGAATTTGATGAGGTCAGAGGATAGGGGATATGGGAGCAGTGACCTTGAATAGGAGAGCAAGGGGGAGATGTGTCCAGTATACAGAGAAGTCATAGCTTCTCCACAGTAGGAATACATAGATTCAGATGCTGTTAGGTTTGTGCAAATGTAATTACGGTTTCAGACAGTAAATTTTAATTCATTATAACTAAACTTAAACACATCTTTATTAATCAGAATAGAAACCATAACAATCAACACATTTTTGCCAGTGAGAAATGTTTGTTTATTCCTGTAGCATAAAAATCCGTGCTTCAGAATTCCACGAACTCTTGGAAAGCATCTTCTGCCTCCTGCTGGTTGTGGAAGCATTCTCCCTGCAAAAAGCTGTCGAGATGCTTGAAGAAGCGGTGGTTGGTGGTGAAAGGTCAGGTGAATGTGGTGGATGAGGCGAAACTCTGTGGCCCAGTTCGTTCAGCTTTTGAAGCGTTGGTTGTGCAGCTTGCAGTCAGATGCCATCAGGCGGCGTCATGGAGAAGGAGCGGGCCCTTTGCTGCTGACCAGTGTTGGCTGCCGGCGATGCAGTTTCCAGTGCGTCTCATTGATTTCTTCAGCAGACGTCGCAGCTGTAATGGTTTTGCAGGGGTTCAGAAAGCCACCGCAGCACATCCGGCTGGCGGCAGACCTCCAGACAGTGACCAGTGCCTCTTCTTGGTGCAAGTTTGGCTGTGGAAAGTGCTTTGGAGCTTCTTTTCAGTCCAGCCACTGAGCTGGCCATCACCAGTTGTCATAAAATCCACTTTTCTTCACACATCACCATCTGGTTGAGAAATGGTTCCCAGAATAAGAGAAGAAAACACTTCAAACTGAAGATTTTTAAAATTTTCGGTCAGCTTATGAGACACCCAGTTATCGAGCTTTTTCACCTTTCTCATTTGCTTCAAATGCCAAATGATTATAGAATGATGAGGTTTGAGTTCTTCTGAAGTTTCTTGTGTAGTAAGAGGATTGTCTTTGATGATCTTCTCAGCTGGTCATAGTCAATGTCTAATGGCCAGCCACAACGTTTCTCAGCTTCAAGGCTGTCGTCTATCTCCTTTGTAAAACTTTTTGAACAACCACTGCACTGTGTGTTTGTTAGCAGTTCCAGGCCGAAGTGCATTGTTGTTGTGAGGTGTCTGCGCTGCTTTACGACCCATTTTGAACTTGAATTAAAAAAAAAGAAATCACTCAATTTGCTTTTTGTCTAGTATCATTTCTATAGTCTAAAATGAGTATACAGTAAAAAGCAAGTAATAGTCGTTAGCAAAAAAGAAAACTATAAAGCGAGAAATGCACATTAAAAGGATGTGTAATACAACTACATTTATTTAGAATGTATTCTGACTTCAAATGGCAAATTTCAAGATTGCAGAAGCCGCAGTTTGTTTTGTACCAGCCTAATACTAGTGAGCAGGTGTGGGAAGCACAGAAGTTCTCTTGTGGTGGCTGTTTCCTTGGCAAGATGGAGAGCACGCTCATTAGTGCAGAGTGAGGAGACGAGGTTTGAAGGTGCACGGGAGAGGTGGCCCAGTGGTTAAGGTGATTGTGCCCTGAAGGTCCAAGGGAGTAACTTCCGTGACTGACGATGGAGCCTAAACCAGGTAAGAGGAGGCCTTCCCTGGTGGCCGAGGAGCTGAGACTCCTGGGCTTTCCACTGCAGAGCGTGTGGGTGCCATCCCTGGTTGGGGGAGCTAAGATCCCACGTACCACGTGGTGTGGCCACAATTTTCAAGAAAAACTGAGTGAGGGGAGAAATAACTTCATAAGCGACTGAGCGACAGTGACAGGCTAACAAGTTCCCTGGGTTTCTTAGATCCCAGTGGGGTCAAAACTTGCTGGTGTTTATTGCTGAAGGTGGTGAGCTGGAATGTCAGGAGCTCTTTGGAATTCAGTTTATGAAGGAATTGCTGTCAGTGCTAATAACAGTGTCGAGGGTATGGTGTTGAGAACATTTAACTAAGTTAAAGACTAAGATCACAGAAAGGATTAAAACGTGCCAGGATAGTAAAAGAATCCTCAGTGCAGATCATGAAATCTTAGAAATGATGACAGTCGTGTTGAAAAAGCATGGGACTGAATGAGTAATGGGGGGAAACCGGAAGATTTAAGGATGACTGCAGAGAAGAAGAAGGGGGTGGTGAGCCATGAACATAGAGGGCTGACATGGTCTTGCACGCTGGGGCAGGTAAGGGAGGTGAAATTAGTGATGAGAAGCAACACAAACCCACTCCCAGACTTGGTGACATGGGGATAGGGGAGAGACAGCCAGCTCCCTGAGAGGATTTGAAAGGAAACAAGGATCCTCAGAAAAATGCCAGATTTTTGTTAGAACAAGATGCGAAAGGATCTTCAAAGAATGAATTGAGAATGTGGGGGATTTTGCTAATGATGGGCCATGAGCTTGAAGAGGACAAAACACAGTAGGATGGTTTTGAAAGTGAGGTGAAATGTGAGACACGGAATCAGATTTCAGAGCAGACTGGCGGGTGGTGGGGAGAGTCAGAGCGCTGCAGGCCTGGGGCTCTCTGCACTGGCTCCTGTGAAGGCAGGGCAGGGGTGGTCCTGAAGCTCTCTCAGGCAGCTGCGAGGTAAGAAAGGAGCTGGGGAGGGGTCTTCCCAGGTGCACAGGGACCCCCAAACGCCGCCTTCTCTGTGTCCAATGGGGTTAATGTAATTCATGAAATATATTTAAAAGTAGGAGTTTGATAAGGCTCCATTATCATCCTCTTTTAAAGTGACTGACAGGACATCATATAGCTAAGTCTTCCCAAAGAGATACTGTTTTCACTCTAAATTTGCTTTTCATATTTAGCATGTTTTAGAATATTTTATTTTTTAGTTTCATGATTTTAATCTTTTAGTTTTCATGATTAATTACTAAGTACTTTTTTGCCTATAAAGCCTTATGATACCTCTGTTATCATTGTGCCCTGAATAGGAAAATTACTACTGTGTAAATTTTTTACATTTTTTGTTTTTCTTGGCAGGCACTCTTTCATGGAAAGTTCATTGATACTGGTTTCTCGTTACCCTTCTACAAGCGTATGCTAAGTAAAAAACTGACTATTAAGGATTTGGAATCGATCGATACTGAATTTTATAATTCCCTTATCTGGATAAGGTTTGAAGATTTATCTTTGAATAAGGTATTTTCTTGAAACCAGTTTTACATATTTTGTTAATTAGTATCTCTCTATCACCCAGAGACAACAACATTGAAGAATGTGGCTTAGAAATGTACTTTTCTGTTGACATGGAGATTTTGGGGAAGGTTACGTCACATGATCTGAAGTTGGGCGGTTCCAATATCCTAGTGACAGAGGAGAACAAAGATGAATATATTGGGTAAGGTGGTTGTCTCTGCTTTCCTAACTGCCGCAGCGTCTTAGACCTGCCTCTCTGTGCCCTTGTCTTTGCGCCTGGTTTGCTCCTTGGGCAGTGCTCCACATTCATTCCCTCTTCAGGGATCCTTTTCAGTTATTTTTTCTCTACTCAGTATTCCTCTTAATTTACAAACATGTTGCAAAAGCACTCAAAATTTTAAATATAATTTTTTTAAAACCCACTTCCCTTGCCTCTGACATACATTTATTTAAGTTCTTCCCAACAATACTAGCATTCTTGAAAAAAAGTGTATATGATGACCTCCACTTTCCCACTGCCACGTGCTGTATGCATCCTACCTTGTCTGGATCAAAACTCAGAGAACATTGGTGCTAAAGAAGGGCTTTCCAAAGCCCACGCCCTTCTTCATTTCTAGATGAGGAGATGGAGGCCCTCTGTAGCCAAGCCAGGTCTGGAGCTGCACCTGACTAGCACTGTAACACCCATTCCATTTCACTTTCCCTTTTTAAGTTATTCTTTTAATAGTGCTCACCACAACTCCCAGTTTGAAACTGTGCTCACTTGAATTCTACACTCCGTACAGCTTCCTGATTTTCTTCACTTTCTCTTTTAATGATGGTTAAGAAGTACTCTGTGTTTTAAACCCTTTTACCTTACATAGAAAGTACCATCTTTTTAAATACCATCTTTATTTTCAGTTTAATGACTGAGTGGCGTTTTTCTCGAGGAGTACAAGAACAGACCAAAGCTTTCCTTGATGGCTTTAATGAGGTTGTTCCCCTTCAGTGGCTGCAGTACTTTGATGAAAAAGAATTGGAGGTTAGGATCTTTTATTATGCTATTATAGGGAAAGTTAATGGGAGGAGGGTCTGTTGTTATGCTTCTATAATAGAATGTCCGCAAGCTTTAAAAACATATGGCACCATCTTCAATCCGCTCTGATTCATCGAAATGTTTAGGGGGTATAAAACTCCAGCACTGAGTAAGGGTCTTAGGTTCTCCCAAATGTGATGCTGTCATAGCGCAAAATCATCAATCGTGCCAACTCTTAGGGCTCCTGAAAAGTGAAAACTTATTAATAATTGGGGGAACTCAAGTAGGGGAAATCACACAATATTTGTCTTACTGTGACTGCCTTATTTCAGTTACCATAATGTCTTCATGGTTCATCCATTCTGTAGCATGTGTAAAGACTTTTTGCTTTTTAATACTGAATATATACGATATACAGGTATACATATATAACATATATGTATATATTTTCAGTATTTACTCTATGTATGTAAGTAACATATATATCCTGGAGGAGGAAATGGCAACCCACTCCAGTATACTTGCCTGGAGAATCCCAGGGACAGAGGAGCCTGATGGGCTGCAGACCATGGGATGGCAGAGTCAGACATGACTGAGTGACTGCACAACAACAGCATGTAAACAGTAAGAAAAGGCAAAAACACGTGACAGTAGAGAATGAACACCCCAGGCCAGGAGGTGCCCAGTATACTACTGGAGAAGAGTGGANAGGAGGAAATGGCAACCCACTCCAGTATACTTGCCTGCAGAATCCCAGGGACAGAGGAGCCTGAGGGGCTGCAGACCATGGGACGGCAGAGTCAGACATGACTGACTGCACAACAACAGCATGTAAACAGTGAGAAAAGGCAAAAACACGTGACAGTAGAGAATGAACACCCCAGGCCAGGAGGTGCCCAGTATACTACTGGAGAAGAGTGGAGAAGCAGCTGCAGAAGGAATGAAGAGGCCGAGCCATAGCAGAAGCAGCGTCCAGCTGTGGATGTGCCTGGTGGAGAAAGTAAAGTCCAGTGCCGTAAAGAGCAGCAGCGCATGGGAACCTGGAACGTTAGGCCCATGCATCAGGGTAAATCAGAAGCAGTCAAACAGGAGATGGCAAGAGTGAACATCGACATTTTAGGAATCAGTGAACTAAAATGGACCATATTGGGCAAATTTAATTCAGATGACTGTTATATCTACTACTGTGGGAAAGAATCCCTTAGAAGAAATGGAGTAGACATCATAGTCAACAAAGGAGTCCAAAATGCAGTACCTGGGTGCAATCTCAAAAACAACACACTGGATCTCAAAAATGACAGACTGGTCTCTGTTCATTTCCAAGGCAAATGATTCAGTATCACAGTAATTTAAGTCTGTGCTCCAACCACCAGTGCTGAAGAAGCTGAGGTTGACAGGTTCTGTGAAGACCTACAAGATCTTCTAGGACTAACTCCGAAAAAAAGATGTCCTTTTCATCACAAGGGATTGGAATGCAAAAATAGGAAGTCAAGATATACGTGAAATAACAGACAAGTTTGACTTTGGTGTACAAAATGAGGCAGGGCAAAACCTAAGAGAGTTCTGCCAAGAGAACACACTGGTCATAGCAAACACCCTCTTTCCAACAACACAAGAGATGACTCTACACATGGACATCACCAGATGGTCAATACCAAAATCCGAGATTATATTCTTTACAGCTGAAGATGGAGAAGCTCTATACAGTCAGCAAAAACAAGACTGGAAGCTGACTGTGGCTCAGATCATGAACTCCTTATGGCCAAATTCAGACTTAAATTGAAGAAAGTAGAGAAAACCACTAGACCATTCAGGTAGGACCTAAATCAAATCCCTTATGATTATACAGCGGAAGTGAGAAATAGATTCAAGGGATTAAAATCTGATAGAGTGCCTGAAGAACTATGGATGGGGGTTTGTGACATTGTACAGAAGGAAGTGATCAAGACCATCCCCAAGAAAAAGAAATGCAAAAAGTCAAAATGGTTGTCTCAGGAGGCCTTACAAATAGCTGAGAAAAGAAGAGAAGTGAAAAGCAAAGGAGAAAATGAAAGATATACCCATCTGAATGCAGACTTATAAAGAATAGCAAGGAGAGATAAGAAAGCCTTCCTAAGCGAACAATGCAAAGAAACAGAAAAACAACAGAATGGGAAACACTAGAGCTCTCTTCAAAAAAATTAGAGATGCCAAGAGAACATTTCATGCAAGGTTGGGCATGATAAAGGACAGAAACGGTATAGACCTAACAAAAGCAGAGATTATTAAGAGGTGACAAGAATACACAGAACAACTATACAAAAAAGATTTTAATGACCCAGATAACCACAGTGGTGTGATCACTCACGTAGAGCAAGACAGCAAGGAGTGCGAAGTCAAGTGGGCCTTAGGAAGCATCACCACCAACAAAACTAGTGGAGGTGATGGAATTCCAGCCGAGCTATTTCAAATCTTAGAAGATGATGCTGTGAAAGTGCTACACTCAATGTGCCAACAGATTTGGAAAACTCAGCTGTGGCCACAGGACTGGAAAACAGATTGAGTTTTCATTCCAGTCTCAAGGTCAATGCCAAAGAATGTTCAAACTACCGCACACTCATTTCACATGCTAGCAAAGTAATGCTTAAAATTCTCCAAGCTAGGCTTCAACAGTACATGAACCATGAACTTCCAGATGTTCAAGCTTGATTTAGAAAAGGCAGAGGAACCAGAGATCAAATTGCCAACACCCAATTTGATCATCGAAAAATCAAGAGCATTCCAGAAAAACATCTGCTTCACTGACTAGGGTAAAGACTTGAACTGTGTAGACCACAACTGTGGAAAATTCTTAAAGAGATGGGAATACCGGACCACCTTACTTGCCTCCTGAGAAACTTGTTGCTTCTCTGCAGATCAAGAAGCAACAGATAGAACCGGACAGGAAACAATGGACTGGTTCCAGATTGGGAAAGGAGTACGTCAAGGCTGTATATTGTCCCCGTGTTGATTTAACTTTTATGCAGAGTACATCATTGAAGTGCCAGACTGGATGAAGTGCAAGCTGAGATCAACATTGCCAGGAGAAATATCAATAACCTCAGATATGCAGATGACACCACCCGTAGGGTAGAAAGCAGAAAGGAACTAAAGATCCTCTTGATGAAGCTGAAAGAGGAGAGTGAAAAAGGGGGCTTAAAACTCATCGTTCAAAAAACTAGTATCATGGCATCCAGTCCCATCACTTCATGGCAAATAGATTGGGAAACAATGAAAACAGTAACAGACTTTATTTTCTTGGGCTCCAAAATGACTGCAGATGGTGACTGCAGCCATGAAATTAAAAGATGCTTGCTCCTTGGAAGAAAAGTTATGACAACTTAGACGTTTTAAAAAGCAGAGTCATTACTTTGCCAACAAAGGTCCGTCTAGTCAAGGCTTATCATTTCTCCAGTAGTCACGTATGGATGTGAGAGTTGGACTGTAAAGAAAGCTGAGCACCGAAGAATTGATGCTTTTGAACTGTGGTTTTGGAGAAGGCTCTTGAGAGTCCCTTGGACTGGAGATCAGTTCTGATGGAAGGACTGATGCTGAGGCTGAAACTGCACTACTTTGGGCACCTATTTGAAGAGCTGACTCGTTGGAAAGATCCTGATGCTGGGAAAGATTGAAGACAGNTCAGTCCATCCTAGAGGAGATCAGTTCTGATGGAAGGACTGATGCTGAGGCTGAAACTGCACTACTTTGGGCACCTATTTGAAGAGCTGACTCATTGGAAAGATCCTGATGCTGGGAAAGATTGAAGACAGGAGAAGAAGGGGACAGCAGAGGAGGAGATGGCTGAATGGCATCACCAACTCAATGGACGTGACTTTGAGCAAGTTCCGGGAGATGGTAGAGGACAGGGAAGCCTGGCACGCTGCAGTCCATGAGGTCACAAAGAGTTGACTGATATATCACAAAGGTCACAACTGATATCCATAATACATATATGTGTGTATTTTCTTTATCCACTTATCAGTCACTGAATCTTTGTCTTCATTCCACCTTTGGTGGTTGTGAATAATGCTGCTATATACATGAGTGCACAGAAGACTCTTTGAGACCCTGCTTTCAGTTCTTTTAAGTAAGTTTTCAGGAGTGGTACTGCTCTATCAGATAGTAATTCTCTGTTTAACTTCTTAAAGAACCGCTGCCGTTTTCCATAGCAGCTGTTCCATTTTCCATTCCCACCAAATGCATGTAAGGCTCCAGCTTCCCCCATCTTTGTCTNACATGAGTGTACAGAAGACTCTTTGAGACCCTGCTTTCAGTTCTTTTAAGTAAGTTCTCAGGAGTGGTACTGCTCTATCAGATAGTAATTCTCTGTTTAACTTCTTGAAGAACCGCTGCCGTTTTCCATAGCAGCTGTTGAATTTTCCATTCCCACCAAATGCATGTAAGGCTCCAGCTTCCCCCATCTTTGCCTGAACTTGTTATTTTGTTTTTGTTTTTAATAGTGACACTTCCAGGAATAATAGTATGAGGCAGTAGCTCGCTGTGGTTTCGATTTATGTTTCCCTGATGATTAGGTACTGTGAATTCTCCAAGTCTCCCCCATGTAGATTAGAAGGTAGGGAGGGCTGCACTTCCCCTCTGCCACCTTTTGGGGGCAGTATTTTAACTTCAGCCATCTTGTGTCCTCTGCTAAGAAACTTGGTTTGTCCATGTAATCAAAATGTGCATATGAAAAAATTAGCATTTTAAGTTTTATACAGTAACAGTCCTATGTAGGACTTAGCCTTCTAGAAACTCTGACACGGGAAATACATGAAAATCAGGACTCAGAGCTTGAATTACAGGCAGACTCTCTAAACCTTAGTTAATGGCTCTTTCCTAACAGCTTGTTTACACAAATTAGCAGAAATGCAGTAGTAGGATGGAAGATACTTTTTAGAGTAGTGTTAATCATTTTGTAAATCACCAACTCTGTTAAGAATCTGAAGAAAATGAAATAATTTTGCATTCTCAAAATGCATACATCTGAAATACTTTGTACCATTGGTTAAGAACTGCTGTCTTAGGGGCCACTCAGTGAGAGAGGGCATCACGACAAGAGCCTGACATCAGAACCTAGAGGGAACTAAGACAGCAGACAAAGACGCTAACAGGTGCCTCCTTGTACATCACCCTTGGTAGCGCTTGCAGTCTTCTCACAGGACACCTTNTGTAAATCACCAACTCTGTTAAGAATCTGAAGAAAATGAAATAATTTTGCATCCTCAAAATGCATACATCTAAAATACTTTGTACCGTTGGTTAAGAACTGCTGTCTTAGGGGCCACTCAGTGAGAGAGGGCATCATGACAAGAGCCTGACATCAGAACCTAGAGGGAACTAAGACAGCAGACAAAGACGCTAACAGGTGCCTCCTTGTACATCACCCTTGGTAGCGCTTGCAGTCTTCTCACAGGACACCTTGTGAAATAGTCTGGCTGCATGATAATTGTCTAATACAGATAAGGGGAATAAAGGCCTAACTGCCCACTGATTTGCTTTTAGCTCACAGCACAGAGCTGTGAGGAACTAGAAATTGGTTTTGTTTTGTCTTGCCTTTCTTTTGTTCCCTCTTCTACTCCCATTCACGGTCTCTTTTAACCGTGAATAATACCACAATAAAGAGTGTTTACACCGTTATCCCGAAGAGTAGTTATCCACAATCATGCCCCTTGTTTACAGGTTAAAATCTGTTTGTAAGAAGATAAGACAGTCATTCTGTATAAAAATCTCTTCATCACACTAGGAATAGAAGGCAGCCTTCTCAGTTTGATAAAGGGCATCAACAAAAAAGATAGCTCCTAACATCATTCTAATAGTGAGACCTCGGCTGCTTCTCGCTGAGACTGGGAACTCAGTGGTGTCCACTCTCACCACCTGTGCTCTGCACTGTACCAGATTCCAGAGCCAGTGCAGCAAGCCAGGAGAAGCAGAAAGCACGAAGGCTGGAAAGAAGTGAAACTGCCTTTATTCACAGACGATAATACGATCATCAACTTAGAAAATCCTAAGGGACCTACCAAAAGACAACTAGAAATGAGAATGAATTTTAATAGTTCATTGTAGGGTGCAGGCTCAGTTATTTAAAAAACCAGTTGTGTATCTTCTGCATGCTAGCAGCAAACATTTAGAAATTGAAACTTCAAAGTTTCATTTACTAAAGCATTAAAAAAAAAATGAACAAATTTAGCCAAAGGCATGTAAGAACTCTATCCTAAGAACTGGAAACATTGCTGAGAAAAATTAAAATTTTAATAAGTGGAGACATATTTCATCATGTGTATTGGAAGATTCAGTATTGTAAATATCAGTTTTCTCCAAACAACACAATCTAATCAACATCCTGGTAGAATTTTCTGTAGAAATTGATGGGCCAGTTCTGAAATTATAAGGAAACGCACAGGTTCTAGATTAGCCAAAACAATTTTGAAAAAGGACAAATCTTACAGGATGTTTACTACCTGATGGCACGGATTTTTATAAGCCATAGTAATTAAGATAGTGTGATATTTGTGTGAGGATAGACAGGTCAGTGGAACACTTTAATTAGAGTCCAGAATAGATCCACATATATAGTCTCAATTGTTTTCATCAAAAGTACTAATATATTTTGATGGGGAAAGGGGAAAAGTCTTAAATGATTCTGGATTAACTTGATACTCATATAAAAGAAAATTAATTTTGACCCCAAGTCAGCTCATAAAGATTAATTTGAAATAAATTATGAACATAAATATCAAAACTAAAAATATAACATAGAAAAATATGAGTCTAGACAGACAGGTCTTAGGAAGACATGGAAGTCTAACAAAGGATGTTAGACTTCATCAGAATTAAAAACGTCTCTTCAAGAGATGCTGTCAAGTAAATGAAAAGGCAACCTACCTGCTGAAAGAAATTCTTGAGAGGTGTAATATCCAGACTATATTAAAAACCTGTCACTTCAGTAAAAATACAGTTTTTAAGTGGACAAAGACCGACTTCATTAGAGAAGCTCTACTGATGGCATATAAACATGGGGAGATGCCCACTAATCATTGGGGAAATACAGATTCAGACTAAATGCATCGTCACTGTTGAACATGCCTCAGCCCTAGGCCCGGCGGCTGCACTGGCAGGTGCTTACGCGAGTGGAAGTGAAACACGTATGTTCCCAGAAGCACTTTTCCATAAATGCTCATCACAGGTTTACTCATCAAAATCATAAGTGAGTGTCCATCAACAAGAGAATGGGTAAATAAATTGCTGTATATTTCCATAATGAAATCCCACTCATCAGTATGAGAGAACCACTGGTAGCCATCAGCCATCACAGTGTGGATGAATCTCATAAGCATTCTACTGGTGAGAAAAGATAACAGAAACGAGTGGACGAGTGTAGTTGCTCTGCTGTGTTGAGAAATCTAACTGTGGTGAGGTCACTGGGGTGGTTAACAGGTATTATACTGCTGTCAAAATGCATGTAACTCTGTACTTAAAATATGTACACTTTATTGTGTGTAAATTATAGATCATAGTTGATACGAGAAATAAAGTACAGGTTATTATGCCCCAAATAGTTTTCATCCCATATATAATAAACTAGAATTATTTGAAAACTTTACATATCTAGAAGATTTTATTCTGAAAGCCTGGATAGATGAATAACAGGAGGTTAGTATACTTTTAACATTAAGTAGGTAAGGTAGCATAAATTAAAAGAAGAACCAGAAACGTATGTTTAAAGCTTACTTGTAATGTATGTGATTTGGGATATATGTGTAGTAGAAGTGATTGTTTTTGAATAGCTGGTGTTTTTCTTGAAGAATACTTACTTTTGAATGTTTTAAGTTCAGTAAACATGAATAAGATGATAAGAACCGAAGAATTCTGCATGTTAAATTGCCACACAGTTTAGTTAGACTCGCTTTACTGTGACCGTTCTTTGATGTGCACATAGCCATTTGACTTAGTGATGCGTGTGCATAGCTGGGCATTAGCAGATTTCAGTCCTGTAGTTGCTCTCTTCACTGACTCTGCTCTGACCTGATACCATGCTCGTCCCCAGGTTATGTTGTGTGGCATGCAGGAGGTCGACCTGGCAGATTGGCAGAGAAACACTGTGTATCGCCATTATACCAGAAACAGCAAGCAAATCATTTGGTTTTGGCAGGTATTTGCTTTCATCTTCTTGACACTAAATACTGAAAGAAAATGTTTTCTGATGAAATGGTAATTTGAAAACAGTTAATTTTTAAGGTTGAGACTGCTTTTGGACATGGTATTTAGTCTTTGAATTTTAAATTAGAAGTGGATAGTGTAATACTTGTTAAATGATTTTCCATTTCTTATTTCCTAAATGAAAGAACCATCTTTAAATAATAGTTTAACGGTAATGGTTTTAGGTATAACATTTTTTTCTAGTAGTATGAAAGTATTCTATAAACTCTACTTAATTTTGGAAGTAAAAGAGGAATATGTTTTTAATGAGAAAGTCAATGAAAATACTTAATTCCTCTAAAGGTGATAATATGCCAGCAAATTAGGACAATCTAGAGGATAATATTCACGAATGACTTTCCTTTCCTTTCCTTTCTCTCTCCCCCTCTCCCTCCTTCTCACTTTGTCCATCAGGAGAACTGAGTAAATAAACTGTAATATACCCGTTCTGTAATTCCATACCGTTTTGTCATTCTTTTTCTTAATGCAAATTAACAAAAATATTGGAGAATGATGTTTTTCAATACAGTATTAAGGTTAAAAGGAAGTTATATCTATTACTTGGCTTAAAGGAAAATATCTATTCTGTCTAGACGAAGTGTCTGCTAGTGTGTGAACACAGCCTCTGAGAAGGTGGCAGCCGGCTGGGCAGAGAGCCGCCCTGAGGCAGAGGTGTGGGCGCGGGCTCCCTGCTGCGCCCTTCTGCTGCCTGAGGTCCATACCACCTGCACATGTTATCTATTGCAAAAAGTAAAGGAAAAATAGGAGTAACTCTGTTTTCAAACCTAAGACATCAGAATTGCATCCATATAGAGTATGTGCAAGTATCTCTAATCTTCCCTTTTGGCTCTTTACCAGCTTCCTTGTTCCTTTTGTCCCCTGACACTCCCTTTGGGCGTTTCTATCTACCTGAGGAGCTTAAGTGCTGGGTTATGTAAATCCAAATGAAAGTTGTATTTTCTAAGTGGGATTTCCCTGGAGAAGGAAATGGCAATCCACTCCAGTATTCTTGCCTGGAAAATCCCATGGACAGAGGAGCTTGGCGGGCTATGGCCCATGGGTCACAAAGACTCAGACAAGACTAAGCAACTTCACTCACTCACTCATTCAAATGGGGTTTGTTCTGGGGAAGGTGGTGAGATTTATGCCAGCCCTGTTCACCTTCATTTCTGTGTCTTGATGAAACATGTTGCCTCAGCGCAGTTCTGTGCAGAAACATTATTTTTCGTATTTAGCACAACATTCTGTCTTATTAGCTAAAGTTTAGTCTCTTGTTTTTAAGATACATTTCTACTATCACACTGTCCCCTAAGTTCCTTGCCGTCTGTTGTAAGACACTCAGAGCAATTCAGATCAGTATTTCACATTACCTGTCTGTGTCCACTCTGAAAAGAAATAGTCCATGAAGAGATATGTTTAGAAGATGCATACTCTGGGTTCAGGTATGAAGAACACAGTTGGGAAAGTGGTGTTTAGTGACAGAAAATAGCAGAAGCTGCTGAGAGTGGCAGTTGAGAAGGGCTTGTTCCCCGTCAGTGGCTTGCAGGGTAGTCAGCTCAGGTCAGGATGACAGAGCTTTAGAGCTCAGTCAGACCTGAGCTCAAATGTCAGTTCCGCCACTTAGCAGCAGGTTGAGAGGGACGCGTCCTTCCGCCTTCCAGGCCTCTGTTTCTTTCTTCTGATTGCTCGTTTGCTTCTGACTCTGCTGGGTCTCTTGCTGCCCACGGGCTCTTCTCCCGGTGCGGCAAGCAGGGCTCCCCGCTGGCTGTGGCGCACAGGCTTCCCATCGCCATGTCCTCTCTGTGGCGGGGCACAGGCTCTGGGGCGCAGGCTTCTGCAGTCGTGGCCTGGGGGCTCAGGGGTGTGGCTCCTGGTCTCTAGAGCGCAGGCTCAATAGCTGTGGCCCCTGGGCTTCGCTGCTCCTCTGTGGCTTGTGGGATCTTCCAGGTCAGGGGTAGGACCTGTGTCTCCTGCATCAGCAGACGGGCTCTTTGCCACTGAACCACCAGGGAAGCCTGGCCTCCGTCTTCTTACATGTATCATGGGGATGCTGATGATAGTGCCTGTCTCATAATATTGTCGTTAGGGTCAAATACACAAAAAGCATATGGCGCATCCTGTTTTCATTTTCCTCCTAAAAATAGGAAATTGGGCTTTGAAATCAGTACAAGAGTTGTAAGTTAATTTGAAATTAGAAATAGAAGTTTAGTACAAATAATTTTCACCAGGTCGTAAAGTAAACTTGATTTTGTTATGCAGTTTGTGAAGGAGACAGACAATGAAGTGAGAATGCGACTACTGCAGTTTGTCACTGGAACCTGCCGTTTACCTCTAGGAGGATTTGCTGAACTCATGGGTAAATGCAGTTTTCTCTGTAAATAATTTTGTGATAATGCGTCTAGACACACAGCAGACTCGAGCCTAAGGGCTATTCTTCTGTGCTTTATGTAGGGCGTCTACTGAACGAAAGACAAATTAATGCTTAATATCAAGTGCATTTGTAAGATAGGTATGAAAGTCTGCTCTCAGAAGCTTTGTGAAGAGAGTACAATTCTGTAGACACTGATCTTTCCACTTCCTGATTCCTGTTGCTGGATCTCTGCAGCATTAAGAAGCTTCTCTGGGCAGAAGCCACTTACATTGTAGTTCATTCTGCATCATTCATGTTGATTCTGTGACGTGTTCCGGTTTGACTAGTTGTCAAAACTAAAAAGTTTAAAGGACCAAATGAATTTTGTCATATTTTCCTGATTTAGGAAGTAATGGGCCTCAAAAATTTTGCATTGAAAAAGTTGGCAAAGACACCTGGTTACCAAGAAGCCACACATGGTAAGCTGAGAAATCTCAATAGTACAGTGACGGAGTGTAACTGAGGATTCATTAAAGCAGTCAGAGTTTCCATTTTTACTGATTAATGCAGCACTCTATAAACATTTTAGAGTAACTGGTTAATATAAATAGTCGAGAAATGTATCAGTTGATTCAAACAATATTTAAAGTACCACTAGGTGAAAGTAAGATTGGCGTGCTCCCTGCCTTTCATGAAGCTTGTGCTCCGTTGGGGATGGGCACAAAAGACAGACAGGTCCTCACCTCTTTACAAATGCTAGGAGTCCTTTCAACCAGGAGACCGCCTGGAGAGGAATCCCCACCAGACTGGGTGGTCAGGGAAGTTTCTTGGAAACAGTGATGTTTAAGTTGAGTTTGATGAATAGCATGCTGTGGGAAGAAATGGGGAGTGTATACTTTGTATAGTCATTTTTTACGGAAATAAAAGATGACTTGGTGTGAATGGAACTTAATGATTCTGAGGAGGAAGATGAAAGAGTTTGGAAATGTGGGCAGGGGCTACATTATGTAGAGGGTAATAGGCTACGATGAGCAATTAGATTCTAAATACAATTAGAAGCCACTGAGGAGTCTTACATAGGAAGAGAGCTAAGAGAAACGACTCTGGCAGCACGGGGAGGGCGGGAACTGGGCGGGTGAGAGCATGAGGTCAGAGCTGTTAGTCATCCAGACAGACGGTGATGGCCCGCAGGTGTGCGCTGCTTTCAGGAGGTCGCGCCAGGTTTCACTCCGTCCTCCTCTGCCTTTTTACTGTTCTGGCACCTGCACTTGTGGCGCCCGAGGGAGGGTGGCCACAGGCTGCCGCCCAGCACAGGCCGAGGCGGGGAAGCCGCACTGCTGTCCCTGCGTTGCTCAGCCCCATGCACTTGAGGGCGGAAAAGAGAGAACAGGCCAGGCTGACTGAAAGGTGTTGATTATGAAGTAGTAAAAACTGTTAACTTTATGAAATCCTGACACTTGAAGTATATGTGTAGTTTTTTTAAATATTCTTTATGACAAAATAAATGGCAAGTCTACATAAAACACGGGTTTTTGTCTTTCGAAGAAGCTCTTAGACAGTTGTCGAGTTGAAAGCTGAAGAGCTTGCTTTTTTTGTGAAATGCTCTGTTTACTTGAAAACATAACAGACTTTCATTCAGACTTTTTTCTTGAAAATTAAGTAAAAGCTCATCATTTTAAGGAAAACAGCTAACAGCGTTTGTTGGTGATTATAACATTGAGGTTTTGTACAAAAATCAGAATTTTGGAAAACTTGTACATTCAGCTTTGCAGCTTCCCAAGTCTAATATTTGAAAATTTGTTATAACTGGGTGAACCTTTATTTCCAAATAACTGATACATGATGTTATAAACTCATGCATGAGAAAAATATCCAAAGTGCAGAATAAACCAATAGATTTCATATAACAGAATACAAAGGGTTCTGTGATATGATTTCAAAACCCATGTTATACATAACCTTGTCAAACTTACTATATTATCAAAGAATAATATCCACAATTATCTGGGAAAAAATTACTTGAGTATATCTCTGTTTTCTAATTGCATATCTGTATGGGAACAGTTTTCATATAATCTAAAACAATGCAGTTTGATAGTATAAACACATAGGTATTAGAATCCAGATGTCTTCTATTAAACCAGACATTAAAATGACTTGCAAAAATATGAAACAAGGTCACTTCTTTCACTACTTTTTTGAAAACAGTCACTTTTTTCATAAAAATAACTTACTTTCATTCTCACAGTAAATTATTTTTTAAATTTATGATAATTATCAGTAGCTATAATTCACATGAACAAAAGCCCTTTGGATTTCTCATATTTTTAGATGTGAAAAAGGATCCTGTTCACCAAAACCTTTAAGGAACACCAGGTTAGACTGAACTGGTGAGTCCAGTGCAGGAGAGATTGTTGAGGCAGGGGACAGAGAGTTCACAACCAAAGGAGATGGAAAGAATTGGGATTCTGAGTGTGAGTTAAGGGATTCACTTTTGATGAAAACAAGAACATTTCGTTTGTTGTAACAGAAGAGGAATAAAAGTTGAGTTAAACAACAGATGATTTTAGATTTTCTGAACGAAAAAAGAGTTGATCAACTGCTGATTTTTTTCCTCCAAGTATTTATAAGGTGAAGTCACTGGCTAACAATGAAGAAGGGAAAGACTTGGAAGGAGAAAGAAAGGGAGAGCTGTCAGGGGCGAGACAGGTGTTTTCTAGAGAAACATAGCTAAGAATGCTGGGCAGCGTTGGATTGCCCACTCGGATCTAGTAGTTCACGTGAAGTCGTCAGATATCCCCTGCAGTAATTTTCAACTGATAAGGTACAAGGAATGAAAAAGTAGAAGGCTGAATTCATTCAGAGTTTGAGTAAGTTCAAAAAGGAGAGATAAGATTTTAAAGTATTTGCATGGTAGTGATTATAAGGATGGACCATGACCTCTATAAATTATTAGGTTGGTGCAAAAGTAATTGCAGTTTTAGACCATGAATTTTAAATCATTATAACTAGGCTCAAACACATCTTTATTAATCAAAATAGGAACCATTACAGTCAATACACTTTTGCCAGCAAGAAACAAGTTTGTTTGTTCCTATAACGTAAAAATCCATACTTCAGGATTAGACGAACCCTTGAGGAAAGCATTTTCTGCCTCCTCCTGGTTGTGGAAGCATTTTCCCTGCAGAGTGTTGTCAAGGTGCTTGAAGAAGTGGTAGTCAGTTGGTGAGTGGTTAGGTGAATATGGTAGATGAGGCAAAATTTCGTAGCCCAATTCATTCAGCTTTTGAAGCGCTGGTTGTGCAGCGTGTGGTCGGGTGTCGTGGAGAATTGGGCTCTCTCAGTTGGCCAATGCTGCCTGCAGACGTTGCCGTTTTCGGTGCTTCTCATCAATTTGCTGAACATACTTCTCAGATGTAATGGTTTCACCGCGATTCAGAAAGTTGTAATGGATCAGACGAGCAGCAGACCACCAAACAGCGACCACGACCTTTTTTTTTGTATTTGACCATGACTTTTTTTGGGTGTAAGTTTGGCTTTGAGAAATGCTTCGGAGCTTCTTCTCAGTCCAGCCACTGAGCTGGTCGTTGCTGGTTGTCATATAAATCCACCTTTCATCACACGTTACAATCCAATCGAGAAATGGTGTGTTGCATAGAATAAGAGAAGATGGCATTTCAGAACAACTCATTTTTTTCATTTTCAGTCAGCTCATAAGGCACCCACTTACAGAGCCTTTTCACCTTTCCACTTCGCTTCAAATGTGGAATGACTGTGGAATGGTCAAGGCTGAGTTCTTCAGTCACATCTGCAGTGGTAAGAGGATCAGCTTCGATGATCTTCTCAATTGGTCACTGTAACTTCCGATGGCCGGCCAGCCACTGCGGTCCTCATCGTCACGGCTCTCATCTCCTGTGCGTGACTTCTTGAAACCCCACTGCACTGTGCGTGCTGTAGCAGTTCCTGGGCCAGATGAGTTGTTGATGTAGCAAGTTGTCTCTGCTGCTTTACACCTCATTTTGAAATCAAATAAGACAGTCACTTGAATTTGTTTTTTGTCTAACATCCTTTCCATAGTCTAAAATAAATATAAAATAAACAGCGTGGCCACAGGATTGGAAATGGTCAGTTTTCATTCCAATCCCAAAGAAAGGCAATGCCAAAGAATGCTCAGACCACCGCACAACTGCACTCACCTCACATGCTAGTAAAGTAATGCTCAAAATTCTCCAAGCCAGTCTTCAGCAATATGTGAACCATGGACTTCCAGATGTTCAAGCTGGTTTTAGAAAAGGCAGAGGAACCAGAGATCAAATTGCCAGCATCCAATGGATCATCAAAAAAGCAAGAGAGTTCCAGAAAAACACCTACTTCTGCTTTATTGACTATGCCAAAGCCTTTGACTGTGTGGATCACGGTAAACTGTGGAAAATTCTTCAAGAGATGGGCATACCAGACCACCTGACCTGCCTCTTGAGAAACCTGTATGCAGGTCAGGAAGCAGCAGTTAGAAGTGGACATGAAACAACAGACTGGTTCCAAATAGGAAAAGGAGTATGTCAAGGCTGTATATTGTCACCCTGCTTATTTAACTTCTATGCAGAGTACATCATGAGAAATGCTGGACTGGAAGGAACACAAGCTGGAATCAGGATTGCTGGGAGAAATATCAGTAACCTCAGATATGCAGATGACACCACCCTTATGGCAGAAAGAGAAGAACTAAAGAGCCTCTAGATGAAAGTAAAAGAGGAGAGTGAAAAATCTAGCTTAAA
>SJYW01033349.1:64989-93140 GCA_006410735.1 Raphicerus campestris
GAAGAACTAAAGAGCCTCTAGATGAAAGTGAAAGAGGAGAGTGAAAAAGTTGGCCTAAAGCTCAACATTCAGAAAACTAAGATCATGGCATCTGAGCCCATCACTTCATGGGAAATAGATGGGGAAACAGGGAATCAGTGTCAGACTTTATTTTGGGGGGCTCCAAAATCATTGCAGATGGTGACTGCAGCCATGAAATTAAAAGACGCTTACTCCTTGGAAGGCAAGTTATGACCAAACTAGATAGCATATTCAAAAGCAGAGACATTACTTGGCCAACAAAGGTCCATCTAGTCAGGCCTATGGTTTTTCCAGTGGTCATGTATGAATGTGAGAGTTGGACCATAAAGAAAGCTGAATGCCAAAGCATTGATGCTTTTGAACTGTGGTGTTGGAGAAGACTTTTGAGAGTCCCTTGGACTGCAAGGAGGTCCAACCAGTCCATCCTAAAGGAAATCAGTCCTGAGTGTTCATTGGAAGGACTGATGTTGAAGCTGAAACTCCAATACTTTGGCCACGTGACGCGAAGAGCTGACTCACTGGAAAAGACTTAATGCTGAGAAAGATTGAGGGCAGGAGGAGAAGGAGATGACAGAGGATGAGATGGCTGGATGGCATCACTGACTCGATGGACATGGGTTTGTGTTGACTCAGGGAGTTGGTGACGGACAGGGAGGCCTAGCATGCTGCGGTTCATGGGGTCACAAGGAGTCGGACACAACTGAGCAACTGAACCGAATCATTAGCAAAAGAACATAAAGTGAGAAATGTGCGTTAAAGTGATGTGTAACACAACCACATTTATCGAGAATGTATTTCAGTATCAAATGGCAATTTCAACAGTGCCGAAACCACAATTACCTTTGCACCAACCTAATACTTATAATGATGGGCTGTTGCTTAAAAGTGAAGATGGAAGAGTCTGTGGACAAGGTAGGATGGTGAGAAAGTATTGGGTTAATAGGTTGGCATTTTGATTGAAGTAAGTTGGGGAAAACAGATAATCAGAGAATAGAATGTTTTCGTGAATAATTCCCTTTGCTGCTGGTGACCAAGTTCAAGGTGTGACACTGAAGCAGGGGAGCAGGTCCCTGAAGAATGGCCAGGACCTGGGGGCTGTACTGTTGCCTGTCGCCTGAGCGAATGAGAGGGCCGTGAAGCAGGGCCAGAGGTGTCAGTGAGCGGAGGAGCGTGGTCAGGAAGGAGGTGATAGCAAGAGTGCAAAAGGAAGGCTTCATAGCCAGACCGTTGGCCTCAGACACGAAAGTGTGTTGGCTGGCTGCGAAGGAAATGGGCTGTTTCAGGCTAGCTGTGTTTCAGCTAAGGCAAGAGAGGAGCTGTTTAGAACTGTCTCCAGGGGCTCTTCCCAAGCCACGGATCAAACCCAGCTCTCCCGCATTTGCCGGCAGATTCTTTACCATCTGAGCCACCAGGAAAGCCCGTTAAGACTATAGAAGCCTGCAAATCATGTAATAGAAGTTCAGAACAATGGACTGGAACGCTGTGAGATGGAGGGCACGGGTGGAGATACTGTTCGGATCAGGGAAATAGAGTAGATCAGGACTGGGGTGAGGATTTAGGGGAAAGGTGACGCAGAGAGCCTTGCGTGTCCGGCAGTGACTGAGGGGCGCAGCGCTGTGCCTGCCGTCTGTGGGGAGGCGGTCCTGATGGCCCTCAGGCGGGGTCCCTCTGCTGCGGTCCCCAGGGCTTTGCTTAGAGAGGTGGCTGCTCTCTGGATGCGGGCACAGCAGGCGGGGTGCGTGTGAAACGAGCTCACGGGGTGCTTCTCCCCTCCGCTTTTTACATATAAGAAAGTAGAAGTAGCAAGCATTACCTATTCCACATTTAGTTCAGTTTAAAAAGCTAAGCTACAACAGTATTCTGATATCCACGTAGTAGGCACTCAGCAAAAGATGAGTGTTTCTAGTATGTTTTTGTCTTTTTGTGACGCATCACAGAACAGAATAGCTCATGTCTTAGAGCCATGTTTTTGGATGCTTTAAAGATACCCAGCTTCTTACCTGGCTCAACTCAACACGTACTAAATGTCTCCTGTACGCAAAATGGATCTGTGTCAGGAGAATAAAGGGGACTCTGCCCTTGTGAACTTTAGAATCTAATGGAAGAAACCAGTCAGTCATAATACAGAGAAAATCCTAAATAGAAATAAAAAGACCTTATGGAGAGGGAAGTCAAAGTCTGTATAACATGTTCAAGGAGAATTCTTGGAGCAAGTTTTGTAGCTTTTGGACTGATTCTTAATAATAATTTCATAGGCAGAAAGGGTATTCCGGAACATCGGAGAGCCATAAATAAGAGCATGGCCGTAGAACAGACGAGCGTGTGGTCTGCCTGGAGAACGCGGAATAAGCGGTGGGGCCGCACCCAGGACCAGGCCTCCCCTCCCGCTCACCCTCCACAGGAGTTAGCAGCAGCAGAGGGGCTTTACAAACTTGCCTGTCTTTTTAATAAAGGGCCCTTGAAAGCAATGGAAGGCTAGGTAGGTTGTGAAAAAGTGGAAGAAAAACCTATACACAAACAAGATCAGTGGGCAGGACATTCCGATGGTGCAGACAGCAGAGGGGAAGCAGAGGCGGGTGGATGTGGCAGCCACAGAGATGATCCAGGGAAGCGGTGGGGCGACTGGCGAGCAGGACAGTCGACAGGCCGGGGACCAGCTGGCTTAGCGTGGACTCCTGTTGGGAAGCCTCCCCTGGCCTCAGCCCACTGTCAGACTACACCTCAGGCGCAGGCGGAGGCGGCGGGAGGGGCCAGCAGGGGAGGGCGGTTCCCTTGCTTGGTACTGTGAAGAGCTTTGCAGAGACGTGCTCTAAGAACACAGCTTTACTTGGCTGCCTTGTTTCAAAAGGCTCTCTCCTGATGTACAGTTTCCTGACTAGGGCAGATAACTGGTAGGAGTAGAAGGGAACTGGACCATCTCTAGCAGCCTTCCACATGAGACGATAAAGAACAGAACGGTTGGCTTCTCAGAGCTGTCTCACTAGACCCTAATAGAGTGGGGACTAAAATCCGAAACTCCTGAATCCTGACCCAGAGACTCAGTGATGTATCTGAAAAAAGTTGTTAGTCTGCACCTTTGTAAATTGTAGAACGTACACTGGTGACTTCAGCATTTCCCATGGTTTTTGTATTTCATCAGGTAATCTCAGCAGAGAATTCTCTTTTGAGTCTGGCAAGACTGAAAGCATATGATTTTAGAAAAAGTTCTACATATGACAGGTCGAGGTGAAAGTCGCTTACTTGTGTCCCACTCTTTGTGGCCCCATGGACTGTACAGTCCATAGAATTCTCCAGGCCAGAATACTGGAGTGGGTGGCCTTTCCCTTCTCCAAGGGATCGTCCCAACCCAGGGACTGAACCCAGGTTTCCAACACTGCAGGTGGATTCTTTACCAGCTGAGCCAGCAGGGAAGCCCAAGAATACTGGAGTGGGTAGCCTGTCCCTTCTCCAGCCTATCTTCCCAACCCAGGAATAGAACCAGGGTCTCCTGCTTTACAGGTGGATTCTTTACCAACTGAGCTACCAGGGAAGCCCAACATATGACAAGACATTTGAAAAGACAAAAGTATATACTTGGTGACAGACAGTCTCCACCCTAGAATGTAAGTTCAGTGAGAACATGGCCCTGATACAGAAAAGACTCTCAGTAAGTAACTGATGAGTGAGTGAATTCATAGGTGAATCAGTGAAAGAAATGGACTCTTTTAACCCAAGAGAAGTTAGGGGGACTCTGGAAACAGTGTAACATGATACTATAGAGAAGAGGAAAAATACTCCAGCGGTTTTATCCATTATTGCTACAGTTATTATTTGTAATTACAACTTTCTCTGGGAAACATTAAAATATCTTTATGAATAGGTCTTAAAATTGAGTCAATTGCTGTAAGAAAATTTGTATATTTAATATTATGTTCAGTAAGTATTAATATAGTAAACAGTAAATTGTCTGTTAAAATAATTCCAACAAAATTTTTACATTCTTCCTGTTCAGTTTTTCAAATGTATTTTTAAAATATATTGCATTAGAAATATTTTCAGAGTTTATTTTATTGAAAACACATTTTGTTTTTGTTTTTGTTCAGTTTTAATCGCTTGGATCTACCACCATATAAGAGTTATGAACAACTAAAGGAAAAACTTCTTTTTGCAATAGAAGAAACAGAGGGATTTGGACAAGAATGAATGTGGCTTCTTGTCTTGGAGGAGCTCTTGCATTTAAATACCCAGCCAAGAAAAGTTGCACAGATAGTGTATATAAGCTGTTCATTCTGTACAGTGAATTTTCTGAATCTCTCAAAAGTATAAGTGTTTTCTGTTCTTCCACAGAAATATGCAAAACAGCTCATCCTTTTCTACTTTATTTATTGTTCCCTTGAAATGACTGACCAGGAAAAAAAATCATCCTTAAATTTTGAAGCAAGCGAGAGACTTTATTAAAAATAAGTATATATCTATATAAGCATATATGAGCGTGGCTCTAGTTTTATAGAGCTCGGGGTGCATTACACGGGACAGCCACTCATCCAAACATAGTCTGGATTCGCTTACCTTGTTTCTGTCATCCAGGGGAAGAAGTTCAAATTGCTCTGTGGTTTTTTCCCTGATGTAACATCTCTTGAGGGTGTTTAGCTGCATGGCTGTTCAGGAAGGTATTAAGGGCTTAGGCCAAAATCTTACTTTGAATATGTTAAGAAAAAGTGCTGCTGGCTTTTCTTAAGATGGGTGCTTGAACCTGTCAGTTTATTTTAAATAAATATAGTAGTTGAAAATTTTCCCTCTTTGCTACATCCCTAATACAGTCAGTCAAGGCCACTAATGAAACCGTAACTTACACGAGTAAATCATACACTAGGTCTACTAGCATTTAGTTTATTCTGGAAACTGGGGAGAATTCACTGAGCAGCATAGAGGTTTGTTTACATGTTACTTTGGGATGCTAGGCATTTGTGACTTAAAAAGAATCAGGCACTTCTGTACTTTAGTTTTAATATCTATGATGTTCTTTAAATACAGAATAAATTGATATAATTTGATACTTAGGAACATATAAAAAGGTAATGTGAACTTTTCTGCTTTTGTGTTCGAAATTTTGGTTTTATAAAACCAGATGGATTGAAGACTTACATAAGCATCTAAATATTCAAAAAAGTCTAATGATTTCATATTACAGTTTGAATATCTTCATTCCTCTTAAATTCATGAAAGTTCTATGTATCTGAATAAGCATATAAAAAATATTTTGGTCTTCCCACCTTTTTATATAAATTATTATTTTTGTCTTAGGTAAATACTTTGTTTTTCATTATCAAAGACATTTACTGATCTACAAAAATGTGTAACAATCTGATGTGAATGAGATTAATGCTGCTTTAGCAAGTGGGGCTTCCTCATTAATATAAAAATTTAAATTTCCACTTGTATCATTATTTCGGTATACACTATAAATTTCATTAACTTAAAATTTTTTTAACCATGGGAACTGTAACGTTTCACTAAGTACATACGAATAATTCTAGTATGCAATTTAACTTCTCTAGACAATACTTTTTGCTTTGCCAAAACTTTTTCTACATATTTAGATTATGTTCTACATTTTTATTCAGAATTCATAGTAAAGATGAAATAAAAGTCAGTGATCCACTTGGTTGAATACTTTCCCCAAATCCTCATTCCCGACTTTCTGATTCTCATGCCTAAAGAATGAAAAGCAAGAGAACGAGTGTGTAGGGCAGATTATGCGTGAGAGGGTGCCCAGTCTTCGGAAGGGCCCCTCGGCTTAGACCCCGGGGGCAGCGCCGCTGAGGAGCTGCGCCGATGGCAGTGGCCGTGGCGGGTCTCCCGGAGCTCCCAGGGTGCCCGTGCCCGCCTCCTCACTCCAGGCCCGCAGGCGGCTTCAGAGAGGAAACCCGCGTCCTGGAGAGCTCCTCAGGCTCTTCTGTCGTGCTATTCCTGGAAATCCACGCCTGGAGGCAGTGTGCCCCGGCTTGTCTTGGTGCGTGCACTCTGGCCGGGGGAGGAACCTGAGACCTGTGTCCACCCCTCCCTTGGCAGCGCCCGTCCTGGGCTGGGCCAAGCAGAGAGAAGTTGCGTGCAAGGCCCCCGGTGCCCAACCACAGCCCCGCAGTGGGTGCAGAGGCGGTCCCAGCGCCCTCCACCCCCAGCAGCGCCCGTCAGCGCGCGAGTCCACCCGTAGGAGCAGCTGCCTGCCTGGCCAGGGGAGAGGCCAGCGGCGCGGTTTGTGTTCAGTGCTTGCAGGGCAGCAGGGCTAACCAACACTTCCGCCCCTGGGCCTGAGCTCAGACGCCTAGCTTTTCAAAACTAGGTAGGTTGGTGCGCCAGCAGTGCTGTTGGGCAATACCTTTTCTGTTCATAAAAAGGACCCGACTGCTACGTTGTGTCCNTTTCAAAACTAGGTAGGTTGGTGCGCCAGCAGTGCTGTTGGGCAATACCTTTTCTGTTCATAAAAGACCCGACTGCTACATTGTGTCCGGACTGGGAAGACTCCAGATACTCGACAGGAAACAGCTGTGGACTTCCCGGGATGGGAAATCTCTTAAGAGCCTGTCCCTTTGGGATTCCTGAGCTGTGACCCGGGGCGATGGTCGTTCTGGAGCTGCGTGGCTGCGCTGCTCCTGACGCTGCTGTAAGGTCATCCGAACATCGGAAAGCCTGAAACCGACCCAGCTTGGTTTTTGTCCGAGCGAGCTGGTGCCAGATGAAGCCTGTCACCACGGGCTTTTTGAGTCTGCATATTTGGTTGAACCTCCAATGGGCATTACAGAATCAACCAGAAATATTCTCTGGCTGAAGTAGGTAACAAAAAAAATGAAAAAAAAAAACAGGGGGAACCCAAACCAATAACAGAGGAATAGTCCAAAAGTGGCACCCTGTCCTCACTTCCGCAGCACACACCGCAGTTGGGACAGCAGTGGCATCTCCTGTTCCAAATTTTCTCTCCCCAGTCTTCGACCAAGGGCAATCCGATGTTAANTCAATCCACTTTTAAGACTACCTCACGTTTTAAAAAACCACTCCATTTTCAGTCCTCTCCTGACTGAGCTCTTTCCTTATGCAGGCTGGCTCCAAGACACATCAATTAACTGCTTTATACCACGAACCCCTATCATGCTGAGCTCCTGTCACTGCCGCTTCTCTGCAAGGGCTCAGCTTTTCAGTCCAACTTGAAAATGCACTGCTCCTAAGCCAGCGCCTCCACACTGCCGCGAGCTGCTGCAGTCCCCCTTAGCAGTCTCACGCCCTGCGGTGTCGCTGGTAGCTCGGGGGCAGTCATCTGCCTCTAAGCCATGGAGACGTCTCTACCACTCTTGTGGGAATCATTTCTTTTGCCTTGTTATTTGTGAAGAAATCTAGAATTTTGTGTATCTGTTAAATGGTCACAATGTTAAAAGAACAGCCATAGAACTATAGTTAATGTATTTATTATCTTTAAAATCTGATGAAAAGGCAGTGCTCCTTAGATACTTCATTGAGAAATTCTCAGGGCTTGTCACTGATACCTGTGAGTAACTGGGCAGCTTCTGTCTGTATCTAAAATGGAAGAATGCATGTGATAAATAAACAATACAGCACAGAGATGAACTCGTGAAACAAGTTCATCAAGTAGTTTCCAACAGTTTCAAAAAAAACCAGGTGAGCACACAAAGGATAAAATTTCTTAAGAGAACTCAGAGATGAGACTCTTAGAGAACTCTTTCACATTAGCACACAGTCCTTGCCTTTTATGTTTTAGAAATCTTATCTGATCTGTTAAAGATCTGTCAACAGGAACCATTCTATATTGTAGTAATTCATACATGTTTGTTGACAGTAACTGAATATTTGCTATGCATGTGTGTTCAGTCGTGTCCAGCTCTTTGCAACCCCATGGACTGTAGCCCGCCAGGCTCCTTCCTGTCCATGGGATTTTCCAGGCAAGAATACTGGAGTGGGTTGCCATTTCCTTCTCCAAAAACATTTGCTATATACATTTGAAATAAGCACTATTATTTAATAATATGCATTTAGACAATGACATTTTTAAAGCAGTTCTTGATTCACCTGTCCTTCACGGGCCTCAGTGGAAACCTGTCTGCCTTGTTCACTGGAGACGCTTTACCTGTTTATCCTCCTCTGTGTGCGCTGGGTAGTCCTTGGCCTTTGTTAGCCAGAAAGCAGCGAGCTTTTTGTTGTGCAGCTTCAAATATGTCTTTCCTAGAAGGAGCAAGTTTTTGCTATAGAAGTTTGGATCCACTGTATGTAAGAAAGAAAAAGAATTTACATTTTATCTCCGATGAAACAGTATTGCTCTTATTTTCAAAGGCTTAAATTTTCTGGTCTCGATGCCAATACAGTAGGTCCCCTCCATTTGAACAAGACCCATTCTGAGAGCACACACATTTGTACGTCCGTTTGGTTCCTAAGTCCAACAAAGTTAGCCTAGGTAGCCGACTAACACAATGGGCCATGTAGTACTGTACTGGAATACTTCTCACACAAATAATAAACTTTCTAGTACAGTCCAACAGCTGGCATCCAGGGCTGGCACCGAGCGGACAGACAGGAAGAGTTGCTTTGTGGAGGAGGAGGAGGGGAGACGGCAGAGCCGAAGGGTCGTCAGCACAGGATACACCAGCCACAGCCCTGCTGCGCTCACACCTGCTTCTGAACCTTCTGGGCTTGAAAGGAAGATCCTGCACCTACACACCACTGCCTGGCACACGGAAGCACACACACGTGTAGGGGACACACACGCTGACAGCGTGCACCAGACATGTGAACTAACTTATCTTTTCAGGTTCCCAACTTAAGGGACTTACTGTAATATACCAGGCTAATGAGGATTCTCCTTTGCTCAACTATTCCTATCAAAAAATTTGGAGATAATTACTATTTTTTGAGTGTCTACTTTGTGGTAGCCATTTATACTACACATATTTCTTATTTTCAGAGCAATTTTATAAAATTGGTACTCCATTTAACAGATGAAACCCTGAAGGGGTCCTGATAGACAGTAAGCCCCACCTCTTGCTCCCTGGACCCTAAGTGCCTAGAGCAGCACCTCAGACTGTACTCAGTATGCACCTGCTGCCTGAGTGAATGGAGCCATGATGAATACCTGTGTGTGTGTGTACACACATCTGATCAGCCTTTACTGCATGTGGGCTATGTCTGGTGGTGGTGTAGTTGTCGAGTCGTGTCTGACTGAGACCCCAAGGACTGCAGCCCACCAGGCTTCTCTATCCACGGATTCTCCAGGCAAGAATACTACAGTGGGTTGCCATTCCCTTCTCCAGGGGATCCTCCTGACCCAGGGATCGAACCCTTGTCTTCTGCACTCCAGGCAGACTCTTTACTGCTGAGCCACCAGGGAAGCACGTGGGCTATGTTGAAGCACAGATAAAGTCTCTGCTCTTTTGGAATTTATGATGAAAAGTAGTGACAAGCATGAGCACATCTGAGTAACACAAGAATAAAAGGAGTGCTTTGACAGGAGCACAAATTTTAAAGTTCCACGGGAAACCACAGAAAGCAGCCAAGAGGGTGCACCCGGGCTGGCTCGGGGGCCGAAGAGAATTTTAACATCAAAGTGGAGAATATGTTTGGCTGAAGCAAAAACGTGAATAAAAAGCCTATGAAGGAAAGCACGGGGCTGTCTCCCTGCAGTAATTCTATAGTTTCCTCCTAACAAGCTAGGACCCTTCTATATTTGTAATTTTCCCCTGATTTATGAGTAACTGCATTTGTTACTTAACCCACGCTTGTTTTACTTCTTTAATCCGAAGATGTCTGTCAGCTGCCATGCTGATGTGCCTAAGGCTCCCTTGGAGTTACACACTCCGCCCTCCAGCCCCGCTTAGGCGAGTCTGCCCAGCGTTCTGTGCTGAGCGACGAGGGCACCATGTGCGCAGAAGACAGTCCCGTCCTCCCTGAATTTCGCCTCAGACAGGGAAACAGTCACACTGGACTGATTGGGCCATGAAGGGGGAAATAAAGGGCTCTAAAAGCACGGGAGGAGCTTCTAAAGCAAACGTCAGCGTAAGCAGAGGCCCCCGGGAGGTGACCGTCCAGGGAGGCCTGGAGGATGATTCAACTGCCAAGGGTCATTTGGCTCCACAAAAGTATGACCGTGTTCTTCTCAGCAACCCAAATGCTTAAGTCTCTTGAGGTGCTTTTTTAACTTTGTAATTATAAGTTTCTTTGAGAAAAATGCATTCCCACATCATACCCATGGTACGTAAAACTACCATCATGAGAAGGTATCAATGGAAGGGCATTAACAGTAAATGAGAATTAACACAAAACAGAGTTAACACTCAGACAAAATTCTTCAGAAGAAATGTGTTTCAAAAATGCTTTGCTATTATGAAAACATGTGAACAGGTCCATATGATAGCCTCTCAAATTTAGTAAACTGTTTTAATCTTCTTCTCATTAAGTTCTATAGACATATATTGGCGATGGTTTTTTGGGGGGCGGGGGTGGGAGTATCTGGACATTAGGCTTCTGTCTCTGGCGCCTCTAGTTTCTGCCGTTAGAAAGGATAAACATAGGCTGATGTTTTCTAGGCTGGCTGTTTCTTCAAAGTAAGAGTTAACAGAAAACTCTTCACCACAAAAGGCTATCTGCAACAGAATCAAGACTGACCTGGTTTAAAGCAGAGAGTTCTCATTTAAATGCCATCTGAAATTTGCTAAGACAGTTGATCTTTAAAAAGTGTTTTTTTGTAACTCTGTAAGGTGACAGGTGTTGACTAGACTTGCTTTTGTGATCATTTCATGATGTCTGAGTATCAAGTCATGCTGTACACATGAAGCTAATACAGTGTTACATGTCAGTTATACTTTGGTGTTAAAAAATAAAAATTTTAAATGAAGATAAATACATGCTTCTGATTAGCTGTGCGACCTTAAATAAAGAGTTAATCTGTCAAAGCCTCCTCCCACAAAGGAAGGTTGAATTACATCAAACGAAGGACCGCTAGACCTGCAGCTCTGAAGTCACCAGTAGTCGACTTCTCAGGTGATCTTTACTAAATAAGGACTTTTAAAAATTATTTGAGGACCTCCCTCGTGGTACGGTGGACGGGAATGCAGGGGACACGCCTTCTACCCCTGGTCCAGGAAGACCCCACAAGCCGTGAGACCACTCAGCCCGTGCGCCACGAGAGACGCCTCCACAGCGAGAGGCCCAGGCGCACCGCAGGGCAGCCCCCACGCGCTGTGACCAGAGAGCGGCAACAAAGACCCCGCGCCCGCAAACAAGCGAATAATTCAACATTGTTGGGTGGCGTCTAGCTCGAAAAGAAGTTCATGAAGTGTAGCAGACAAGTGATTCTGTTTAAAACACTGCTATTACATGGCTGACATTCATACAGGCATATGAAATAAAGAGGTTACCTTGCTCTGCCCTGTGAAAGTAGCCCAGGGCCTGTCAAAAACACAAAAAGCCCAGATACATTGAAAAGAGTTAAAAGACAGCACTGAAAAAGCATTGTTCAAAAGATCTACGCCTACATTAAATATATATTACTATATAGTCACTCAGTTGTGTCCGGCTTTCTGCGACCCCATGGACTGTAGCCCGCCAGGCTCCTCTGTCCACGGGATTCTCTAGGCAAAAATACTGGAGTGGGTTGCCATTTCCTCCTCCACATTAAATATAGAAAGTAAATCAAACCATCCTAAAATAATGATCCCCTTAAATAATAGCCAATTCATCAACGGTGAGAGTTAATACAGCAAAACTGAACATAACGCTACTAACTCATCAGAATACAGATCGCAGTATGTGGACCATTTCTAGTAGTAACTTGATTGTTACTCAGGACTGAAACCAGCATCACATGAAGAGAGGAAAGATCATTCTCATGCTCAGCTCACGTTATCCTGACATTTTCCTTCTTCAGAACAGGGGCTTTATGAATAAAAACTAGGTAAAAGCTGTGTTTACAGTGATACACAGGTTGGGCCAGTGCATCTGTGCGAGCCCTTCGTAACGGACATCCCTACATAAGAGGCTCACGTCCGCCTGAAAGTCCCTGCTAATTCCTTTCTGTCCCACTTAGAACTGTTTTCACAGCACGTTAACTGACACTTGATCTTTTAGATATATAACTAATTTGTTACAGTAGAGATGATTCTGTCTTTTTTGTGAGAAGGCATTCTTTTCAATAAAGACAAGTATTCACAGCTCTACATCAAATTCTACACTACAGCTTCACAGAAAGCACTGTGATTCAAGCTCTCGATTCCAGTATTGGAAAACACTTTTTAACTGTCTCCTTCCTTACCCTGAAAATTCTATGATAAGTAAACCCAAAATATGTGCCCTGAAATGGCCTCGTACCTATCAACATAAACATGCTCTAATTCCCAGACAGATGGCTGCTATCTTACAGAATGTCTGCCATCTGGGCCACCAGGGAAGCCTAGAATGTGGCCCTAAAATATACTGAGAAACAACTGTGTATTTCCTGCTCTATTTTATGATTTTCATATGTTATAGATTTCAAACAGAAAATGAAGGTAGCTTTTAGCCATGAGGTTCTTTAGCTGCAATATACCAGAATGATCAGCCATTCACCTAATGTGGAGACACACACTCACCATCATGGATCCTAAGCATTAGGCCTCTGTGATAAGAGCCGCACGGGGCCATCAGAACGTGCTGGCGGCCCTCCCTGCTCAGAGCTCCGGGATGAGCGGACACCGCAGCGGCCCAGCGGTTAAGAAACCAGACTAACCAACAAAGGACCTCACACTACCTCCTCATAGGTGGAGCTAGGCGGAGTTGCAAACAGCACTTTAGCAATCCTTCTTTGATACCAAGGCATCTCAGCAAATGTGTAACACCTATGGGGAAAGAAAATGACACATATGTTCAGACTGCACCTTTTTTTCTCTTAAAGAGAACTAAGCATCGTAACATGTATAAAAGGAATCTTCTCCTACTGTGTATTTAAACCGCTTACACTTCTCGTAATATCCAGTAGGTTAATGTTTATCCTGGGTTATTTAGAGACTGACTGATACTGCTCCATCCATCATGGTGTATTTTGTGACCAGGTGTAAACAGTAAGCAATATTTATAACAGTAATGATACTACAGTATATCGTTCACCACTGGGTACTCACTTTGTACAAAGTGCTGAGCTGAGTGATTCTTTCATCTACTCCTTAAAATAATAAAGTGAGATAGAATCATTACCCCTAATTTTTTACATAAAAACTAACTCAGAGGAGTTTTTAAAAAATCAAGAAAAATAACAAAACATGGTATACCTAAACGACAAGAGCAGCCAACAAGTCCATAAATGGGAAGTGAAGTGAAGTCGCTCAGTCGTGTCCGACTCTTTGCGACCCCGTGGACTTAAGCCCACCAGGCTCCTCCGTCCATGGGATTCTCCAGGCGAGAATACTGGAGTGGGTTGCCATTTCCTTCTGCNGGATGAGCGGACACCGCAGCGGCCCAGTGGTTAAGAAACCAGACTAACCAACAAAGGACCTCACACTACCTCCTCATAGGTGGAGCTAGGCGGAGTTGCAAACAGCACTTTAGCAATCCTTCTTTGATACCAAGGCATCTCAGCAAATGTGTAACACCTATGGGGAAAGAAAATGACACATATGTTCAGACTGCACCTTTTTTTCTCTTAAAGAGAACTAAGCATCGTAACATGTATAAAAGGAATCTTCTCCTACTGTGTATTTAAACCGCTTACACTTCTCGTAATATCCAGTAGGTTAATGTTTATCCTGGGTTATTTAGAGACTGACTGATACTGCTCCATCCATCATGGTGTATTTTGTGACCAGGTGTAAACAGTAAGCAATATTTATAACAGTAATGATACTACAGTATATCGTTCACCACTGGGTACTCACTTTGTACAAAGTGCTGAGCTGAGTGATTCTTTCATCTACTCCTTAAAATAATAAAGTGAGATAGAATCATTACCCCTAATTTTTTACATAAAAACTAACTCAGAGGAGTTTTTAAAAAATCAAGAAAAATAACAAAACATGGCATACCTAAACGACAAGAGCAGCCAACAAGTCCATACACGGGGAGTGAAGTGAAGTCGCTCAGCCGTGTCCGGCTCTTTGCGACCCCGTGGACTTTAGCCCACCAGGCTCCTCCGTCCATGGGATTCTCCAGGCGAGAATACTGGAGTGGGTTGCCATTTCCTTCTGCAGGGGATCTTCCCGACCCAGGGATCGAACCCAAGTCTCCCACATTGCAGGCAGATGTTTTAACCTCTGAGCCACCAGGGAAGCCCATAAATGTGAAAGGGAGTGGCAATAAACATCCAACAGTACNATGTCCTTTATGCAGCGCTCGCTTCTCTTTTAAAGGGTGTTCCCTTCTCTTTAAAGAGAGTTTGATACGGGACTTTGCACCGCTCGTGCTGCTGCTGCTGCTGAGTCGCATCAGTCATGTCCAACTCTGTGCGACCCCGTAGATGGCAGCCCACCAGGCTCTGCCATCCCTGGGATTCTCTGGGCAAGAACACTGGAGTAGGTTGCCATTTCCTTCTCCAATTGCACCCCTCATAGAAGCCAATAAATACTCAGCTCTGTAGACCACATGTAAAGAAAATGGTGGTAAACCTAAGACTCTCAAACCAGTAAGCATTTAACACACTGGTGTATGCTCACACCAGCAAAATAAGGATGTGCTTTGAACAGAGATTACATAAAAATGCAAAGATACTAANCAGCTCTGTAGACCACATGTAAAGAAAATGGTGGTAAACCTAAGACTCTCAAACCAGTAAGCATTTAACACACTGGTGTATGCTCACACCAGCAAAATAAGGATGTGTTTTGAACAGAGATTACATAAAAATGCAAAGATACTAAAATTCATCAGATAAATCACACTGTATTTTACACACTTTGAAGATACAAAGACCCTCTGAGGCCACCCTATTTTTACTATATAGTTAGCTTAATCCAATTCCATTTAGTCTGATAAATGAGAATAATCTTTCCCAAAAAAGGGAATGTAAGGTTTAATGAAAAGTTTCAATGCCTTTTTAGTCTTAGTACCTGTTTCTAAATAATCTGAATCAATATTTATAACAAAATCACAATCAAATTTAGTATTTTCTAAATACTAAACTCTAAATAACCAGAACAACCGTAAGTTAATCTAACGGATTGAACACTCGTGACCCCCAAATATTTCAAACATTTTACTTTTTTATATACTACAAAATAAGATCATAGTAAGTACTACTGAAATATTAAAAAATTTTCTTACCAAATACCCATAAGGTGAATTGAAGTAGCATCTTTAGGGTTCAGTTCAATTGCTTTCTAATAAGAAATGAGAAAATGAATCATATTTGTTTTCTAAACACCAATAAGTACTTTACCATATTTTGCTGACAAAACCCATAATTTTTAAAAAAACTGCAACCCAGAATTTCAATTTTTCTATGATAATCAACACCAATTTTCTTCCTTTTGACTCTTTAAATTTATTTCAGCAAACTATTAATTACTTAGCTTACTATTTTATAAGATTCAGAAACTGATAGCAGGATGTAGCAAGAGGAAAGAAAACAAAATCTGTAAATGAATCGAATTTGAAAACAGTAACAATATATTGCTCTCAGTTATAACTTCAAGATTAAAGGAAGATGAAATAATAGTTCTTGTGGCAAGTCCTATATGACTGTTAAGTAAAATTATTCTTTGTTAGAAAAACATAATTTTAGAAAGTTTCTTCCTATGTGCCAATTTGGTTTAACTTCCCCATCTATATTTAACAAAAGAATAAATACTACTTACTACAGCATTCATTAATAGAATAATTATGTACAATATAAAATATACTGATAGTCTCCCTAATTTCTCTTTACTGTGTGGAAGTCCTATATGAATTAATGTAAAGCATAAACTACAAAAACAACTTTAAAAAAATTACTCCTGTATTTTTCATTATTTTGTTGAAAACCACTAAGGAACTCTCACAGATTAATGTTAATCCTATTAAATATATTTTAAAAAAATAAAGTTTTAAGACTTCCTATCTTACACTTTTCTATAAAAACACACTTTCACTTTCAGTTGACAGTGTGTGAGATACACATTTTTAAGTACCTGTACTGGTTACCAGAGTAACTCTGAAGTCAGATCAAACAGGGTGCAAATCACAGCTCAGTGGCCTCCAACTGTTTGGCCCAGCAAGTTCTACATTCTTTCCAAGCCTGAGCTTGCTCTTGTACAGAGTCAGGAAAGCAGTACACTTAACTTATGAGGTTGTGGTAAAAATTAAATGAGAAAGTTAACAGGAGGTGCTTAACACAGTAACATTTTCTATCATTAGAGGCATCATTATTTTTACTTTTTTGTAAGTCTCATAATGTTAGTAATGAGAGAGAGAACAGCTAAATAAGGCTAATCACGTATGACTTGGCGGAAACCTTGTTACCAATAATATGGGTAGGAATCAGCATTGCCCTAATTTTGACTTTTCTATAAATGATCTGCTTTACACAGCAGAATATATTTTAAAGTATATACAGCTCATATTCTAAGCAGCATTTCCAAATCAGAGTTCCACCAGAAAGTTAAGCCCTACAAAATATTATACAAGTTACTGTATTTTCCATTCTGCCAAGAATGGTACAGAGCTAGTCCATTTTGATGCAAAGGAAAGAAGTTAATTCATCATATACAACTGATGCCTTGGAGTATTACAGTTTAATTTACTTTGGGGATGTAGTCAGAGGGGCTATACTTAAGCAAACCTTTTGTAATCCTTTCTGTCATAAGTTTAAGTTTCTTCAAAAACAATACAAAGAAAGTAATTCCTTATGCCTTTAGATATAAGAGTGGGATGTGAAATAGAAATAGTTTAAATGATCTTTATGTAAATACTAAACACTGTCATTTAAAAAATATAGTTAATATACACACTTAAAAACATTGCTTATTTTTAAATAATCTAGTCTTCACAGTTTCTTTGAAGTATATGTTAATTTATTGTATGCANATAAGAGACAGGTGAAATAGAAATAGTTTAAATGATCTTTATGTAAATACTAAACACTGTCATTTAAAAAATATAGTTAATATACACACTTAAAAACATTGCTTATTTTTAAATAATCTAGTCTTCACAGTTTCTTTGAAGTATATGTTAATTTATTGTATGCAGTATTTCATTATTCACTTGGAAGTTATTTGTCAGGTATTTCTACATCTCAAGGCACAAAATAAGTGATTTATCTAATGCAACTGAGATTCTATTTCACTGAATCTCTAAGATAACATAAAAGATATGACATCATTATTTTATATACCACTAAGAAAAAAGCACTGCTGATTTATATAATGCAATCTGATTTCAAAGGTCTTAAAATGTGAAAAATCTATATTACTAAATTCAAATATATACGTATGTTTGTCAATGTATATGTGTATGTGTGTGTGTATATATATACTACCGATGCCCAAATAAGAAGCTAGGTCTCCTGACTCCTAGTCCAATGCTCTTTTCTGCTAGTCATTACAATAACTAGGAATTGAATCAGTAACGATGAATATGTTTGGTTTCATCACTTTCTCTTAATTTGTATTTTTGAGATGGTCTAGAATATCAAAAGATAAATACACTGGGTTTTTAGCTGCAGTTTTTTTGTTGATTGTTTTTGGACAATAGAATAATGCGTAAGCACAACATGAAATATACAAATTCCTGGAGAATTTCTGGCACCTAAGGAAGAGCTTATTATAATAAGTAAATGAACTTTGGGGGAAATATTAACACAGAGATCATACTCATATATAGTACTATTACCTTTGCGAGTGGTATGTCCCTTGTATTAGACTGCTGGATGAGACCATACCTCCTGGTGCTCAGGACTTTGTTTAACCCCCTCTCACGTTCTCTGGTTTTGGCCAAATGACTTGTTTAGGTTGACAGGTTATGACTAAGTGTGATGCAAACATGCTTGATAAAGTCTGCACAGTGGAACTTTTCTTCTGGCATGCTCACTCTTGGAAGCAGTGACTATGTGACACAGAAGTGTGGGCTACACCACCAAATGATGAGGAGAGAAGTAGAGAGAAATGCCACCCGTGAGAGGGCATCTTGTCCATTCCTGTCCGAGCTGAGCGTCCAGGTGAAGGGAGCCCTTTAAATGACCTCTGCCACACGAGCAGAATGGAGGCACCACTGTGCACGGTTAATCCACAGAATTTTGAGAAATGAACTGTCACTGTTTTAGGCCGCTAAGCTTTAGGTAGTTTGCTATACAGCAAGAAATAAGTGAAACAGAAGTCTATTCCGAAAACTAATGACTTTTCAAGTCCATCAGTACCTCAAAATGCTCCTTGATAATGTAGGCATTTGCAATTTTAGCCTTGATTCCTTCATAATCTCCAACATCACTAATACAGATTGCATACCACTAAAAACAGAAGAAACAAAGGTGTAAGAACACTAATATTCAATAACATCCCATTCAATACCAGGCTGCAATTCCTCAGTAGTTATTTTCATTTAACAAAAAGATGAGCACAAAACCTGTAGTAAATATACTAGAATATACAAAGAAAAAGCAGACACAGCCCTGAAGGAGCTTAAGTCAGGACATGCTTACAGAGAACTGCAATGTGAGACAAGCCAGTGGGCCTCCAGGAAAGTCACCAACACAAAGGCGACACAATGATTCATATTTAAGTACGAATATGAATTTAGAAAAACGTGCAACTCAATAATTATCACTTCATTTTCTCAACCTATTTTCTGGGAGCTGGTTATTTCATAGCCACACTGCTACAGTAATAACGGCCATGTCTGTTTGTCAATTGTGACTTCGTCCTCATGCCCATAGCTGGACAACAAACCCAAACAGACAGTCTGAGTTTCCTCTCTAAGAACTACCTAGGTGCTGGGGAAAGTCAGATTCAGGACGAGAAATGCAAATCAAAACCACAGTAAGGTGTATCACCTCACACCAGTCAGAATGGCCATTGTCAAAAAGTCTACAAACAATAGATGCTGGACAGGGTGTGGAGAAAGGGGAGCACTGTTGGTGGGAATGTAAACTGATACAGCCACTATGGAGAACAGTATGGAGCTTTCTCGAAAACTAGGAATAAAATGACTGTATGACCCAGCAATCCCACTACTGGGCATATACCCCGAGGAAGCCATAACTGAGAAAGACACATGTATCCCAGTGTTCACAGCAGCACTGTTTACAGCAGCCAGCACACGCAAGCAACCCAGATGTCCATCGACAGATGAATGGGTAAATATACGGTACATATACACAACGGAATATTACTCAACCATAAAAAAGAACAAATTTGAGTCAGTTCTAGTGAGGTCGATAAACCTGAAAACTGTTATGCAGAGTGCAGTACGTCCAAAAGAGAAAAGCAAATATAGTATATTAACCCAGATACACAGAATCTAGAAAACTGGTATCGATGAACCTGTTTGCAGGGAAGGACTGGAGATGCAGGCGTAGAGAGTGGACTTATGGACACAGGGGGAAGGAGAGAGTGGGATGAACAGAGAAAGCAGCATCAACGCATACACACTACCATGTGGAGATAACTTGACCGGAATGACACGCAGACACACGGTCAACAGCAGCCGAATAAATACACCGCCGTGTGCAAAAAAAACATTTTCAAACATGGACCATATTCTGGGCCGTAAAACAAGTCTCAACAAATTTAAAGGGTCTGTATGTTTCATTCTTAATATAAACAAGAAATGGTGGGGGGGGATCAGGGCAGATGGAGACAGGGAGCATCTGCAAATGCTTGAATACAGACTCCGGACTTGGGGACTCCCCTGGGGACAGTCGACCATGGTAAAGTAGGTCCTAATCCAAAATATCAATAACGTCCCTTGGCCTCCCCTCTGTGTCCATTGAAAAGATTATTCTAAACCAGTCAGGAAATCCAGGAGCTCGTGGAGTCACATGTAAAAAGTTACACTAGGTCTCTGCTGTCCAGCTGCTATACTCCTATCCCCACATGAGACAGAAATAAAATGTGAGGAAAATGAGAAAACATTAGTCCCGCGTTTTTACAATTAGAACTAAAGATAGAGGTAACTGATGGACCTACTAACGCTTCAGTTTAAAAATACGCCTTCACAAAAGTAATTTATCAAGCACACTAGTGAAGCTGGAGTAGATGTTCAAGAACACAACAAAAAAATACTACTTCTTTTTGAAAAAAAGTTTATAAAAATAAATTTCTTCCCTACTTCTTTAAAAAAGGGCTATTTCCTTCCTATGTAAGTTACATATAACAGAGAAGTATAGACCAATGTCCGTTTCAATACATGGTAACAGTCTTATTACTGTAAGCACCTCACCTTATGGGCCGCAAAACTGGATTCATTTTTCTCTAGTGCCCTTTTTGCATACTCTAGGGCTTCATATACCAAGAACTTTTTCTCCTCTTCCGAGGTTCCACTAAGCTGAGCTACATCACGTGATGCCCGTGCCAAACGCCACAGTAACTCCGCATCCTCACTGATGTGAAATAAATATAAAACAACAACCATTTTAGCTCCCATTTTCATGGTTAAAGGTCATATCACTAATGAATACATACGATCTTTCAAGTCAGTGAGGATATAGCAAGCAACATAATATCGAAATCCACGATTCATAATGTTAAATTTATTATTTTCTGTCACACAAATCTATATGTGCTAAAATTTCCTCCAAAATATCCAATATTATATACAAACATCAAGTTACCT
Source organism: Raphicerus campestris (assembly GCA_006410735.1). Taxonomy (NCBI): domain Eukaryota; kingdom Metazoa; phylum Chordata; class Mammalia; order Artiodactyla; family Bovidae; genus Raphicerus; species Raphicerus campestris. The sequence goes on from SJYW01033349.1 coordinate 85,759, forward strand.
ATAATATCTAAAATACTAATTTCCTTAGAAAATCTCTTTATATTTGAATTCTCTAAACAATTTCCCTACAAAATTCAACATGTAACTTGACATTTGAGTTCAGTGGCACTGTGCTTCAGACAACTAAATGGTTCAGACAGTACTATAAAATATATTAATTTATAGACAAGGTTATGCACTATAAAACAAAATGCTGTATCCATAGCTCTAAATATAGTACCTGGCATACAAAAATATATATGATAAATACCTGTTAATGAATGATGACTAAATATAACGTAATCTCAAAATAAATCCTATCTTTGAACGCGTCACCCATACCATGAAGCATGGAATGTTTAAAGCAAGGGGCTCTGGACTCCTTGAAGAAGTGCCATTTCAATAAAACTATATAAGATTGAAATGACTAATAAATAAAACAAATTGTGCGTGCACACTCAGTTGATCAGTCATGTCCAACTCTTTGCACCCCAATGAGTACTCTGCCAGGCTCCTCTGTCCATGGAATTTTCCAGGCAAGAACACTGGAGTGGGTTGCCATTTCCTCCTCCAGGGGATCTTCCTGGCCTAGGGATCGAACCCACATCTCTTGAGTCTCCTGTATCGGCAGACGGATGTTTTACCACTGTGCCACCTGGGAAGCCATTTTAATAAAAATTCCTTTTATTAAATGTTTCTCTTTCAACCTACTAAGTTATACTTTAAAACAAAAATAGCCTTCACATAAAATTGAGTGCAACTAAAGGTAAGAACTTCCCTGGTGGTCCAGGGGTTAAGAATCCACCTGCCAATGCAGGGCACATGGATTTGATCAGTGGTTCAGGAAGATCCCACGTGCCATGGAGCAGCGACGTGCACACACCTGGAGGCCGGGCTCCTCAGCAGGAGGAGCCACCACAGAGAGCAAGCCCGCTCTCAGCAACCAGAGCCAGCCGCGGGTGGAGATAAAGGCCCGGAGCCAGCCCGCGGACGGACGGGGATAAAGGCCCGGAGCCAGCCCGTGGGCGGGGATAAAGGCCCGGCTCAGGCAGAGACAGTTAAATACATAAATCAAAGTAAAATCTAAAGAAAGAATCATTAAAAAGAGAAACGGAGGGTAAGTAGCAATAGCGTATCTATAATCCAGTGACTATAGAATACCCTCCTGACAGCCTCCCTGGTGGCTCAGTGGTAAAGAACCGCCTGCGATGCAGCAGACCCGGGTTCCACCCCTGGGTCAGGAAGACCCCCTGGAGGAGGGAATGGCAACCCCCTCCAGTGTTCCTGTCTGGAGAATCCCACCGACAGAGGAGCCCGGCAGGCTACAGTCCTTGAGGTCAGCAAGAGTCGGACATGAGTGAGCCACAGAACACGTCTGAGCCACAGAACCACCACCACCTTTAGCTTACATTGCGATTACTGAAGTGACCAAAAATGCCAAGCCAACCACCTCAGGTTACTGAGGGGACGAAGGAAAAGAAAAGTTGGATCCTACAGATATTTAGGAAGTGAAATTGATGGGTCTTCTGGGCAAAATTGGTTTGGGGAAATCTAAGAAAGTCGGTTGAAAATGGCTCAATATTTTTAGTTCAGTAGATGAGGCAGATCAATGATCTGGAAATGCCATTTAGCCTGATTTGACTTATTTTACTGGGCTGAATCTCCTCTTTCCATCTCCATTTTCTCCCACAAAATGAGTACACATTAATGCGCTGGACTAAGCACGCATGCTAACATTAAAAAAGAACAGGAGATATTTTTAGTTTCTGAGACTGTGCTTTACAAGGATACATAGGTATTATTCAAAGGTGACAAAAATATCCTAGTTCATTCAAATCTTATAGCAATAAGAAATTAACTCAGAAGAAATGACAAATATACTAAAGACAATAAACATCTATTCAATGACTACCTGTATTCAAAGCAAAGTAACAAAAAGAAAAAAATGTCAACATTACCTAGAATGAGTAAGTAGAACCACCTTTTCTAAATCAATGAAATATATGTAGCACTTTTGAGTCATTTAACATAGGAAAAAAGATATATAAATTAAACTCTAAGAAATATTACTTTGAAGTAAAAATTTTTAAAAACTATAAAAATTACAGGCACAAAAGTATTTTAATTATTAAATAAAAGAAAGTTTCAGTCAACAGCAAACCTTAGCCTATGATACATAACCCACCTTTCCTTGTACTGGGTTAGCAACTGGTAAAGTTTTTCTGTTTCTCCACTTTCATATAAGTAGTCTGCTTGTTCAAGGACTTCTTCAATTTTGAAGACTATAAAAGAAAAAAGACAAAATAAAGTAAGTCTTCCCAAGCCAGTTGGCAATAATTCTAGGACACAAGAACACTTTTACACAGAAGCAAAAGAAACCAGATACAGAAATCACCTATAAAGAAAGATCAGAAATTCTNCTGGACAACAAACCCAAACAGACAGTCTGAGTTTCCTCTCTAAGAACTACCTAGGTGCTGGGGAAAGTCAGATTCAGGACGAGAAATGCAAATCAAAACCACAGTAAGGTGTATCACCTCACACCAGTCAGAATGGCCATTGTCAAAAAGTCTACAAACAATAGATGCTGGACAGGGTGTGGAGAAAGGGGAGCACTGTTGGTGGGAATGTAAACTGATACAGCCACTATGGAGAACAGTATGGAGCTTTCTCGAAAACTAGGAATAAAATGACTGTATGACCCAGCAATCCCACTACTGGGCATATACCCCGAGGAAGCCATAACTGAGAAAGACACATGTATCCCAGTGTTCACAGCAGCACTGTTTACAGCAGCCAGCACACGGAAGCAACCCAGATGTCCATCGACAGATGAATGGGTAAATATACGGTACATATACACAACGGAATATTACTCAACCATAAAAAAGAACAAATTTGAGTCAGTTCTAGTGAGGTCGATAAACCTGAAAACTGTTATGCAGAGTGCAGTAAGTCCAAAAGAGAAAAGCAAATATAGTATATTAACCCATATACACAGAATCTAAAAAACTGGTATTGATGAACCTGTTTGCAGGGAAGGACTGGAGATGCAGGCGTAGAGAGTGGACTTATGGACACAGGGGGAAGGAGAGAGTGGGATGAACAGAGAAAGCAGCATCAACGCATACACACTACCATGTGGAGATAACTTGACCGGAATGACACGCAGACACACGGTCAACAGCAGCTGAATAAATACACCGCCGTGTGCAAAAAAAACATTTTCAAACATGGACCATATTCTGGGCCGTAAAACAAGTCTCAACAAATTTAAAGGGTCTGTATGTTTCATTCTTAATATAAACAAGAAATGGTGGGGGGGGATCAGGGCAGATGGAGACAGGGAGCATCTGCAAATGCTTGAATACAGACTCCGGACTTGGGGACTCCCCTGGGGACAGTCGACCATGGTAAAGTAGGTCCTAATCCAAAATATCAATAACGTCCCTTGGCCTCCCCTCTGTGTCCATTGAAAAGATTATTCTAAACCAGTCAGGAAATCCAGGAGCTCGTGGAGTCACATGTAAAAAGTTACACTAGGTCTCTGCTGTCCAGCTGCTATACTCCTATCCCCACATGAGACAGAAATAAAATGTGAGGAAAATGAGAAAACATTAGTCCCGCGTTTTTACAATTAGAACTAAAGATAGAGGTAACTGATGGACCTACTAACGCTTCAGTTTAAAAATACGCCTTCACAAAAGTAATTTATCAAGCACACTAGTGAAGCTGGAGTAGATGTTCAAGAACACAACAAAAAAATACTACTTCTTTTTGAAAAAAAGTTTATAAAAATAAATTTCTTCCCTACTTCTTTAAAAAAGGGCTATTTCCTTCCTATGTAAGTTACATATAACAGAGAAGTATAGACCAATGTCCGTTTCAATACATGGTAACAGTCTTATTACTGTAAGCACCTCACCTTATGGGCCGCAAAACTGGATTCATTTTTCTCTAGTGCCCTTTTTGCATACTCTAGGGCTTCATATACCAAGAACTTTTTCTCCTCTTCCGAGGTTCCACTAAGCTGAGCTACATCACGTGATGCCCGTGCCAAACGCCACAGTAACTCCGCATCCTCACTGATGTGAAATAAATATAAAACAACAACCATTTTAGCTCCCATTTTCATGGTTAAAGGTCATATCACTAATGAATACATACGATCTTTCAAGTCAGTGAGGATATAGCAAGCAACATAATATCGAAATCCACGATTCATAATGTTAAATTTATTATTTTCTGTCACACAAATCTATATGTGCTAAAATTTCCTCCAAAATATCCAATATTATATACAAACATCAAGTTACCTATAATATCTAAAATACTAATTTCCTTAGAAAATCTCTTTATATTTGAATTCTCTAAACAATTTCCCTACAAAATTCAACATGTAACTTGACATTTGAGTTCAGTGGCACTGTGCTTCAGACAACTAAATGGTTCAGACAGTACTATAAAATATATTAATTTATAGACAAGGTTATGCACTATAAAACAAAATGCTGTATCCATAGCTCTAAATATAGTACCTGGCATACAAAAATATATATGATAAATACCTGTTAATGAATGATGACTAAATATAACGTAATCTCAAAATAAATCCTATCTTTGAACGCGTCACCCATACCATGAAGCATGGAATGTTTAAAGCAAGGGGCTCTGGACTCCTTGAAGAAGTGCCATTTCAATAAAACTATATAAGATTGAAATGACTAATAAATAAAACAAATTGTGCGTGCACACTCAGTTGATCAGTCATGTCCAACTCTTTGCACCCCAATGAGTACTCTGCCAGGCTCCTCTGTCCATGGAATTTTCCAGGCAAGAACACTGGAGTGGGTTGCCATTTCCTCCTCCAGGGGATCTTCCTGGCCTAGGGATCGAACCCACATCTCTTGAGTCTCCTGTATCGGCAGACGGATGTTTTACCACTGTGCCACCTGGGAAGCCATTTTAATAAAAATTCCTTTTATTAAATGTTTCTCTTTCAACCTACTAAGTTATACTTTAAAACAAAAATAGCCTTCACATAAAATTGAGTGCAACTAAAGGTAAGAACTTCCCTGGTGGTCCAGGGGTTAAGAATCCACCTGCCAATGCAGGGCACATGGATTTGATCAGTGGTTCAGGAAGATCCCACGTGCCATGGAGCAGCGACGTGCACACACCTGGAGGCCGGGCTCCTCAGCAGGAGGAGCCACCACAGAGAGCAAGCCCGCTCTCAGCAACCAGAGCCAGCCGCGGGCAGGGATAAAGGCCCGGCTCAGCCAGAGACAGTTAAATACATAAATCAAAGTAAAATCTAAAGAAAGAATCATTAAAAAGAGAAACGGAGGGTAAGTAGCAATAGCGTATCTATAATCCAGTGACTATAGAATACCCTCCTGACAGCCTCCCTGGTGGCTCAGTGGTAAAGAACCGCCTGCGATGCAGCAGACCTGGGTTCCACCCCTGGGTCAGGAAGACCCCCTGGAGGAGGGAATGGCAACCCCCTCCAGTGTTCCTGTCTGGAGAATCCCACCGACAGAGGAGCCCGGCAGGCTACAGTCCTTGAGGTCAGCAAGAGTCGGACATGAGTGAGCCACAGAACACGTCTGAGCCACAGAACCACCACCACCTTTAGCTTACATTGCGATTACTGAAGTGACCAAAAATGCCAAGCCAACCACCTCAGGTTACTGAGGGGACGAAGGAAAAGAAAAGTTGGATCCTACAGATATTTAGGAAGTGAAATTGATGGGTCTTCTGGGCAAAATTGGTTTGGGGAAATCTAAGAAAGTCGGTTGAAAATGGCTCAATATTTTTAGTTCAGTAGATGAGGCAGATCAATGATCTGGAAATGCCATTTAGCCTGATTTGACTTATTTTACTGGGCTGAATCTCCTCTTTCCATCTCCATTTTCTCCCACAAAATGAGTACACATTAATGCGCTGGACTAAGCACGCATGCTAACATTAAAAAAGAACAGGAGATATTTTTAGTTTCTGAGACTGTGCTTTACAAGGATACATAGGTATTATTCAAAGGTGACAAAAATATCCTAGTTCATTCAAATCTTATAGCAATAAGAAATTAACTCAGAAGAAATGACAAATATACTAAAGACAATAAACATCTATTCAATGACTACCTGTATTCAAAGCAAAGTAACAAAAAGAAAAAAATGTCAACATTACCTAGAATGAGTAAGTAGAACCACCTTTTCTAAATCAATGAAATATATGTAGCACTTTTGAGTCACTTAACATAAGAAAAAAAATATTATAAATTAAACTCTAAGAAATATTACTTTGAAGTAAAAATTTTTAAAAACTATAAAAATTCCAAGCACAAAAGTATTTTAATTATTAAATAAAAGAAAGTTTCAGTCAACAGCAAACCTTAGCCTATGATACATAACCCACCTTTCCTTGTACTGGGTTAGCAACTGGTAAAGTTTTTCTGTTTCTCCACTTTCATATAAGTAGTCTGCTTGTTCAAGGACTTCTTCAATTTTGAAGACTATAAAAGAAAAAAGACAAAATAAAGTAAGTCTTCCCAAGCCAGTTGGCAATAATTCTAGGACACAAGAACACTTTTACACAGAAGCAAAAGAAACCAGATACAGAAATCACCTATAAAGAAAGATCAGAAATTCTGAACAATCAAAATGTGAAATACAGTAGAAATAAGTATGAAGCTATTACACATAATACTTAACATTCATTTACATAATGAATATTAATATCCATACTACTTACTTAATATTCATTTATTAAAACTTTCAAAAATAAAAAATTGGAAAACTTACTCTAGTACTAAATATGACACAGTTTAAAAAAACGAAAAAAGTAACTCCCTGGAGGAAGCTATGCCGCCCTTGCCTTCCGCACAGAGCCTCTGCTATTGCAGCTGCTGTGCCGCGCTCAGTTGCGTCCAACTCTGAGACCCCAGGGACTGCAGCCCGCCGGGCTCTGCTGTCCACGGGATTCTCCAGGCAAGACTACTGGAGTGGGTTGCCATTTCCTACTCCAGCCTCTACTGTGTACATAGATACACACACACACACACACAAAGTGAAAAGTGAAACTGTTAGTTGCTCAGTTGTGTCCAACTCTGCAACGCCATGGACTGTAGCCCACCAGCTCCTGTATCCATGGAATTCTCCAGGCAAGAATACTGGAGTGGGTTGCCATTCTCTTCTCCAGGGGATCTTCCCAACTCAGGGATAGAACCTGGGTCTCCTGCATTGCAGGATTCTTCATCTGAGCCACAGGGAATATATATATATATATATATGCACATATATATACATATGTACATATATATGTACATGTATATACATATATATATACATGTATATACACACACACGCATATATATGTATATACATATATATATGTGTGTGTGT
>SJYW01033349.1:133739-171208 GCA_006410735.1 Raphicerus campestris
TTCAGTTCAGTTCAGTTCAGTCGCTCAGTCGTGTCCGACTCTGCGACCCCATGAATGCAGCAGGCCAGGCCTCCCTGTCCATCACCATCTCCCAGAGTTCACTCAGACTCATGTCCATTGAGTCAGTGATGCCATCCAGCCATCTCATCCTCTGTCGTCCCCTTCTCCTCCTGCCCCCAATCCCTCCCAGCATCAGAGTCTTTTCCAGTGAGTCAACTCTTCACATGAGGTGGCCAAAGTACTGGAGTTTCAGCTTTAGCATCATTCCTTCCAAAGAACACCCAGGACTGATCTCCTTTAGGATGGACTGGCTGGATCTCCTTGCAGTCCAAGGGACTCTCAAGAGTCTTCTCCAACACCACAGTTCAAAAGCATCAATTCTTTGGCGCTCAGCTTTGCCTTTTAAGGGTTGATAAATGGCTGGACCCCTCTCCTAATTTTACCTATAGCTGTGGACACTTTATAGACAATGATCTTCATTTGCACTCAAAGTGAAGGCAGCCTAAGTGTTGCGAATTTGCATAGCTCTTTACAGGGCTCTCATTACTGCCCTGAGCATTTCCTTTGTAGCATGGGTTCAGACACCCGGTCAGGCTGCACCCTCGCTCCGTCAGTTCTCGTGTGGCTTTAGACACAGTTCACTTGCCCTCTTTTGTTTCCGGTGATTCCTGTCATTTTTTTTTTTCTCCTACTATTATTATAATTTACTTTTCTGTTTCTTTTTTCAAAACCTTTTAGCCAGTGATTGACTATCCTGGAAAATATGCCTGTCAGCAAAACTGAGTTAGTGTAGGATGTGAAATTTGATTCAGTAACACTTGACCTTCAAGGATTTGTGATTGGCTACTCTTGTGCATCAAAAGCACGCTCTTTCAGGTAGCTCTCTCAGCAGGGATTAATACTGCTTCCATTGGTGGCATGCAGCAAGTTGAAGAGTCCTACTTTGGCCATTCCTTTAATTTACCCATTATTACCTTCACCCTATAGGCCAGCTTCCTTCCCACCAGTATTTTCCCTTCCTGTTCTTTCTTACGTTATAAGAATTGCTAATTGGTTAAAGTCCAGACAATTAAATAGAATATTTGGTAGAAGATTTAGTAGAAGATTGGCTGAGAAGAAGGTTTAAATTAACTCCTAAAAGTCAAGTATCATAGATTTAATTTGACTACATTATTTGAGTTTCTAATATGATGATCAAAGGCAGACATTATATATACATTTTATTTATTTAGTTGAAGTATAATTGATCTATAGTACTATGTTAATTTTAGGTTCACCAGTGATTCAATATTTTTATACATTACATTACAAAATGATCACCACTATATATATTTAGGTGAGATTATACCTACAATTCAGCCAGTTATTCTGGTTTAAATCTATTTAGAAGTTGAAACGGGGAGAAAATGGGATTCTTTTGGAGAGACTGTTTACTCTTTTAATATATAACAGCCCATGAGTATGCAGTCATAATTTTTAAAAAGACCTTAAAATTAGTCTACGTGATAGTCAAATTTACCAATATAAATTAGATGGTTAGCATATTAATAGTTTCCCCATGAAAACAGCAGGAAATTACTATATATTCATTTTAGCAAACAATTTTGAAACGGATGTCTTTCAGTTGTGAAATGGACGGCACACTTGGATGTGCCAAGTGGATGTATCATGTCTGGTTCCTGTGAAAATCACCAAAGCAAGAGTGTGGTTGCCGTCTGTGTTGTCACAGGCTACTTCAATACTCTGAGCATTTAGTTTCCCGTGTCTCTAGATCCGAAGGTGATAGATGGGACATGTTAAAACAGATATCTGAGACTGTAAGGAGAAACTTGTCTTCCCTCCCTTCCCCCCTCTCTTGGTATTTGACTTATTTTATATTGAAAAAAAAAAAAAAGCGGGCTTCCCTGGTGGCTCAGTGGTAAAAAAAAAAAATCCACCTGGCAATGCGGGAGCTGCGGCTTTGATCCCTGAATTGGGAAGATCCCCTGGTAAAGGAACGGCAACCCACTCCAGTATTCTTGCCTGAGAAATCCCCTGGGCAGCGGAGCCTGGCGGGCTATAGTCCACGAGGTCACCAAGAGTCGGACATGACTCAGCAACTACACAACAACAGCAGTAAAAATGCACAACCTGAATATACGTGACACTCTCCATATAAGACAAAAACAACTGTCAGATTTAACATTTTCAGTTATTTCAACAGAAAGCAAATATGTAAATGACCTTATAAGAACAAAGTGTTTCTTTAGAGACTCTGCATTCCAGGTCTAAGGGAGGAACACCCCTTGAGTGAGCCATGTCGGAAGTAATCCACGTCTCCAACTCTCCAGCATGTCATTTCACCAGCAGGACCTTTATCACACACTTTCATAGCGCACTGCTTGTTAGATGTAACGTAACATCGACACTCCGAGTTTAAGGTTCTATCCTCCCTAAAAACCTTTCACAAAAAATACAGGGTACAATCTGCTTAGTGGTCAGGATTTTTTTAAAAAGAAGGGAAAAGGGAAAATTTAAAAAGTTTTTTTCAGTGATGTTATCAAAATAAGTTGATAAAAATATAAATATTACACCCATCTGCAATACTTCTCGCTCCCCTTCTGTGCGTTAGTGCTCTTTAGCACTTACCGTCACCTAGCATACTGTATGTCTCCCTGCAGTGTAATCACATGAAAGTAGGGATATTCGCCTGCTATGTTCATTGTTGTCGCCTAATCCCTTAGAATAGTGTCTGACACCCAGGCATTCTGTATTTGTTGAATGAGTATGGAGTGAATGAACAGTACTATTGAACTGTTCATGATTGGGAAATGTAAAGTGGTTGGGCAGAAAGTTAAACTGATGAAATGTGTGCTCTCAGCATCCAGAAAACGAACAGTCTTGAAATCAGGAAATGTATAACTTCCCAGGTCCTTTCTCAGCATTACAGACTTTTAAACCTTGAGGACCAAGGAAGGTTTTACACTCTAGTTGTTGCAGCTCTAAAAGGAAAGAATTTTCATTATCACTGTTCACCATGAACAAGAGAGGAGGATAAATTGTTAAAATGTGAAAACACCTGTCTTGCCCAGTTAAATAGTGCATGTGCCCAGCCAAGAAGAGAAATAAGGGAGCCAGGTTTTAGAAAGCACGCTTTCAGAATTGGGCATCGTTGGGTAATACAGAGGTTGAGACCTTCTGATAGAGAAGGTAGCCTCTCTACCAGCCTCTGGTAGAGAAGGTAGGCAGTTCTTAAAACGCTCGGAGGGAAGTGAGAACCCCAGCGAACACCAGTAGGTTGCTGTGCCTTACTATAACATCCAACCAGCGCTGAGTATCTGGCCAGCAGCTTTACTGAGTCTTTGTTGCCTTCTAGTTGCTAAGTCATGTCTGACTCTTTTGCAACCCCTTGAACTGTAGCCCCCCAGGTTCCTTTGTCCATGGATTCTCCAGGTAAGAATATTGGAATGGGTTGTCATTTCCTTCTCCGAGGATCTTCCTGACCCAGGGATTAAACCCACATCTCCTGCATTGGCAGGTGGACTCTTTACAATGGAGTCACCAGGAAACCTTAAATTTTTGGTTGAGCACCCTGGAATTTTCTGCTGGGTGATGCAGCTCTGATTTTTATCAAACCAGGTTTGGTAAAAGATGATTCACTTAGTAGGTAAGGTATGTATAAGTGAAAGTCGCTCAGTTGTGTCCGACTCTTTGCAACCCCATGGACATACACTCCGTGGAATTCTTCAGGCCAGAATACTGGAGCGGGTCACCTTTCCCTTCTCCAGGGGATCTTTCCTGCATTGAACCCAGGGATCAAATCCAGGTCTCCTGCATTGCAGGCAGATTCTTTACCAGCTGAGCCACAAGGGAAGCCCAAGAATACTGGAGTGGGTAGCCTATCCCTTCTCCAAGGGATCTTCCCTACCCAGGAATCAAATTGGGGTCTCCTGCATTGCAGGCGGGTTCTTTACCAACTGAGCTATCAGGAAGATCCACTGGAGATAGGGAAAGGTATGTATATTCTGTAGGTAACTTTGCCAAGATGCGTGTTTCATAAAGTGAGGCAATATGATGTTATCATTACTTCTTTTATTAACACTTCACTCACTACTTATGGTGAACTGTTCATTTGATATGCTAGTAAGGATAATAAAGAGTGATATTTCTAAAATGTATGGATGTACAGCAACCAGGGGATTCGTAAAGCAGGACACCTTGAAGCACATGGTAAGTAAACTGGATGATAGATGAGGCCAGTGTATCTCAGAAATTTTCTAGAGAAATCAAGGAAGGGGCCTTAATTGATTCCTCACTTTGTGGTGGGTGGGATAGGGTAAAATTGCACTAACTCCTTGAGTTTAAAGAAAGAGGGCTCAAGTGACAACTCTTTCATATTAACCTCTGCTGACCCAGTTCTGCATGTCCAAGTATCAGCAATAGTGTTGGTTTAGATTTTATTCAGGATAATTGAAGACTCTGGAAGTTCAATAAAAAACAAACAGTGGCCAAAACCTGACTCCTTCATTCCTGCCATGATGTGAACTGAGAGTTAATAATGTGAGATTCTGTGGACGGTCATAAAATCCGCTTCCTTACTTGCTGCCTGTGCCTAATAGACTGAGCCCTCTGTTTTGTTTGTTGATGTGGAATATTTTTCAGGTCATCTTGGGATGGAGAATTGAATAACAATTTTAAGTGAAGGTGCCTCCTTCAGTGGGAAAGTATCTGAAAATATATATTTTTTCAGATATAGCTTTTTCAATAGAGGGAAACACAGTTTGGAAACCTGTATCTTTTTTCTTTTATTTCTCTTCTTGGTTCTTAAAATTTTCTGTTCCCCGTAAAAAAAATTAGGAAAAAAATACTTTTAAAGGAGTAGGAACTCCTTTAGTTCAGTTCAGTCTCTCAGTCGTGTCCAACTCTTTGCGACTCCATGGACTGCAGCATGCCAGGCCTCCCTGTCCATCACCAACTTCTGGAGTTTACCCAAACTCATGTCCACTAAGTCGGTGATGCCATCCAACCATCTCATCCTCTGTCATCCCCTTCTCTTCCCGCCTTCAATCTTTCCTCACATCAGGGTCTTTTCCAGTGACTCAGTTCTTTGCATCAGGTGGCCAAAGAATTGGAGTTTCAGCTTCAACATCAGTCCTTCTAACGAATATTCCACGCTGATCTCCTTTACGATGGACTGGTTGGATCTCCCTGCAGTCCAAGGGACTCTCAAGAGTCTTCTCCAGCACCACAGTGCAAAAGCATCAATTCTTCANTATTTATTTTTTGGGAAAAAATCACAGTATATCTAAAATTATAGCAAATTTGAGAAACATACCTGTGTGAGAGTATGTGTGCTTACTGTATTATTTTAATCAAAATGATATGAGGACTATACATTGAAGTTACATGTCAGTTGAAAAATTGACAGGTAACCCCTGTTACCTATAGGGGTTTCGTTTCAGCTTAGTGATTTGTATATGTGATGAGAATCTTGCCCTCTTTTTTCTTTACAAGGAAGAATTTGAAGTGGTTGATAAAGAAACTAGTGGTTTGGGGAGATTTTATCTCCCAGGATTGGCTCCTTGGAAGTCTTTTCCTTCTGGGCGCAGATGCATTTTGTAATCTCCAAATCTTTAATGAACTTAATGTTTCCACTTCTAATAACTTTGTATACTTTATCCTACTGTCTTTTGAAAACTGTTTAGTTTAAACCTTCACATGTTGAAGTGAAATAGCTCTTTGTATCACTTTCTGGTTTTAACAGATTGTTTCCAGTAAGAAGCTAACGCGACCGCTGGTGCTTAAGAATGGCAGACCTGCAGGAAAAGGGAGCGTTACGGTAAATGAGATCCTTTAAAATACAAGTCTTTTGCCTCCTGAGATTTAGCACAAGTGGACAAGCTGAGACTGTGTATATCAGACATAGGTTCTACAGTCGGCGTTATCGTTTGATCCTGAATGTCGCCCTCCACCCTCACTTGATTTGCCGTGGAGTGATCGCTAATGCAAACTGTGCTGTGCCTAAAAGAAAGTCACGTGCACCGTGGTAATGCTTGCCTCTTCCTGATGGAAGCATCAATTCCCAGAGTAGGAGGAAATTACTTAAGAATGTGAATGGATCAATTTGGCTCTCAGCAAATCAAACATAGGCCCCTCGGCATGACAGAAACTTTCCATAGTGGTTTTGATTCCCGAGTGATCTTGTGGTATGACGTGGCCATTGAACCGCTCAGCTCTTAACCGTGTGTGTGTGTGGGTGTGTGCACTTTGCTGTCCATCCTCTTACCTAAATTTTTCCTTGCTGATTGCTGCACCTGGGCAAGTGAGTATATGTATTATCTTATTTTAGATTTCAGATTATCTAGTGCCATGCTTTTAAATGTTCTAAGTGTTCTAGAGTTGCTGTCGGGGTAGTCACAGCTGTCTGAAGAGACAGCTGTCTCACTTTAGCTCTGCCCGGNGAGTATATGTATCATCTTATTTTAGATTTCAGATTATCTAGTGCCATGCTTTTAAATGTTCTAAGTGTTCTAGAGTTGCTGTCGGGGTAGTCACAGCTGTCTGAAGAGACAGCTGTCTCACTTTAGCTCTGCCCGGGAATGGGAGGCTGAGAGAGCCGTGCTTGAGGATTACTGCAGCTATCAAACACATTTCTCTGAGTAGCTGTTTGCTCTAGTTAGGGGCCATAAGAATGTCCAGTCTGTTGGGGTGTTGGCTTCTATGTGGGGAACAGAGATCATTACAAGTAGTTAGCTCTATGGCTTTTGGGACTATCACAGCCTAGAATTTGTTCTCGAGTAGAGTAAGTCTTTGATTTACCTTGGATGAAAAATACGGAGCTGATATTTGAATGTGTAATGTTCTCTAGGTATAAGTTACCCGTGCTTCTCCATCTCTGGAGAGCTCTCACTAGTGCTATGCAGGGCTCTGATTTTTTCCATCAGAAGAAGGAAGATCCAGTTTTGGCAACAACATTAAAAAGAAAGTTGCATAATGTAAATTAGGCGTATTTTGGAAATATATTTATTTCACATGCATAAAGGAAATAATGACAAATCTTTCTTAATAGCACCATTTTGTTATTTATTTTAGACTATACAGTGTTATTGTAGACTTTGTATACTATTAGATAACAGACTAAATCAGTACTTCGTGACTGTATCAGAATCCCCAAAACATTTTCTTTTACTTACCTTGTCTACTCATAGATTTCAGCTGAAGAAATAAAGGATAACAGAATTGTCTTGTTTGAAATGGAAGCAAGAAAACTGGATAATAAGGTAGGTGGGTGATGCAGATTTCAACAAGGATATCATCTTTTTTTCCCCCTCACATTGGTTACTTTTTGAGAAAATAATGCAATTAATACTATGAACTCTAACATCTAAGCATCAATTGGAGTATTAGTTCCAAATTCTATTTTCTATGTGGATGTCTCTCTTTACTCTTTCCCCTAGATGTAACCAAAGAGTTTGTATAGCTTAAAAGAAGAGTTAATACAAACATTAATGTTATTGTAAGAGATATTTTAGAGTGTATTTGAATTACTTAAGGAAAAAAGCGAAAATTCCATGCTTTATTGATTAGATTTTCTTCTTTGGGGCTTCTCAGGTAGCGCAGGTGGTGAAGAACCTGCCTGCCAGTGCAGGAGACATAAGAGTTGTGGGTTCGATCCTTGGGTCTGGAAGATTCCCTTGGAAGAGGGCTTGGCAATCCACTCCAGTATTCTTGCCTGGAGAATCCCATGGACAGAGGAGCCTGGCAGGCTTCAGTCCATAGAGTCTCAAAGAGTTGGACCGACTGAAGCACAGATATTGAATCAAAATTCAGCAAAGCCTTTTCTTTTGGAAAAGAGAAAGGCTACTCAATCCGGTATTCTGGCCTGGAGAATTCCATGGACTATATAGTCCATGGGGTCGCAAAGAGTTGGACACTGAGTGACTTTCACTTTCACTTTCCTCTCTGCATTCAAAATTTAGGATGAATACTAATAAGAACACATAAGTGTAGTGTATACCCTGGATTGGAATAATTCTTTGAGTGACTTTTGTATGTAATTCTATAATGCAATCAATATTCTTCGTCATTTTCATCTACCTTACAATGCAGCTTGCAAATATCTTAGACCAGGAGCCAGTTATCTTTTAAAACGTATTTTGGAAAAATGTAAACATACACAAAAATAGAATAGTATTTCTAAAAAATTCCATGTTCCCACCACCTATCTTTAAAAATGTTACAACTCATGACCAATCTTATCTCATCCCTTCCCTATCTACTTTCTCTCCTCCCAGACAGCGTATCATTGCGTCTGTAAATGTGGATGTAGCTCTAAAGACTTTTAAAATAATTTTAAATAATGTGTCTCTTGCATTTTTTAACCTTTACGTTCTCCCCTTCCCTTTACTTCCCTTTCTGTCGCTATTGCTCTCTTGTTTCCTCTCTCCCTCCATCCTATCCCTCCATCCATGGATTTATTCAGTAAACTGACTCCTTTGTCCTATAGAAGTTTTCACACACAGTATACGCTAGTTAAATCCCTGTGATGTCATGTAATATGTTTGTCTCTCCATATTTTATTTCCTGATTTCTATCAGCTGAAATTGAATCTAGAGGTGTGATCTCGTGGCATTTTGAATTGGTATGAATTTCATAGGTGGTGACACTAATTCCATCAAGAGGCTTACATTGTCAAGTTCTGTCTTTTGGGGTATTAGTGACCATTGATGATAACTACCTAGATATACTATTTTATTAAGGGCCTTCCTGTTGCTGCTGCTAAGTCATTTCAGTCATGTCCGATTCTGTGTGACCCCATAGACGGCAGCCCACCAGGCTCCCCCGTCCCTGGGATTCTCCAGGCAAGAACACTGGAGTGGGTTGCCATTTCCTTCTCCAATGCATGAAAGTGAAAAGTGAAAGTGAAAACGCTCAGTCGTGTCCGACTCTTTGCGACCCCATGGACTGCAGCCCACCAGGCTCCTCTGTCCATGGGATTTTCCAGGCAGGAGTACTGGAGTGGGATGCCATCCCCTTTTCTGATTAAGGGCCTTAAAATAGTGTTATTCTCATGCTGTCATTGCTTCTTCTTTTATTACCGAGAATACTTCTCTGGAGAGAAGTATCTTTCTTCACATTAAGTATTTATTTATTCCAAGATAGTTTGTCCAGAAAAGGCAAGCTGAAATGTTTGATTTTTTTAATATTTAATATTTTTTAGAAGAATAAATTTCTGTAAACTTGACTTTTACAGAAGAACTTCATTTTATTTATTTATTTTTTTTTTTTTTAGTATTTCTAGGAACTCTATTAATTCTTATTGATGCTTAAAGTATCCCACGTTTGACCTATGGGAGGGAACCAATTTAAGTTTGTTCCTGAGCCATTTGGCACGGTCTCAGAAGTCTTTGGCTAGCTTCTTGCTCTGTGGCATGACAGATGTTCCATGCTTATTTTATCTAATTTCTGCCCCAGATTGGCAGGTTACAGGGAGCCTTTCTATGGTGACTCCACGATGTGGTACTAGGGGTTCTTAATGTTTATTGATTGTTGTTGCTCATTCTTTCTAGGACTTTCCAGTAGATAGCTATAGGAAAGTCTTTTCTTTTTTAAGGAAAACTAAATTGTAAACTTGTATAACAAATTCCAATTCAAATGTAAAATTATAAGGCTGTTATTTCTTTAATTCTATAGTTACACCTCTTTTTACTTATGTCAAATGTTGATTCATAAGAAAACTAATGTAACTGCTTATGTATTGCCCTGTGTAATATCTAACAGTTTAAGAATACAGATATACATGTTATAGCAAAAATATTTTTACTGAAAATAGCTTGAGCTCTCCTTGAAGTTCTTTTTGCCTTTAGGGTTATATATTCCACTTGAATTATACGAATTTAATTCTTGGGTTTTAAAGGAATAATTGTTCTCTGAGTGGTTATGCTGTAACATTAACACATCCAATTTTGCTTTTGATATTTAGAGATTGCTTTAAATTTTTTTTGGTTTAATTTTGCTTTATAATCATGTATAAGATGGTTCCAAAGCCAACAGAAAACAAGGTGTATTCAAGAAATTTAGCTTCTTTCCCTGTCCACGCTGCAGTTTTTTCTCTTGCTGTATTTTACTCATTTGTAAAATTTACATTTAATGGCTTAATCCTTCATTTTCCAAAAAACTAAGGGTTTTCTTTGTGTGTAAGTACACGTGTGTCTCTGTGTATATAAATGTACAAATAGATAGATATGGATGTATATGTCATGTAGGTAGATATGAGTGTGCACGCCTGTGTGTATGTATGTATTTACATTTCCATACCCCAGCCCAGCCCCAGTCTTTGATTAAGTGTAGCATGATGTATTAATATCACACACGCATTTCTCTGCCTTGCTCTTTTGGCTTGACTCATCCTGGAGGTCAGAGGCAGGGACTTCTACTTCTTATTTAATTCTTCTGTTGACAGCTTCATGAACTGTCAAGCAGGGTCTGTTTTTTGACCTTCAATGGTAGTAATGATATTCTCCCTTTATCAAAAGATTACCTCTAAGATAAAAGAGACAGAGGATGTTCATGTGCTTTTGGAAAAGTTAGCTTCTCTGGGTGTAATATTGTTCCTAGTTTTATAAAACGGAGCATAGAGAGGCTTATTACCTTGCTTAAACACCGCTTAGAGAGAAGGTTAAAGTTTAGCAGCTCTGTGTGGGTGTGGTCTTTGTGTTCTTATGTTTGACTATGAGGGGTGTGTTCCTTTCTTAACGTTACACTATGCTGAGGAGGGAAATAATATCTTAGCTCTTAATTTAATATTCAAGTAAATTCAGTCCTGAAACAAATCTTCCGTTTAGGAACATATCTGCATACATTCCTGTGGGCTTAACAGATGTCCTTTCACTTTCACAAATAATAAGTAATATATGCTAAGGAAGATAGAAGTTTCAAAATGAAGATAAATAAAAATGAGAAGGTAAAGTCGTCCACAGTCTTACAATCTGAGTGTCACCTTTGTACATCTTTCCAGAACTGTGTGTCCCCTGTGTGTGTGTGTGTGTGTAAGGTGGCCCTAAGGGGACGTTTGGATGCTCAGGTGCTCGCGCGTGGCACGGGAGAGCTGTGCCTGGTGAATTACAGAGGAAACAGAGCACACCTGTGCCCTCCCAGCACTTCTGTTGTGCACTTCACGTGTCTCCTTGTCTGTGCTCCCTTGCGTTTGTGCAAAGAAACGTGTGGGATTGCCGAACGGGTATTGGACATAGAAGGGTGAGATATGAAATCAAGGCTCAGATCCATCAGTTCATTAGATGCGTGATTTTGGCAAAGTCTTTAACTCCTCTGAATCCAGTCTGTCCTGCCTCTCGTGGAGCTAGTACGACTACTGTATGGGATCGTTTATATAAAATTACTTAGTGCTGTGTGAATGAGTGAATGCTACTAATGATGAAAACAAGCTAAAAGCGTCCTGTGTTGATAATGGGTTCTGTTGATCACTGTATTTTAAAGCCATCATGTGTTTTGAGATGTAAAGGTGTAAGGATAATGAGCATTTATCAGGAATGCCTTAAGTTCTCCTCGCAGACTTCAGCAGGTTTATGTTTGTGAGGATTGTATTGGGATTTGTATTTATTGCTGTATTGTACTATATATATATATATGNAGACGGCAGCCCACCAGGCTCCCCCGTCCCTGGGATTCTCTAGGCAAGAACACTGGAGTGGGTTGCCATTTCCTTCTCCAATGCATGAAAGTGAAAAGTGAAAGTGAAAACGCTCAGTCGTGTCCGACTCTTTGCGACCCCATGGACTGCAGCCCACCAGGCTCCTCTGTCCATGGGATTTTCCAGGCAGGAGTACTGGAGTGGGATGCCATCCCCTTTTCTGATTAAGGGCCTTAAAATAGTGTTATTCTCATGCTGTCATTGCTTCTTCTTTTATTACCGAGAATACTTCTCTGGAGAGAAGTATCTTTCTTCACATTAAGTATTTATTTATTCCAAGATAGTTTGTCCAGAAAAGGCAAGCTGAAATGTTTGATTTTTTTAATATTTAATATTTTTTAGAAGAATAAATTTCTGTAAACTTGACTTTTACAGAAGAACTTCATTTTATTTATTTATTTTTTTTTTTTTTAGTATTTCTAGGAACTCTATTAATTCTTATTGATGCTTAAAGTATCCCACGTTTGACCTATGGGAGGGAACCAATTTAAGTTTGTTCCTGAGCCATTTGGCACGGTCTCAGAAGTCTTTGGCTAGCTTCTTGCTCTGTGGCATGACAGATGTTCCATGCTTATTTTATCTAATTTCTGCCCCAGATTGGCAGGTTACAGGGAGCCTTTCTATGGTGACTCCACGATGTGGTACTAGGGGTTCTTAATGTTTATTGATTGTTGTTGCTCATTCTTTCTAGGACTTTCCAGTAGATAGCTATAGGAAAGTCTTTTCTTTTTTAAGGAAAACTAAATTGTAAACTTGTATAACAAATTCCAATTCAAATGTAAAATTATAAGGCTGTTATTTCTTTAATTCTATAGTTACACCTCTTTTTACTTATGTCAAATGTTGATTCATAAGAAAACTAATGTAACTGCTTATGTATTGCCCTGTGTAATATCTAACAGTTTAAGAATACAGATATACATGTTATAGCAAAAATATTTTTACTGAAAATAGCTTGAGCTCTCCTTGAAGTTCTTTTTGCCTTTAGGGTTATATATTCCACTTGAATTATACGAATTTAATTCTTGGGTTTTAAAGGAATAATTGTTCTCTGAGTGGTTATGCTGTAACATTAACACATCCAATTTTGCTTTTGATATTTAGAGATTGCTTTAAATTTTTTTTGGTTTAATTTTGCTTTATAATCATGTATAAGATGGTTCCAAAGCCAACAGAAAACAAGGTGTATTCAAGAAATTTAGCTTCTTTCCCTGTCCACGCTGCAGTTTTTTCTCTTGCTGTATTTTACTCATTTGTAAAATTTACATTTAATGGCTTAATCCTTCATTTTCCAAAAAACTAAGGGTTTTCTTTGTGTGTAAGTACACGTGTGTCTCTGTGTATATAAATGTACAAATAGATAGATATGGATGTATATGTCATGTAGGTAGATATGAGTGTGCACGCCTGTGTGTATGTATGTATTTACATTTCCATACCCCAGCCCAGCCCCAGTCTTTGATTAAGTGTAGCATGATGTATTAATATCACACACGCATTTCTCTGCCTTGCTCTTTTGACTTGACTCATCCTGGAGGTCAGAGGCAGGGACTTCTACTTCTTATTTAATTCTTCTGTTGACAGCTTCATGAACTGTCAAGCAGGGTCTGTTTTTTGACCTTCAATGGTAGTAATGATATTCTCCCTTTATCAAAAGATTACCTCTAAGATAAAAGAGACAGAGGATGTTCATGTGCTTTTGGAAAAGTTAGCTTCTCTGGGTGTAATATTGTTCCTAGTTTTATAAAACGGAGCATAGAGAGGCTTATTACCTTGCTTAAACACCGCTTAGAGAGAAGGTTAAAGTTTAGCAGCTCTGTGTGGGTGTGGTCTTTGTGTTCTTATGTTTGACTATGAGGGGTGTGTTCCTTTCTTAACGTTACACTATGCTGAGGAGGGAAATAATATCTTAGCTCTTAATTTAATATTCAAGTAAATTCAGTCCTGAAACAAATCTTCCGTTTAGGAACATATCTGCATACATTCCTGTGGGCTTAACAGATGTCCTTTCACTTTCACAAATAATAAGTAATATATGCTAAGGAAGATAGAAGTTTCAAAATGAAGATAAATAAAAATGAGAAGGTAAAGTCGTCCACAGTCTTACAATCTGAGTGTCACCTTTGTACATCTTTCCAGAACTGTGTGTCCCCTGTGTGTGTGTGTGTGTGTNGACTATGAGGGGTGTGTTCCTTTCTTAACGTTACACTATGCTGAGGAGGGAAATAATATCTTAGCTCTTAATTTAATATTCAAGTAAATTCAGTCCTGAAACAAATCTTCCGTTTAGGAACATATCTGCATACATTCCTGTGGGCTTAACAGATGTCCTTTCACTTTCACAAATAATAAGTAATATATGCTAAGGAAGATAGAAGTTTCAAAATGAAGATAAATAAAAATGAGAAGGTAAAGTCGTCCACAGTCTTACAATCTGAGTGTCACCTTTGTACATCTTTCCAGAACTGTGTGTCCCCTGTGTGTGTGTGTGTGTGTAAGGTGGCCCTAAGGGGACGTTTGGATGCTCAGGTGCTCGCGCGTGGCACGGGAGAGCTGTGCCTGGTGAATTACAGAGGAAACAGAGCACACCTGTGCCCTCCCAGCACTTCTGTTGTGCACTTCACGTGTCTCCTTGTCTGTGCTCCCTTGCGTTTGTGCAAAGAAACGTGTGGGATTGCCGAACGGGTATTGGACATAGAAGGGTGAGATATGAAATCAAGGCTCAGATCCATCAGTTCATTAGATGCGTGATTTTGGCAAAGTCTTTAACTCCTCTGAATCCAGTCTGTCCTGCCTCTCGTGGAGCTAGTACGACTACTGTATGGGATCGTTTATATAAAATTACTTAGTGCTGTGTGAATGAGTGAATGCTACTAATGATGAAAACAAGCTAAAAGCGTCCTGTGTTGATAATGGGTTCTGTTGATCACTGTATTTTAAAGCCATCATGTGTTTTGAGATGTAAAGGTGTAAGGATAATGAGCATTTATCAGGAATGCCTTAAGTTCTCCTCGCAGACTTCAGCAGGTTTATGTTTGTGAGGATTGTATTGGGATTTGTATTTATTGCTGTATTGTACTATATATATATATATATATATGTTTATCTGTTTATAGAATTAAACTTCAGGCACTACAGACATGTAACATGTATAAAGTGTGGTTTCACATGTTTTAGGAGGCGAGTAATTGCTTTGCTTTTTAATGTAGGATCTATTTGGAAAGTCAGATCCTTACCTAGAATTCCACAAGCAGACGTCTGATGGAAACTGGCTAATGGTTCATCGAACGGAGGTGAATACCTGGATTTGAAAAGTAGGGTTGACGTTTCCTTTGGAATTGTGGTGATATGAATTTTAAAAATCTATGCATTTATAAAAGTATTCATCTGAATTCAGACATATAGAACTGCCAGAGACACAGGGTCAGCGTGCACGTTTCTTTGTCTTTGATGAGAAGGTGCTGCTATGCTTACTTGGTTTTTAATTCCTTGCTTCTGGCTCAGCCGGCTCTTTGCTGCTGCCCCCGGGCTTTCTGCGGCTGCAGCGAGGGGCTCCGCTCTCTAGTGTGGAGCCCGGGCTTCTCACACTGCTGGCTTCTCTGGTGGGCTGAGGGCTCCAGGCGTGCGGTTCAGCGGTCGCGGCACTCACGGGCCTAGTTGCCCCAAGGCCAGTGGGATGCTCCAGGAACTGAACCTGTCTGCCGGGTGGGTTCTTCACCTCTGGGCCCCAGGGAAGCCCCTCTGCCTTATTTTTAAAGTCCTGTAAAGGACACTGAAAGGTATGCCAGTGTATCCTTCCCCTAGATTCACCAGTGGTCACACCTGCACACGGGCGTGTGCGCTCTCTTGTTCACGCCCACGTCCATGCCCTTTTGCCAAACTGTCCTAACGTAGGCAGCAGACATCGTGGCTCTTCACCTTTAACTGCTACAGGTATTTCTTGAGAACAAAGGCGTTTCTCTCCACCTCCGTAACTGAGAGTTGGCAGTGATTTAGTAGCATGATCTACTGTACTATACCATTCATCTGCAGATCCTCCCGATTTCCCCAAACACGTTTTTTACGTGTTTTGTTTTGTTTAGTACAGGGTCCATTCCAGGTGCACATTTTGCATTTGGCTACTATGTTCCCAGGACTCCCTAGGTGACTCAGTGGTAAAGAACCCTCCTGCCAACGCAGGAAACATGGGTTTGATCTCTGGGTTGGGAAGGTCCCCTGGAGAAGGAAATGGCAACCCACTCCTGTATTGCCTGGGAAATCCCATAGACAGAGATGGACTGGCTGTAGTCCATGGGCTCACGAAAGAGTCGGACACAACTCAGTGACTAAACAACAGCAAGTTAGTCTTTAAGCACCATCTTATTTTATGTGAAACTGTGTCGTCAGCTGACCTTGTACTTACCCTATCCCATCTGGAATGAGCTATTTGTCTTAGGAAGCCCGATTTATCCTTTACGAGGGTAGGATTTGCACAGCAGGTTATGAGTGCTCACTACTGCTGAGCACTTTTAGACCTTTTCAGTGGACATAAATGAGAAATACGTTTGTGTATATATGTTTATATATTAAACATTAAAAAACCCTAAAATCATAAATTTACACCATTTTTCTCATTGAAATAGAATATAGCAAAATTCTTTCCCAATCTTTCTTATTCCATATTTGAATCTTGTGTCCTGCAGTAAAAACTCTGGTTTCCAACAAAACCAATAATCTTCTGAAATTTTTAAGTACGTCTTGAAATGGCTGGATATATTTCCCAGTTCTTTTTCTTTCTCAGAATGTATCTTGACTAGACAGTCCCTCACATTTTTCATATAACNCCCACAGTAAAAACTCTGGTTTCCGACAAAACCAATAATCTTCTGAAATTTTTAAGTACGTCTTGAAATGGCTGGATATATTTCCCAGTTCTTTTTCTTTCTCAGAATGTATCTTGACTAGACAGTCCCTCACATTTTTCATATAACAGGTGTATAATATGGTCCTAGCTAGATTTTCACTGATGAAGTTGGGTGGGTAAAGAGGTGAAGGATGAATGGTGTACTTGGTAGGAATCTGGGAAAGGCAAGAGCAGAACATTAATGATGAATGGAATGTTTTTCTAACTGGTCTTTGTTATTATTATTATTTAACAGGTTGTTAAAAACAACTTGAATCCTGTTTGGAAGCCTTTTAAGATCTCTCTTAACTCTCTGTGCTACGGAGATATGGATAAAACTATTAAGGTAATTTGAAATTATGTACACACATTCTCACCGCTTTTATAAATGAATTCATTGGCTAGGACTTAAAGAAAGTAAATGATGTAAGTTTGAATTTTATTTATATTTAGGAATGCTAAAATAGAAATGTTTCTGATAAGCGGTCAGTCTAAAGGAGCAGAGACATTTTGAGTGGTCTGTTGACCTCTTGAATGCTTAATCACACACTGTGGTTTTTAGTTTATTCTTCATTTTTTGAAAATAAAATATTTAAGTCTTCCCTACTTTTTAATAAGATTCTTCTGCTCTGTAAATAGAAATGGTTAACTGCACTCTTTGGCTTTGGTGTGTCCCTTGCAATAAAAATAGGTATCACTTTAACTGAGAACCCAGAGCTTCCTTCTGCCTTCAGCGCAGAGCACAATAGTGGTACCGTCACTGATTTTCAGTTCAGTTCAGTCGCTCAGTCGTGTCTGACTCTTTGCGACCCCATGGACTGCAGCATGCCAGGCCTCCCTGTCCATCGCCAACTCCCGGAGCTCAGAGAAAGGTATAATCTATTACAATATTTGGATGGCTTTAGTTTTAGAGTTTTTAAAGGAAAGCAAAGTAGAAGCAGGGAGCTGCAGCAGATAGCTAAGAATTTTTTTAAATGTTTTCACTTATAGCCAATATAGATATATTATTTTAAAGATGTTTTTATATTAGTCACCTCTTTACATAAGATTCCCTACAGGAGCCTTTTCATGTATTGCAGAGGTCAGCAAACTGGGGTGAGTTTTTTGTTTATTTGTTTTTTTTTTTTTTTTTTCTTTTGATAATTAGTATAGTGAAAGCAGGCAAGGTGATGAAGGGATCTGAGTCAAACCACAGTCCAAGACTTGACTTAGACCTTTAACCAGCTAAGGGATCTTGAGCAGGTTATCTAACCTTACTAAACTTCCTTACTTACATAATGGAGAACATAATGTCTACATAGCAAAATAAAATCAGGATTAAATTAATGCATGTGAAAAGTTTCATAAACTATTAAACACAGTAGAGATGCTATTATTATTGAAAACCATTTCATTTCTTAGATCCATAAATTTTTTCCTCATTTTTCAGAGAACTTTAAAGATCAATACGATTTGTGTGATATTTCAAGCAGCAGTGAAAATTTTGGTACAAAATAAATAGAAAAGTAGCCTTGCACATTACTTTGGTCAACTAGAAAAAATGCAGAGCATGAGAGTTAAGTTTTATTTGGGGTAATCGGAGGGCTGCAGAGACAGCACCTGGGAGAGCTCTGAGAAACTGTTCCAGAGAGGCAGGGGAAAGGTCAGTGTTGATGGGATTTTGGGAAAGAGGGGAATACACGCAATCAGGCACAGGTTTCCCTAAAGGTTTCCACGAGTCTTGTGAAGCTTCTGCTAGTCATGAGAAACCATCGTGACCGTGAAGGGTTTTAGTGCTTTTCTAGACATGCGGAAATACAAGAATCGGCTTCATAAAATCAGCCCCTGCGAATATTTAACTGTCTGAAGACCTGTCCTGCCAGTTTTTCCCTGAACACAGAGGGCCTCACTTCTGCTCTCCACCCTGAACCCCTTCAGGGGTTGCTGAAGGTCTGCAGCGGCAGCGGCACTTGATTTAATTCCTGTAGGGGTGATGACAAGCCCCCACGGAGAGGGCCAGTCTGTAGTTGACACTTTTTACTGTTATATTAAATCTAGACCTTTTGCTTTCATATTAAAAGTACTAAGTTAAGGCTTCATTAGATCTAAGAAGTAAGAAGGGCTAGGAAAAAAATGCCTAAACTCTGTTTGATTGTTTGTGATAATATATTAACAATGAAACAATATTTCTTAAACTTCTTTTTTTTTGTGCACAGTGTCATGCTCACAGGGCTATTTTATTATAGTAAGTAAACTGATTTTTTGAGCTTTCTCTGATGAATGTCTTCATTCTTAAAAGATTCTCCACTTGTTTTCACTATACGCCGATTGGTTCGCCACCCCATCTCTGTCTTTCTTTCTTTAGTTCTGTATTTCTGTGCAGTCATCAGAAAGTCATCCATCACTGATTCTCTTGGTGTTTGGAAATTGCTTAGAGGTGTAGTAAAGAGTTAAAGAGCAGAGAATAGAGTCGGAATCATTGGTACTTTCTTTGCTGCAGTGTGAACATCCCAGAGTTGCCATTCTAGCATGGATTATTATTTTCATAAGATTGTGTGAGTAAGAAAAGTAACCATGCATGTCTAAACTGAGAATGCATTAGTGAATGCAGTATTGTGTGATGTGTGCGTTCTTTTGCATATATACATATGCACATATGTATATATGTGTACATTTCAGGTTCACAGACGACTGAAGCTGTTGTTTAAAACAGCTAATAGTCCTGGTTTTTGAATTTTTGAAAAGGGAAATTAAATGACATAAATCGTTACACCCTTTGCCTCAAACTGTACCTGAACACATGTCAGCATAATAAACGTTACATTTTCCTTTAACATCTGACATTTGCCTTTAATGGGGCAACAGTGAACTTTTCTTACAAGTTTATTATAGTTAGTTATCAGGAATTACNCGTTACACCCTTTGCCTCAAACTGTACCTGAACACATGTCAGCATAATAAACGTTACATTTTCCTTTAACATCTGACATTTGCCTTTAATGGGGCAACAGTGAACTTTTCTTACAAGTTTATTATAGTTAGTTATCAGGAATTACATTTTAAAAATGTTTTTGCATTCCCAGACGTTTTGGACAGTCTAAACGTGAACTGTTTTAGCTCTTCCGTAACTTTTGTTTAAATAAAATCTTGGTCTTATCAAAGCCTGATCTTGTTATCTTATAGGTATAAACTGGAGTTTCCTGAATGTAAATCTAAAATCAATGTTCTGTTTTCTGTAATTAAAAAAAAAACTCTTAAAANCTGAAAGAAGCCTCCAGAAACTCACCTGTAAGTTGCACCTTTGTTATTTGCATATACCTTATATCTGGCCCTGTATTTATTGCTTCATTTTTTTCTCTTGGAATAGCAAATAGCTTTCCTTGCTTTTACTCTATAATATGTAATATTCTGAAATCTGTGAATTTTGTTTAAGTAGTCAGATGATTCAAAATTCTTACTTGGAATGAGTTTACATTTATGTTTACAAGTTTGGTTTCCTTTCGCTATGGACAAATATATGTGGTTTGATTGAAAAGCCTTCGTTTGAAAGATCTTGGCATTTCATTGGCCACAATAATTAATATCTACCTGAGACAAATATCAAGGCTTAAATTGTGGACATTCATTCTCCTTTTGGATACTTTAGAAATTGGCTTTTACCTTCTGTCCCTCTCTGACATGTCCTTACCCAAAGGAAGGATAAAAGCATAGTCACACTACTTCAGCTTATGTAGTATTAAGTTGCCACCTGATGGGCTGATTTTGTTCAGATCCTTTGTTCGCCTTAATTGCGTTCAGTTTGTTAGTTAGCATCCCCACATATTTCTGAGATTGCTTCTGAAGCCTTCCTGTCTCTGTCGCAAAGTGCCTGAAAACTATTCCAGAGTGTTTTTACATAAAACTTACAAACTGCTTCCCTGGTACTTAACTTTCTAGTTTGAATGAAATAAGTTAATTCTCTTTTTAGCTTACCTAGAATAATCTGAAATGTTTATTACNTTCCTGTCTCTGTCGCAAAGTGCCTGAAAACTATTCCAGAGTGTTTTTACATAAAACTTACAAACTGCTTCCCTGGTACTTAACTTTCTAGTTTGAATGAAATAAGTTAATTCTCTTTTTAGCTTACCTAGAATAATCTGAAATGTTTATTACCTGCTTAGTGACCTGAATAATGCTCTTGTATATAGCATTCGCTTTTGAAAACCCAAACATGAAGTTTAAAAGGTAAGCAATTATGCTCAGATGGGAAGGTCTTTTTTTTACCAAGTTGTGTAAGTGAAGTGACCCAAAAGAAGATGNTTAGTGACCTGAATAATGCTCTTGTATATAGCATTCGCTTTTGAAAACCCAAACATGAAGTTTAAAAGGTAAGCGATTATGGTCAGATGGGAAGGTCTTTGTTTTACCAAGTTATGTAAGTGAAGTGACCCAAAAGAAGACGCTGATAGTTTTAGATCAAAACTTAAATACTAAATGAATAAATAAAACTTACAGAGGGGCCTGATAGGCTGCAGTCCACGGGGTTGCAAAGAGTCAGACATGACTGAGCGACTTCATTCATTCCGTAGCTTTTTGATTGACATAATTGGGAGACATGAGTTTTGAGCTAACAGAGTGGGACTAGAATTCTCAGTAGGTCATACAGAGATCTCTAGTCCTGTCTCTACAGGCTTGCCAGGTGGCTCAGTGGTAAAGAATCCGCCTGCCAATGCAGATGTGGATTTGACCCCAGGCTCAGGAAGATCCCCTGGAGTAAGAAATGGCAACCCACTCCAGTATTCTTGTCTGGAGAATGCCATGGACAGAGGGGCCTGGTGGGCTACAGTCCATGGGGTCCCACGACTGTGGGACTGAGCACAGAGTGCTGTCCTTACCCCTGGTCATAAAGCCCAGTACTTGCAAAGCAGAAGTGCTTGTGTGAAGTAAGAAGGGCTTTCCCAATCACACCTAATGGTTTAAATGCAAAGGTTGAATTGAGTTAACAGTTTAAATGAAAACAACAGTAAAATTCAGCTGTAAATATTCTGCTGAAAGATAACAATCTGAACATTTCTATAAAGCAAGCTTCCTAAAAGAACTAAATATGAGGAGCGATGTGTATTGTCGTTTCTCTGGTTTCAGTTTGTTGTTATTTTGCAGAACCAGTAAATGACCTGCTTTTAGAAGAGAATGAACCAGAAACTAACCGCGTAATACTTTACAGAGCGTGTAGGTGGTGGTGGTTTAGTCGCTAAGTCGTGTCTGACTCCTGCGACCCCATGAACCGTAACTCGCCAGGCTCCTCTGTCCAGGGGATGTTCCAGGCAAGAATACTGAAGCAAGTTGCCATTCCTTTCTCCAGGGGATCTTTCTGACCCAGGAATCGAACCCAGGTCTCCTGCACTGCAGGGAGCTGATTTACCAACCGAGCTATGAGGGAAGCCCCTTCAGTTCCTAAAAGGGGAGATTAATCCTATCTTGCAAGGTTGTTGGCAGAATTACATGAGATAATTGATGAAAAAATAAAGTGTTCAGGGTCTAGGAACTCACTCCTTTGGTACAGTTGAGGAGAGGATGCCGTCTTAGCATGCGGAACTCTCCTAAATCCAGCTAACTCAGTCCTTCCCTCCCCCATGATAGAATGAGGCTTTTAATACTCATTAAAAGTTGCAGTGGCAAGGTTTATCCACTCGATCTTCAAAGGCAGGACTCTATCTTATCAACTCCGTGTTCAGTACCTAGAACGGTGCTTGTTGCTTGGGTAGATACTGTAAAAATGTGGATAAATGAAGTGAAGTAATGTAGCCTTTCTGTGTAGGGCATTTCTGCATCTCTAATATTCAATGATTAGTGTATGTGATAATGACNTACCTAGAACGGTGCTTGTTGCTTGGGTAGATACTGTAAAAATGTGGATAAATGAAGTGAAGTAATGTAGCCTTTCTGTGTAGGGCATTTCTGCATCTCTGATATTCAATGATTAGTGTGTATGATAATGACTGAAACTCTGGCAGGGTCCTGAACCATCAAGAGATTTTTTTTTTTTAACATCATTTTGTTTGGTATCATTGTTTCAAAGGTTTTTTTTAAATGTTTGATTCTTAGAAAATTAGTAATGCCTCTGGCTAAAGTATGTAAGTTGCTTTCTATTGACCAGAAGAGGTGACTTATCCAGTATTCACTGAGTGTCTCTTATTACTAGACCAGACAGTGAGAATTTCAGGCTATAACTTGGAAGTGACTATACCCTAGTAGTGAAAAAAATTAATGAAATGAAACAGTAGAGATTAATGCCAAGAATGTAAGTTTTATGTAGCTGTGGAAGCTTAATGAGAGAGATGGTGTTCAGAGAAGGCTAGAACAGGAGCTGATGCTATGGAGAAGGATGACCTGAGCCAAGCCTTCCAGAGGCATAGTGGGTAGGAGCTGGAAGCGAAGATGGTCTGTTTGTGGGAAGAAGACATTAGATCTGTTTCTATACATATTCCCAGTGGAAAGGGATGATCGTTGCTGCGTATTTTACCATAGGGTTGGGCTTCATATATTTCTGTTTTCTGATGGTTGTTTTTTTTCTTTTCTAAGCAGTGTGTTTTTGTACTTTGTGTGGGTGACAGCTAAAAATAATATCTTATTTCTTTTGTTATAAAGAAAAAAGATGATTTCTTGGAGCGTTTATAAGGAAATGATCTACAAAGGAAACATTTATACTTAGAAACTATTTTAAAAGGTACAAAAGTTTAGAAGTGCTTTTAGGAAATGTGACTGATAAATATTTCATATATATAATATAGTGTGCAGTCGTTTCACAGCTGCACTTTGCAACAGACCTATATCAGCAGATGGTTTGATTCTAAGAGAGATAAGTCATTCACTTAAATTTACATGGGCATTTTCTAATATCACTAATAATATTGAACATTTTGTCTTTTCTTCCTACAGGTTGAATTTGAATGCATAAATGAAAAAAAGAGGCAAAAGAAGAAAAGCTACAAGAATTCAGGGATTATCAGTGTGAAGCAGTGTGAGGTCGGTTGCTCTTGAAAGCTTGTAGTGTAATGAGATCACATTTTAAGTTTTTCTATCAATATGGTATATGTCACATAAGCACTTTGAACAGTTGAAAATCACATGAGCATCTGGGCCTCTTTAGAGAAGAAAATAGGAAATAGTAGAGAAATCTTTCAAGTAACTTTGTTTCCAAG
Organism: Raphicerus campestris; assembly: GCA_006410735.1. Lineage (NCBI taxonomy): Eukaryota > Metazoa > Chordata > Mammalia > Artiodactyla > Bovidae > Raphicerus > Raphicerus campestris. The sequence continues at coordinate 157,471 of SJYW01033349.1, forward strand.
ATTCGACAGCTCTTAACAAAGGACAAATTAAAGTTTTTCATTATCTTAGGAAATACCGGACACCTTTGGTGTTTTTCTGGTGCATCAGTGGAAATGATTTAACTCAGTGCATCAGTCCTGGTTATAATTTCAAGATGAGATGGTATGAGTGAAGGGGAAAAATCCAAGAGATTTCTTAAATGAATGGGAGTTTTTGCTTTTGTTTTTAAACGTTTTAAAGTCTCAACATATTAAACTCATTACCAGTTTCTTAAAACCAGTGCATTTCATCTTTGGCTATTGATATTCTAATCTGAACATGCTATAATTATCTTGAATCTTACAGATTCATGACATGTAAAGGTAGGTTGCTTTAAATTCAAATGTAGGGGTGGGTTCTATGTGTTTATATCTTGTGTTGTTCAGTTTATAAATGATTAAAAATGTATGCCAGGGAGCTCTTTGCTTCTCTTAAAAAAGTAGGAAAGTTTTAATTTTGTTTACTATTTATTTTTAGATTACAGTGGAATGTACATTCCTTGACTATGTCATGGGAGGCTGCCAGCTGAATTTTACTGTGAGTAACACACTGGATTTTTCACAGTAGACTGTAGCGTGTGGCTTTTTCCCTCTATTTTATAGTATTCTTTCTTTTACTGCCAAACTGACTTTGTGATGAAATGTACACAATCTGTTGAATATGGTCTCTGCAGAGAGTTTGTCTAGGTTCATCCAGAAGCTTTTGGNGAATGTACATTCCTTGACTATGTCATGGGAGGCTGCCAGCTGAATTTTACTGTGAGTAACACACTGGATTTTTCACAGTAGACTATAGCGTGTGGCTTTTTCCCTCTGTTTTATAGTATTCTTTCTTTTACTGCCAAACTGACTTTGTGATGAAATGTACACAATCTGTTGAATATAGTCTCTGCAGACTAGGTTCATCCAGAAGCTTTTGGCCTTGTCGATAATACCTTTTCCACCTGCAAAAAAGCATGTGTGTATAAATCAGTGATTATCCTGCAGTAATTTAATTAATAAAAAACATTAATCAAATGTACCAAAAAGTCCACTATGTCTAAAGTCATAGATATAATAATCTATGATTTAAGACATATAGAAAATTAGGAATAGCAGTTGCTTCAGGCTGAGGCTGTAATTGTTTAATTGTCGTGAAAATACCTGTCGGCTCAGGGACTTGTTAGCAGATCAGAGCAGCGGGCTCAGGGATGAGGGTTTGTGTCAGCAGTCGGTGCGTGCTTTCCTGGACGTCAAGTGAGGATGTCCCTGCCTTCCCCTTAGTAAGGACCGCAATTGTTATTTGGCAGGTGGGAGTGGACTTCACTGGCTCCAATGGTGATCCGAGTTCTCCCAACTCCCTTCACTACATCAGCCCCAGTGGTGTTAATGAGTATTTGACTGCAATCTGGTCTGTGGGACTGGTCATTCAGGACTACGATGCGTGAGTATGACTCCAGTGTACAACTCCCCTGAAACGGCACTGTCTGTACCTTCTGCGGGTCCTCCAGTGTAGCTGATGGGATAACGGTGCTGGGGAGAAGTAACTTTATCCTTAAAATTTCTCTTAAGTTTTCTGTTTTTCCCTTTGTGAACAGTGTTTACCTTTGACCTCTAATCTCTGGCTGTGATTAGTTATAATATATTATGTGTAGTGTCCTTCTCTAACAGCTGACTGTTGGCAAGGCTTTTGTTTCTTTGATCTGGTTTTCTTGGGGCTTACTCATTAGGGATAAATTATTTCTGTGGTTGAAGTCCAGAAGACACATTTTGTAAGTACTCATAGACACTAATTTTTAACATGTCTATTTTCTAGGCAGTTGCCAAATTAGTTTCTTAACGGTGATTTTCAACAAGTGCTACAGGATAACAATATAATTGCTCTGAAATATTTCGAATCCATTCTCAATGGATAGATTTTGAGTAGATTAAAATAGGTCCTTCTGAAGGTGTACTAAACAATAGAAAAAAATCCACATTATTAATTTTTTGTTCTGTATCTGTTAGGGTACAGTGTACATTTTCATTTGTTTCTGTCTATCATTTTATGATAAAAGTCCATACATATTGATGGAGTTTTTCATTAATCTGTTATGCCATTCAGATGAAATTCTTAGACAGATTTAGGGCAAGGGTAGCAGTTCCAGTTTAAGCAGTAGAATTTGAGACAAAACTCAGTAAATGCAATTTAAAAAATACGGTATAGACACTCTGTTATATAATCCAAAATGAAAGTATCAGCATGGATATGGTTAGTAATAGAGTATCAATGTATTTCAATTGAAAATAGCTAGAAATATGAAAAAAATATCAAAGAAACACAGTTGTAATGGGACTGAGATTAAAAAAGTAGTAAATTTACAGGGTTACTTTTTCAGACTGCTTCCTGGAAGTTAAAACAAAAAGTTAACTGAAAAAGGCTTACCACATGAAAATTAGAAAAACTCTTAAGTAGTTCTTAGATGAAAGAGGAAATCAAAGTGTCATAACAGACTGTCTAGAAATAAAGGGTAATGAGAAGACTATATACATGGTCTCCAGCAAGTTAGTTCCCCAGCCCACGGCAATGAAAGCATCAAGCCCTAAATGCTGGACCACCAGGGAACTCCTTTTCTTTCATTTTTTTCTTTTCTGTTTTTATTTTTTTAAAGCATCTCTGGGGACTTGAACCTAGGCCCTCCGATTAAAAGTCTGACTACTCTACCAACTGAGGTACCCAGGCAGTACCCAGGCATCTTTATACAGGAAGATTTCTGACACTTCTATTTTTAAAAAAGAATTGAATATAAATGAACTAGCTTTTCAACAAAATAAAATTCAAGGATAGAAAGAAAAATACACATATAGTAAGTAATAGTAGGAGATTCCATATATGTGTTAGCTGTTGTATGTTAGGGAAAATTGTAAATCCTTTCTATATGATATTCATCTAATCCTCATGCTTGGTTGTGAGAAGCCTGAGGCAGGAAGGCTAAAGTCACGTGTCCAGGGTCCTCAGCGGTAACGGCAGACACAGAACCGCATCGGGCTGTCTGGCTCCGGAAACTTGTCCTCACCACTCTGCTGAGCTCTGCTTCCTCTACAAACACACAAAGTGACTGATGATTTACATACACCGAGTTAATAAATTAAATGAAGAGATGATTCTTTGTAAGTTCAACAAAATTTAGGAAAACCCTTGGTGACACTGATCCCCAAGAAAAGGAGAAAGCATGTAGCATATTAGTAATGAGGCAGAGATCATAAGCGAAATTCAGAAGAAAGTCGTTAAACATTGTATGTTAATGTTTGGTAAAATGTTATACTATTTCAGTGAAAAAATCTAGATTGAAGGATGATTCTTTTAGAAAGCTACAAATTATCAAATTTGGCTCAAAGAAGCAGAGAACCTCATCAGACCAGGAACTGGTTGAAGAGCTCTTCTCATAAAGGCACCAGCCAAGACCGCTTCACACATAAATTGAACAATGAATTCAAACCTGAGAGAATCAAGTGAAAAATGTTATAAAGTAGTGAAAATTCAAAAGGTGATGACATACAACATAAAATAAAAAATCAGCAATTTTTCATGAACCAGCAAAAACCAATTGAAGAAACTGTAGTGAATAAAAAAATCACAGTTCATAATGCAGTAAAAAATGAGAATAAATTTAGGCAAAGGTCTAGGATATTTAGTGAGAGAAAACTATGGAATTATACCCAGGGACAAAGAAGGAAAGATCCGTCACGATTCTAGATAGGCAGATATCACAATGATGAAAATATAATGTTTCTCTCTGGATTAGTCAGTTTTAATCAGAATTCCAATGGAACCTTGACAAAATGATTTTTATAATTTTCTAGAGGGTAAAATGAATCAGAATAGCCAAGTTTTTCAGGGGAAAAAAAAGGGAAATTTGTGCTTGCAGATATTAAAACTTAAAATATATATATGACTTATTTCCCTAGTGGTTCAATAGTAAAGAATCTGCCCACAATGTGGGAGACCCAGGTTTGATCCCTGAGTCAGGAAGATCCCCTGGAGAAGGGAATGGCACCCCTCTCCAGTACTCTTGCCTGGAAAATTCCATGGACGAAGGAGCCTGGCACTACAGTCCATGGGGTCGCAGAGTCAGACAGGACTGAGTGACTAACACTTTGACTTTGGGCTTCTCTGGTGGCTCAGCTGTAAAGAATCATGCAATGTGGGAGACCTGGATTTCATCCCTGGGTGGGGAGATCCCCTGGAGGAGGGCATGGCAACCCAATCCAGTATTCTGGCTTGGAGAATCCCACGGACAGAGGAGCCTGGCGGACTACATGTAGTCCGTGGGGTTGCAAAGAGTCAGGCACGACTGAGCGACTAAGCACAGTACAGCAACTTTATATATGTTTCATGTGCACAATATTAAGTGTCTATTAAGAGTATGGAACTACTACATGACCAGTAGAAACACGCAGTCTTAAAATAAACCCAAGAATGTCCGTGAATTCAAGTATATGATAGAGATGGCATTTTGAGGGAAAGGGGTTGTGACAACTGTCAAACTTAACATGAACTGGATTGGAATCCCTGACTTGTGCTTGCATATGTTAGGCTATGCACAGCACTGCTGAAACAGATACCCCAGCACACCGTGATTTTGACAAAATAGAGATTTGTATCTCATTCCTCTTGCACGGCTAGAGATAAGCAGTTCAGGACCGAGAGGGCCATGATGCCACAGAGCGCCCACCCTGGGTCTGAGTTCTGTCCTCTCCAGCCAGTGGGAGGAGGACAAAGGGGCTGAGGAGGCCTGTGCTTCCCCTGAGGGTGCGATTCAGAAGTGGCTGCAAACCCCTCCTCTCACACATCCGGCCAGAACCTCACCTCTGACCACTGCCAGCCCAGAGAGGCTGGGGTCGGGCGAGTGTCACCAGGGGCCCAGGGGACCCAGGGTTGAAGGGGGCGAGGTGGAGCCTGGTGGACCCATGTGAGCAGTTTCTGCTTCACATGCCACCCCCGATGAATTACACGTTTAATATCAAGATCAAGGCTTGGAAGTTCTAAGAGAACATATATGTGAATTGTCTATATTATTGCAGTGAGGACAGCCTTTAAGGCCACATTGTTTGGGGTGTTCACAGTCATTAAGTTAATAACTAGGAAAGGGAAGCTCTTTTAAAGTTAAAGGCAGACTGTCAACTGGGAAGAACACTGTGCCATCTGTGGCACAGCTTCTATCCTCAGTGCAAAAAGAACCACTGAGCATTAATATAAAAAGGACTCCCGCTGGTAGGAATGTCAGGCCCATCGTTACAGGGCTCTACCGTAGCAAGCCGCTGGTGTCTGTCCGCTGGGGGAGAATCTCCGTACAGTGGAACGCTTGGCAGCTACTCTCATGATGCATACTCTTTCCAAATTATCTCTGGACCCTTGGGCCAAATATTCACACATTTTGCTGCAGAAGTGGAGAGTGTTATGCTGTTTAGCATTTGTTCCATGTTTCTGTGGCCAAATGTATGATATCTCATTCATATTAAGTGGTATAAATACAGGCTATAAATAACCTCTTATCAGTTGAGGTCACGTTTTGCTGCCAAATGAGTATTTTTTTGTAGACAAATGAAAAACTCTTGCTTTTTAAATCTTTATCAGTTTATTTACATATTTATTTAGTGAAATGATAAATGATACGTAAGTAGAGGCATGTTAAGAGTTAGCTGCTCAGTTGTGTGCGACTCTTTGCCACCCCATGGACGGTAGCCCACCAGGCTCCTCTGTCCATGGAATTTTCCAGGCAAGAGTACTGGAGTGGATCGCCATTTCCTCCTCTCGAGGATCTTCCCAGCCCAGTGATGGAACCCAGGTCTCCTGCACTGCAGGCAGATTCTTTACTGTCTGAGTGATAAAGTCCATATTAATAAATACATATAGAAAGACTTTAAATTCCTTCAATGCACAGAAAAATATTTAGGATGAGAGTTTCCAAATATTAACATTAGTTCTAGTCTTCATTTTTATATTTTTCTAAGATTTTGAATGTTTTAAAAGTAAGCTCATATTGTCTTATTAGGAGTAAAGATACAAATGACCTTTTGCTTTTTTCAAATTTTCATTTTAGTGATAAGATGTTTCCAGCTTTTGGCTTTGGAGCGCAGGTCCCACCTCAGTGGCAGGTAGGAAGAACTCTCGTTGTGAAGGTCTGCGTCCTAGCAAAGCAAAACAAGCCTCATCAGTCCTTCTTTCATCTTTTGACAGGTTTCTCATGAATTTCCAATAAACTTTAATCCATCCAATCCCTACTGTAATGGTAAGTTAAAGATCAACATGAATTTTTAAACTGAAAGCCTTGCTCAGTCTTTGTCAGCTGTTTTTTCTCTATGATTTCCTTTCTAGGTTTCTCTCTGTGACGTATTGAATTTCCTATCACGTAAAGTAGAATTTTACACCAAGTTGGTGGTTGGTGTAGTAAGAAGGCAAATCACTATGATAATGATGAAGACTGCAGGCTAAATTCTTCTACCTTAAGAGGTCTAATAGAATAAAAGATTTCTCAGTCTTGATGGTAGATCAATAAGAGTAATCATTTTATGTTCACGTATAAGTTGATTTAAAAATAAATCTTCAATAAAATGAATCATTTAACATGCAGGTGTTTTCCTCAGATTAACAGTTGACTTTCTATGAAGAAAGTGTCCAGCATCTAATTACTTGTTACACAGGTTCTGTAAGGAGGTGGAGGTAGGCTAAAGAAACACACAATTAAGCTCCAAGTGGAGCTTTCCTTTGTGTAGAAAACAGGCACAAATATTGCTGTCATTCCACTTCTCTGTTTATCCCTCAAATATCCCAGTGCCTCTTCCTTTTCACCATATTGCTGCTGCTGCTAAGTCGCTTCAGTCGTGTCCGACTCTGCGCGACCCCATAGATGGCAGCCCACCAGGCTCCTCCATCCCTGGGATTCTCCAGGCAAGAGCACTGGAGTGGGTTGTCATTTCTTTCTCCATTTTACCATATTGAGCAATGCCAAGTCTCCCACAAAATTAATATAAAACTGAACAGTTTGGAGGAGGGAAAGAGGTTGGGGCAGAGGCATAAAAGTGTAGACCCTAAGCTAATTTTCTGCAAAGAGTCCTTTTAACAGTTGCAATATATATAGATTTCTAATAGAAGAGGATGCCCTTCCCTCCTCTTCTTAAATGATATTCATAAAGTAGAAGAGCAGGAATGTTTTGTTGGCAGTAGTTTGTATTAGGATTTTCTCCTTTTTTGCAAAACTCTTTTCTCATACTGATTCAGTGTTCCTTCGTGCATGTTCAGCAGCTGTGGTTGTGACCTTTTATATCCCTAGCCATAGAAACTGGGAATATTTTTCTTTTTTTTGGATTTGCCAATGATTTATTGGATATGATACCAAAAGCATAGGCAACAAAAGAAAAAATAGATACATTAGACTAATTAAAATTTAAAACTTCTGTAAATCAAAGGACACAGTCAAAAGAGTGCAAAGTCAGCCCATAGAATGGGCATGGACACTTCATACCCACAATAAATAGCCATTATTTCTTTTTTTTTTCCAGTAATTTTTTCTTTTTAAAATATATGCTTCATGCTTATGATGAAATTGGAAGTTTTTAGAGCTTGTTGCAATTAGATTTTATGTTTTGCAAGTAAATATGGATGACAGATCACTGGACGATTCGTATTAGAAGTTTATCCACTCTGAGTAATAAGAGCCCAACTGTGGGCTGTCACAAAGTACAGCTTTTCTGCTTTTGGTTTAGTCTGGACAAAAGAAAGACTCGTTTTGGTTTCAGACAAAGGAAATATCACACAGAAAACAATACAACTTTATTTTAAGACAAGGAAGTTGAATCCCCTTCTCTTAATTAGTCATTGAATTTAGTTGCCCATAAAAAAAACATGTCAGTTGTTCCTTTAATGTAATGGAAAAATACTAGCATAATTCAGTTTTAGTTGAGGAATTGAAGGCTGTTGATATTTATGAAAACATTTAATAGCTTCGTATACCTTATGGAATAGCAAGCTAGATGATAGAAATGGAAGAAAATATTACTTTTGCTTTGGTTATGGGTTCAATTTTTCTATAGCATATATCATTACAAAAAGATCCTGCTGCTGGCTTACGTTAATACTATTTTTGTTGCTACTGGACTGACTAACCACTAGTCACAGCCTCACCTGATGCATGTAAAATCATCTCTCTGTATGAATTAGTTACATTCTCAAAGGTAGTTCATAAGACCACTTATTCTTAAATTCAAAGTGCCTAAGGAGTTTATTGGCTCTCAAATTCTAAGTGGAGAGGGTTGATCCTGTTAAGCTTTTAAACCAAATATATGCTGCTCCTCCTTATTAATCTATGTTCTTTGGGAAGTTTTAAAAGCAGGACACCTGTTTTGGTTGACATTAAAAAGTCTTTTAAGATTTTCTCGATCCTCTCAGCAAAGGACTGTGGGGGAGTTTCTATGGGCTTTCCAGTCTCTTACCTACATCCCAGACACTCTGTTGTGTCTTAAGGGCAGATTCATCAGCAGTGCCTTAATCAGGAATGCTGTTCAGCTCTTGATAGGCTGTCCTGCAGTCATCAGCAGTCTCCAAGTCTCAGTAATTTGTAATGACAATGATTTACGTCTCGCTCACTTGACAAATCACGCGACTCTTGGCTAGACTGCCACACTCCCCTGCCCCTTCCCATTCTGGGTCTCAGGCAGTCTGGAATACGCTATTCCCATCGCAGCGGGGGAAAGCAAGAGAGCTGGCAAAAACCGGCAGCGATTCTTGAAACATCTGCTCAGACTTGGCTGTCGTGTCCGTTCACTTGCACTGGGCGAAGCTACGCCGCAAGCCGAAGCTGCAGCCCACAAACACACGCTTGAGTGTTTCTGCAGCAAAATGTGATAAACAACCTGGAAGTGGATACTTGCAATTAGTACAGGCTACTACACCATGCTTAATCTGTAAGTTATCGAATAAACCTTTGGCCAGAGTTGACATTAAGTTTATAGCTATCTGACATTTTTGTAGAACCGCTGGTCATATATGCAAAGGTTTTCCGTTTTTATCAGTTACTTTTTCTTACCTTGTCATCAGTTGCCTGTTGCAGCATCTTTTGCATGGTTCTTTTTCCGTCAGAGTCTCATTCTCAAAACATATCAAAATTAAACAGTATAACAACCCTACTGAAGACTAACGAATGATTTGGCTGAGGTGAAAGCGAATGCCTTCTACTGGGGGAGAGTAAAGTTTATAGGTTTTTCGTGTGTGTGATGGAGCATCGCTCTGGAGCTTTGTAATACATACCTTAGAGAACTCCTAAATATGGAACTTTTGACTCTTTAAAGCACTGTATGTTAGTTTATAAATTAAACCAGCCACTATGGTGAATAGTAGGCAAATAAATTGTGCTTGAGAATTTTTAATCCTGCTTTTTTTTTAAATCTAGGAGTCCAAGGCATTATAGAGGCATATCGGGCCTGCCTTCCTCAGATAAGACTCTATGGACCAACTAATTTTTCTCCAATCATAAATCACGTGGCCAGGTTTGCTGCGGCAGCCACACAGCAACGGACAGCTTCTGTGAGTGCCCTGTTGCCGGGGGCAGGGAGGACGTAGGCTGGGAGTTGCTCCCAGTGCCCTTTTCCTGTTTATTTGTCTGTCGAGATGCAAACACAGGGCATGAAGCGATGATGTGTCTTCCTTGGTTTGGGAGTAACATCTGTTAAATCGGTGGTCCTTAAAAACAAGAGAACAGCAAAACAACCGTTATACTTAATGAGTTTGTTCTCTATCTTTTGAAATAACTTTCCTGGGTAGGTTCTGAAAAAAAAATTATTTTTTAGTAGATTTAGCACATTAAGGCTTGAGGAGACTTACCACTTCAGTTGCTGTTGCAAAATGCCTGCTCGACCCTGGAGAACGAACCTCATTCAGCTTCAGTATCTTCAGAAATAAGGCAGGGATAACTGCCTCTTACAGTTATTGAAAGAGTGTGAGGAGATAAACCATAAACACTCGGCACATGATAGCTACTATTATAATTCTTCTTTCCATTCCAGACGTAAATGACCCAAAAGATGGAGTCACAACTTTATGGCACATTTAATCACTCTCTAAAATGATTTAGCAGAGATGGCAGGACTGAGAGAAAGATTCCCCCCTGCCCCTCCCTGAACCATATCCGTTTATTCAGAAGCGTATTTTAGCTTGATAAACAATCCTACTTCCATATTTGATCTTTTAAGAATGTAGTTGCTGCCAGTTGCTCCCTTGACAGGTACTTTGACATATCCAATCCTCCAGTTCAGTCAAAATGTTTCTGTGCTAACTGAAAGTTTCATCTTGCTTCTGTGTGTTTTGGCCAGCCTTCTTCTGTGGCCTGNTTGCTCCCTTGACAGGTACTTTGACATATCCAATCCTCCAGTTCAGTCAAAATGTTTCTGTGCTAACTGAAAGTTTCATCTTGCTTCTGTGTGTTTTGGCCAGCCTTCTTCTGTGGCCTGTTGCACTTTTAATTAACCTACAGTTTTTGTCTCAGTTAATTTCCTTGTCATCAGAGAATCTTAGAAGATTTCATATCGATGGCATCCTGGGTAGAGACAAGGAAAATGAGCCACCAAATGACTCCTCAGGCGGGAGGCGTCATTAACCGTTCCTTTTATTCTTGGGGAGCTCAGCTTGCTCAGCGGACATTATTGCCTTTTTTTGGCAGCAATATTTCGTGCTGTTGATCATTACTGATGGCGTGATCACAGACCTGGATGAGACCAGACAGGCGATTGTTAACGCTGCCAAGCTGCCTATGTCCATCATCATTGTCGGGGTTGGAGGCGCGGACTTTGGCGCCATGGAGTTCCTAGACGGTGACGGCGGAAGCCTCCGCTCCCCATCGGGCGAAGCAGCCGTCAGGGATATTGTCCAGTTCGTGCCTTTCAGGCAGTTCCAGAACGTGAGTACCACGCCTCCCTGCCCCTCATGCACTGCAAGGCTTTTGAACAGAGACTCTGCCTGCCCATAGCCGGGCAGTTAAGAGTAGATGTCTGGAGTCTCCATGCATATCTGCTGAGTGGTGTCCCACTCTTGGCAGCCCCATCGGCCGCAGCTCACCAGGCTCTTCTGTCCATGAGATTCTTCAGGCAAGAAGACTGGAGTGGGTTGCCTTTTCTTCCTCCAGGGGATCTTCCTGACCCAGGGATCAAACCCAGGTCTCCTGCAGATTCTTCACCACTGAGCTAGTAGAGTGTGTGAATTTTCCATTTGAAGAGCCTTGATTAGACTTGGCTGGTTTTTTGTTTTTTTCGGGTTTATTCTGGTGTGCCTCTTATAGATAGTCCTCATGATAAATTATTTAAAACGATGTTGTTGTGACTGCTGTTTTAAAATATATTTTATCTTTATAAATGTAACAGGAGAAAAACGATGTAAGTGTATGATGGATTTACCAAACTAGAAGCTGATTTGATGGAAAACCTCTGAGGAGACTGTTTCACCCAGATTACTCTAATGGTAACATCTTGTAAAACTAAGGTCCAGCATCATAACCAGGATACTGACGTTGGTACACTCACGGTCCATCACGGCAGGCTTCCTCATGTAGCCCTTTCACAATCACACCACTTCCCGGCCACCTTCACTCCCTCCTGAACCCCTGGCAGCCACCAGTCTGGCTTCATTTCTATGTTTTTNCTGAAACTCCAATACTTTGGCCACCTCATGTGAAGAGCTGACTCACTGGAAAAGACCAATTCTGGGAAAGATTGAAGGTGAAAGGAGAAGGGGGTGGCAGATGAGATGGTTAGATAGCATCACTGACTCAACGGACATGAACTTGAGCAGACTCCTCGAGATAGTGAAGGACAGAGTAACCTGGCGTGCTGTAGTCCGTGGAGTAACAATGAATCAGACATGACTTAATGACTGAACAGCAACAGCAAACCTCTACCTTTCCCCAAGATCCTATCATAACTCATCCTTTTCTGTGCTTGGTGAAACATTCATGTTTCCTCTGGTGATTGGTCTCCCCTGTTGCTGCAGGTTAATAAACTTGACTTTGTCAGGCTACAGATTTGTCCCCAATAGTCTTAATTAGATCGGCTTTATAAAAATGTGATGCATGGTATAACTAAAGGTCTCATTTTTTTTTTTTTACTTAAAAAAATACACTAGTTTTTAAAAAAACCTATACATGTTATTAGACGTAATTCTAATGCATTACTTTAATGGCTGAATAAAATTTCATTAAAAACACATCCATACTCCATACACCATATATAAATTTTTATTCATTCTGCTAGTATAGCCTATCTGGTTGCCTTCAGATCCTTGTGTACCACAAGCAATGCATTTCCTCTTGCATTTTATTTATTTATTTATTTATTTTAGAGTGAACTGTACTTTAATTTACTGGCATTGTCAATCTATGAACAAGACAGGTATTATTTTGTTTTGTTTTGTTTTTGCATGAAGGGAGATGGTTCCCAATCTGCTATAATACGTGCCCACAGCTTCACCTTGAACATGCAGCATGCAGGCTGTACTCAGGGTAGATTATTCCTCTTTCACTCTCACAGTCTTTATGCTGCTGCCAGAAGTCTTCATGGNGTTTTGTTTTTGCATGAAGGGAGATGGTTCCCAATCTGCTATAATACGTGCCCACAGCTTCACCTTGAACATGCAGCATGCAGGCTGTACTCAGGGTAGATTATTCCTCTTTCACTCTCACAGTCTTTATGCTGCTGCCAGAAGTCTTCATGGCATTTGCTTTGAATTCGGTCTTCAGCGCATCTCTGACTGCTTTTGCACAGATCTGGGAGTATCGGATGTAGTTGAGTCTAGCCTGTCGCCAGTATGCCACCATGATGTCGTGAGAGGGGGCGCATCGGGCTGAATCACAAAGACCTGTCAGTGTCAGCTCAGCGCGAGGCCTGGCCGCCCTCCTCTTGCATTTTATTGTATGGGCCTACTTGAGGATTTTCTGGGATGCACGTATATATGAGCCAGTACTTCTGGGTTCTAAGATATACTGCCAGAATAGTAGCCCAAATTTACATACCAGCACTCGGTATTATTGTCTACTACCAAATATTTTCCTATTTGATGGGTATATTCCTTTTTCATTCTGATTTCTATTTCTTTGAGCATGAGTGAAGTCAAGCCTCTTTTCTATGCTGATTTCCTATGTAGTGTGCTTCCATGAATTCACTATTAATAATCTCTCTTTTGAAAAACAAAAAAACACAGTGGGGCAAGGAGAGGGTGGGACAAATTGAGAAACTAGCATTGACATATCTACACCGCCATGTGTGAAATCGATAGGTAATAGGAAGCTGGTATATGACTCAGGGAACGCAACCTGGCATTCTGTGAAGATCTAGTGGAGTGGTGTGCGGTGGAGGGTGGAAGGGAGGCTCAGCAGGGAGGGGACAGATGTACGCTTATGTATGTGTATGTGTATACACAGTATATATACTGATTTTTTTGTTGTACAGCAGAAACCAACACAACATTGGAAAGCAATTATCTTCCAATTAAAAAAAAGTTAAAAAAATAAAAAGGTGAAAACAAACACAAACAACCCCTGGGCTTTCTGTCTTTATAGAAATAAAGTGTAAGAGCTAGTCTTTACCTTATTGTAATGTAAAATTAAGCAGAAGTTAGAGAGCAACGGAGGCATTACTTTAAACAGCACAGACGTTACTTTGCCAAAAGAGTCAAAGCTATGGTTTTTCCAGTAGTCATATATGGATGTGAGAATTGGAT
>SJYW01033349.1:172402-189952 GCA_006410735.1 Raphicerus campestris
TGTGTGTGTGTGTGTGTGTGTGCACATGCTCAGTTGCTAAGACATGTCTGACTCTTTGTGACCACAGAGATTGTAGCCCACCAGGGGCCTCTGTCCATGGGATTCTCCAGACAAGAATACTGGAGTGGATTGCCATTTCCTCTTCCAAGGCATCTTCTGGATCCAGGGATCAAACTTGCGTCTATTGCATCTCCTGCATCTCCTGCATTGGCAAGCAGATTCTTTACCACTGAGCCACCTGGGAAGCCCCATGGAAGTTACAAATCCAGTTTTCAACTACTGTTCTTCTCTGTAACTAAGATGCTGGGAACTCTGTTTGCCGTGTACCCAACCAATGAGCTGATATAATTTAAGGCGGGCATTCCGTACGTTCACTCACAGCTGTGGCTCCCCTAGTATGGTTATTGCACACCTCCACAGACCTGTCTTATCAGGTCTGCTTCTTGAATCTCCGTGAGATATGTTTCATTCTTGTTTCCTGCTTCTCCAACCAACAGCTATCTCCTGCCATAGTTCATGAAACTAATTATTTTAGTCTCCTGGTGCTGTCGTATAGAATAGTATAGTATAGAATGGGTATTTAACAACAGACATTTATCTTCTCATAGTCTGGAGGCTGGAAGTCCAAAATCAAGATGCCTGAACTTTGGGTTTCTCCTAAGGCTACTCAGTGATCAATGCAAAGAAATAGAGGAAAACAATAGAATGGGTAGAGATCTCTTCAGAAAAATTAGAGATACCAAGGGAACATTTCTTGCAGAGATGAGCACAATATAGGACAAAATGGACTAGACTGAACAGAAGAAGATATTAGGAAGATGTGACAAGAATACACAGAAGAACTATACAAAAAAGATCCTTACGACCCAGATAATCATGATGGTATGATCACTCACTTAGAGCCAGACACCCTGGAATGCTAAGTCAAGTGGGCCTTAGGAAGAATTACTACGAACAAAGCTAGTGGATGTGATGGAATTCCAGTCGAGTTATTTCAAACAGTAAAAGATGATGCTGTGAAAGTGCTGCACTCAATATGTCAGCAAATTTGGGAAAGGCAGCAGTGGCCACAGGATCACAAAAACCTGTGGAAAATTCTTCAAGAGATGGGACTACCAAACCACCTGCCTGTTGACAAATCTGTATTCATGTCAGGAAGCAACAGTTAGAACTGGACATGGAACAACAGACTGGTTCCAAATCAGGAAAGGAGTAAGTCAAGGCTGTAAATTGTCACCCTGCTTATTTAACTTATTTGCAGAGTAAGTTATGAGCAATGCTGGGCTGGATGAAGCACAAGCTGGAATCAAGTTTGCTGGTAGAAATATCAATAACCTCAGATATGCAGATTGCACCACCCTTATGGTAGAAAGTGAAGAGGAACTCAAAAGCCTTTTGATGAAAGTGAAAGAGGAGAGTAAAAAAGTTGGCTTAAAGCTCAACATTCAGAAAACTAAACTAAGATCATGGCATCTGGTCCCATCACGTCATGGGAAATAGATGGGGAAACAATGGAAACAGTGATTTTTGGGGGGCTCCAAAAATCACTGCAGGTTGTGACTGCAGCCATGAAATTAAAAGATGCTTACTCCTTGGAAGGAAAGTTATGACCAACCTAGATAGCATATTAAAAAGTAAAGACATTACCAATATTAAAAAGCAGAGACTTTGGCAACAAAGGTCCATCTAGTCAAAGCTATGGTTTTTCTAGTAGTCATGTATGGATGTGAGAGTTGGACTATAAAGAAAGCTGAGTGCCAAAGAATTGATGCTTTTAAACTGTGGTATTGGAAAAGAGTCTTGAGAGTCCCTTGGACTGCAAGAAGATCCACCGAGTCCATCCTAATGGAAATCAGTTCTGAATATTCATTGGAAGGACTGATGTTGAAGCTGAAACTCCAATACTTTGGCCACCTCATGTGAAGAGCTGACTCACTGGAAAAGACCAATTCTGGGAAAGATTGAAGGTGAAAGGAGAAGGGGGTGGCAGATGAGATGGTTAGATAGCATCACTGACTCAACGGACATGAACTTGAGCAGACTCCTCGAGATAGTGAAGGACAGAGTAACCTGGCGTGCTGTAGTCCGTGGAGTAACAATGAATCAGACATGACTTAATGACTGAACAGCAACAGCAAACCTCTACCTTTCCCCAAGATCCTATCATAACTCATCCTTTTCTGTGCTTGGTGAAACATTCATGTTTCCTCTGGTGATTGGTCTCCCCTGTTGCTGCAGGTTAATAAACTTGACTTTGTCAGGCTACAGATTTGTCCCCAATAGTCTTAATTAGATCGGCTTTATAAAAATGTGATGCATGGTATAACTAAAGGTCTCATTTTTTTTTTTTTACTTAAAAAAATACACTAGTTTTTAAAAAAACCTATACATGTTATTAGACGTAATTCTAATGCATTACTTTAATGGCTGAATAAAATTTCATTAAAAACACATCCATACTCCATACACCATATATAAATTTTTATTCATTCTGCTAGTATAGCCTATCTGGTTGCCTTCAGATCCTTGTGTACCACAAGCAATGCATTTCCTCTTGCATTTTATTTATTTATTTATTTATTTTAGAGTGAACTGTACTTTAATTTACTGGCATTGTCAATCTATGAACAAGACAGGTATTATTTTGTTTTGTTTTGTTTTTGCATGAAGGGAGATGGTTCCCAATCTGCTATAATACGTGCCCACAGCTTCACCTTGAACATGCAGCATGCAGGCTGTACTCAGGGTAGATTATTCCTCTTTCACTCTCACAGTCTTTATGCTGCTGCCAGAAGTCTTCATGGCATTTGCTTTGAATTCGGTCTTCAGCGCATCTCTGACTGCTTTTGCACAGATCTGGGAGTATCGGATGTAGTTGAGTCTAGCCTGTCGCCAGTATGCCACCATGATGTCGTGAGAGGGGGCGCATCGGGCTGAATCACAAAGACCTGTCAGTGTCAGCTCAGCGCGAGGCCTGGCCGCCCTCCTCTTGCATTTTATTGTATGGGCCTACTTGAGGATTTTCTGGGATGCACGTATATATGAGCCAGTACTTCTGGGTTCTAAGATATACTGCCAGAATAGTAGCCCAAATTTACATACCAGCACTCGGTATTATTGTCTACTACCAAATATTTTCCTATTTGATGGGTATATTCCTTTTTCATTCTGATTTCTATTTCTTTGAGCATGAGTGAAGTCAAGCCTCTTTTCTATGCTGATTTCCTATGTAGTGTGCTTCCATGAATTCACTATTAATAATCTCTCTTTTGAAAAACAAAAAAACACAGTGGGGCAAGGAGAGGGTGGGACAAATTGAGAAACTAGCATTGACATATCTACACCGCCATGTGTGAAATCGATAGGTAATAGGAAGCTGGTATATGACTCAGGGAACGCAACCTGGCATTCTGTGAAGATCTAGTGGAGTGGTGTGCGGTGGAGGGTGGAAGGGAGGCTCAGCAGGGAGGGGACAGATGTACGCTTATGTATGTGTATGTGTATACACAGTATATATACTGATTTTTTTGTTGTACAGCAGAAACCAACACAACATTGGAAAGCAATTATCTTCCAATTAAAAAAAAGTTAAAAAAATAAAAAGGTGAAAACAAACACAAACAACCCCTGGGCTTTCTGTCTTTATAGAAATAAAGTGTAAGAGCTAGTCTTTACCTTATTGTAATGTAAAATTAAGCAGAAGTTAGAGAGCAACGGAGGCATTACTTTAAACAGCACAGACGTTACTTTGCCAAAAGAGTCAAAGCTATGGTTTTTCCAGTAGTCATATATGGATGTGAGAATTGGATCGTAAATAAGGCTGAGCACCAAAGAATTGAAGATTTTGAACTGTGGTGTTGGAGAAGACTCCTGAGAGTCCCTTAGACTGCGAGGAGATCCAACCAGTCCATCCTAAAGGAGATCAGTCCTGGGTGTTCATTGGAAGAACTGTTGCTGAGGCTGAAACTCCAATCCTTTGGCCACCTGATGCGAACTGACTCATTGGAAAAGACCCTGATGCTGGGAAAGATTGAAGGCGGGAGGAAAAGGGGACGACAGAGGATGAGATGGTTGGATGTTATCACTGACTCAATGGACATGGGTTTGGGTAGGCTCCAGAAGATGGTGATGGACAGGGAGGCCTGGCGTGCTGCGATTCACGGGGTCGCCAAGAGTCGGACGCAACTGAACTGTACTGAACTGAAAGAACAACAGAGGGCTTTACGGTGTGATAATCCCTTGAAGCTGGAGCCATCAGCAGTGGGAGAGGGTTGCAAGTACTGGAAAGAGGTAAGTGGAAGGAAGAATGGAGGAAGAGTGATGCTTCCACTGTGATAGAAGCATGGACAAATGCCAGAGGGTGAAAGGCGGCTGTTGGTTTCAGAAAAAGCAAGATGACTAGCTTCAGTGGAAAGTATGGTTGGGATAGTGGTAATCACATTTGGACAAAGAAGATTTAATCACTATGATGAATTAGTAGGTCCCTGAGCAGACAAACAACATGGTCAGAAGTAGTTGCCACGGTTTGAATGCTAGTGTCCCTCACCACTGCCTCTCCCCAATTGCAGCAAATTTGTGTATTGAAATCCTAACCCCAAATACGATAGGATTAGGAGGTGGGGCCTTTGGGAAGTGCTTTGGGAGGTATTCAACTCTCATGAACAGGATTTATTTTCTTGTTCAGATTTGTCATAGCTTTTCTGCCAAGGAGTAAGCATCTTTTAATTTCAGGGCTGCAGTCACCATCTGCAGTGATTTTAGAGCCCCCAAAAGAAAGTCTGTCATTGTTTCCTCATCTATTTGCCAAGAAGTGATGGGACCAGATGCTATGATCTTAGTTTTTTTTTTTTTAATTTTTTTAATTTTTAAAATTTTATTTTACTTTACAATACTGCATTGGTTTTGCCATAATTTGACATGAATCAGCCACATGTGTACATGTGCTCCCAATCCTGAAACCCCCTCCCACCTCCCACCCCATATCATCTCTCTGAATCATCCCCGTGCACCAGCCCCAAGCATCCTGTATCCTGTATCGAACATAAGAATGTTGAGTTTTAAGGCAACTTTTTTACTGTCCTCTTTCACTTTCATCAAGAGGCTCTTTAGTTCCTCTTCACTTCCTGCCATATGAGTGGTATCACCTGCATATCTGAGGTTATTGATAGTTCTCCTGGAAATCTTGATTCCAGCTTGTGATTCATCCAGCCAGGCATTTTGCATGATGTATTCTGCATATAACTTAAATAAGCAGGGTGACAGTACACAGCTTTGACATACTCCTTTCCCAATTTTTAACCAGCTTGCTGTTCCATGTTCAGTTCTAACTGTTGCTTCTTGACCTGCATACAGGTTTCCACCAGGTAAGGTGGTCTGGTATTCCCATCTCTTTAACAGCTTCCCACAGTTTGTTGTGATCCACACAGTTTTGGCTTTATCGTAATTAATGAAGCAGAAGTAGATGTTTTTCTGGAATTCTCTTGTTTTTTCTGTGATCCAATGGATATTGGCAATTTGATCTCTGGTTCCTTTGCCTTTTCTCAATCTAGTTTGAACATCTGGAAGTTTTCAGTTCATGAACTGTTGAAGCATAGCTTGGAGGATTTTGAGCATTACCTTGTTAGCATGTGAAATGAATGTAATTGTGTGGTAGTTTGAACATTCTTTGGCATTGCCCTTCTTTGGCATTGGAATGAAAACAGACTTTTCCAGTCCTATGGCCACTGCTGAGATTTCCAAATTTGCTGGCATGTTGAGGGCAGCACTTTCATGGCATCAACTTTTAGGATCTGAAATAGTTCAGCTGGAATTCCATCACCTCCACTAGCTTTATTCATAGTGATACTTCCTAAAGCCCATTTGACTTCGCACTCCAGGATGTCTGGCTCTAGGTAAGTGATCAGACCATCATGGTTATCTGGGTCATGAAGATCTTTTTTGTGTAATTCTTCTGTGTATTCTTGCCACCTCTTCTTAATATCTTCTGCTTCTGATAAGTCCATACCGTTTCTGTTCTTTATTGTGCCCATCTTTGCATGAAATGTTCTCTTGGTATCTCTAATTTTCTTGAAGAGATCTCTATTCTTTCCCATTCTATTGTTTTCCTCTGTTTCTTTGCATTGATCACTGAGGAAGGCTTTCTTATCTCTCCTTGCTATTCTTTGGAATTCTGGATTCAAATGGGTATATCTTTCCTTTTCTCCTTTGCCTTTTGCTTCTCTTCTCTTCTCAACTGTGTGTAAGGCCTCCTCAGACAACCATTTTGCCTTTTTGCATTTCTTTTTCTTGGGGATGGTTTTGATCACTGTCTCCTGTACAGTGTTATGAACCTCCATCCATAGTTCTTCAGATCTAATCTGTTAAAACTGTTTGTCACTTCCACTAATCCTATGAATAGGATTAGTGCTTTCATAAAAGAGACTCTGGAGGGATCCCTTGCCCATTTAACCCTGCGAAGACACAGTGAGAATGAGCCTTCTAAGAACCATGTTGGGCTTCGATCCTGCACTTCCCAGCCTCCAGACCTGTGAGAAATACACTGTGTTGTTCATAAGCTACCCATATGTGGTGCTTTTATTACAGCAGCCCAAATGGTCTAAGGTAGTTGTATTTGAGGAAGACCTGACTTTAGCCATGGCAGAGGGACTGAGAAAGATAATGTGATTAAAGTGGATAGTGGATAAAAAGTGATTATTTATTTGAATTGAACAGAAAATATGAACTGGATGGTTAGCATTGAAGTTGAAAAGGAAAGGGATATTAGCAAGATTTAAGAAAGAGACAGGATTTGGTGCACTATATAAGGAATGTAAGAATTGCTAATTATTCTTAGATTTGAGTTTGAGAGTCTGGTAGAATGAAGATATTATCTAAAAAAGGATAGTTTGGGAGAGAAAATAAATGACAGAGGAAGAGCATAATGGAGGTTAATTTTACTTTCTTTATAGACTATAAGGGGAGAACATATTCATAAGCTCAGGATTCTTATTTTTTTCCCTATTATTAGACTTTTTAGAGGTCCTATTTTTACCTTTTCTTTCTGGCTCTTGTAATCACTCTCCACAACAAACTCCTATTTATCTAATAAGCATCATTTAACAATTTCTCTGTTTGCTTAACTCTCGTAAAACACCACACAACGTTTTGTAAAATTTGTCATGTCTCTGTGATACTCTTAATATTTTTGCATATAAAAATGGTGAGTAACAAATGATACATTTTATTGTAGTGATTAATTTATACATGGTTTGCTGAAAGTGTCTGTGTCTGTGGCTTTTTGGCTAATATAATTTGTTAAAACACTCTCAGCAAAGTGCTGTTGCAGTGACCATCTTCTGAGACTTGGAAATAGCCTTATTACACCCAACTTAATGTTATACAGTAATGGCATTTATTAGAATGGAATTTTATATGTATTATTACTTCCGACAGCAGCCTGGCTTTTTTAGCCTCCTCACAGCATGAGACTTTGGTAATTATGCTAATGCTAGCTGATTCATGAGGACAACTTCCTAAAGTGCACTTAATTAACTTGGAGATTTTGTAAACAGCTGTACATGTAGTTTCCGGAAATTGTAGGGATATGTCAATCTGACATATGTACAGTCTGCCTTCCTAACCTTATCAGTTTTTACTAAAGCTTAAAACAAGAAGCTCAAATTTGACACATTCTGAAGCAAATGCCTATAAGTTGCTGAGAAATGTCACTTTAGCCTCCTGGAAGATGGGGGAATCTGATTTCTCCTGTTTGAGTCTGTTGAGCCAGATGAGACTTTTAAGTTGATATGAATGAAAAATATTAAAGCTTATGTCTTTAGTAAAAGGTATAGCTTTTCCAACATATTGCTGCAGTGTGATTTTGCTTATGGGTTTGGGCTTCCCTCTTGGCTCAGACAGTAAAGAATCTGCCTGCAGTGCAGGAGACCTGGGTTCGATTACTGGGTCAGGAAGATACCCTGGAGAAGGGAATGGCAGCCCACTTCAGTATTCTTGCCTGGAGACTCCCACAGACAGAGGAACCTGGGGGGGCTACAGTCCATCGGGTTGAAAAGAGTCTACTCAGCTAACACGTTCACTTTCTCTGTTGTTAGCATTGCTGACCAGCTGTGCTCTTCAGAGGACTTCTCTGCAAGATGGGTTTTATATCCATTGAGTTCATAATGATTGCTTCCTTTAATCCTACCCGGTGGGTTGATCTGATACTTGACTGACTTATAAACCTGGCTTGGATAAAAATCACTTGATGTTTGACATTTTATTAAAATCTCATACTCCCCAAGTAAGAGGTAATAGTCATATACATAGAACATTTAACCAAGACTAACAGTGCAATGCAATACACACACACAATTAAGAGAAAAACCTAGTCAATCATTTCAGAGCCAAGACCAACCTAATCAAGACGGAGGGAAGAAAGTACAGAAGAAAAATAACCTTCTAGGTACCGTTAGGAGAATACCAATTGCACAAAGCTGATGACAACGGAGAATAGGGATTTTTCCCTTAATAATCTTCTTATTGCCACTGCAGAAGATCAGACTCTAAGATATGCCCTAGAAACTAAGCTAGAGATTTGCCTGTGGTTTCTCAAGGGTGCCGTCAAGGTCTTTTCCTGTCATTAAACTCCCATCCTGGCTATAATCTCCCGGGGAACTAGCTAGAGTATATCTTAAGATCATCACGTATTTATTGCTTAGTATTTTCCTTGACTTCGATCGTCAGAACCTCTTCCCCGGCCTCGGCGGAAGGAGCCATGCTGATGATGAGTGACTGGCGGGTGGCTCCTCTGGGTGAAACTGCCTTTCCAATTGCCTGGGGCGCTGCCTCCGCTGTAATGGAACTCGCTTGACATTTGGANATTAAACTCCCATCCTGGCTATAATCTCCCGGGGAACTAGCTAGAGTATATCTTAAGATCATCACGTATTTATTGCTTAGCATTTTCCTTGACTTCGATCGTCAGAACCTCTTCCCCGGCCTCCGCGGAAGGAGCCATGCTGATGATGAGTGACTGGCGGGTGGCTCCTCTGGGTGAAACTGCCTTTTCAATTGCCTGGGGCGCTGCCTCCTCTGTAATGGAACTCGCTTGACATTTGGATGTTTCAAGTGGTTTCTCTGCTGTTGCCCTTCCTTCATCTTCAGATTCCTTTCCTTTATCCTCTTCTTCCTGGTTTTCATCTTTTCTCTAGAAGAAAGTTATTGAAAAGAGTTGATTGGTGCTGAAATCATAATCGAGGATGTTGGAGTCTTTTGATTAATATGCAATACCCGAGGATCACGGTCAAAAGACTGACGTAATATGGGAATCGTGTCTACCTTTGACTATCCTTTAACAACTTTTCTGATGTGCTGGAGAACGGGGTTGAGCGGTCACCTTTGAATTCAGGGTTAGCACATTACATTTCTGTTCCTGCCAAGGAATTTGCTCCTAATTGGCCCCCATGGTCTCTGAATTATCAGACTTAGTGCTCAAGATGCTTTGCTTTTCAAATATTTACTTATTTATTTTATGAAGATGAAATTTTAAATATTTATCTTTTAATAAAAAAGTACTAACCCAATACCAAATAATGCTCTAAAAACACTCCAGAACTATAGTTTCATGGGAGCGTCTCAGGGAGAAATTCACGTCTCCTTCCTAGTACAGTCTTCTCCATTTGCCCCATGGGTTTTTGATACAGTTTTAGAACCTTTGGCATTTAGGGTCATCTGTATAAATGTCACATTAAGACACATACCATGCTCTTTGCTGGTGATGCTTGAGGTCAGTTTGAAAGAGGCTTCTACAGGGTATGAAGGTGCATATACAGGGTTGAGAGCCTTACTTAACACACTGACATACAGAGTTATTTTCCCCGTAAGTCTTCTACACAAATTATTATTTGCCTGCCGATTAAATGAGTCATCTGGGGTACCCTGACCTCCATCACAGTGGTGTGCGTGTGGAAAAGGAAGAGGCAAGTTTGAATCTCTTGAGTGTGATTGACTTTATAATATTTGCTTTGCCAATTTTCAGAAAGAGTCACAGATACTCATTTCTTACTGTTTTAGAGACAACATAATAACTAGATCCAGAAAACTTGACTCTCTGCTCCGTTTTCCAGGATCTGCCCTCATAAACTTATTATGAGAATCAAAGAAATATAAAAAAAAGAGAAAAAGTAAAACATTTCAGTTTCATGACATTTCTAGGAATCAGGAGACAGCTTGGTGTAGGTGTAGAATTTCTGACTAATAACTTTTGCTCTGTTATTGATGGTGATCTTATCTAAATAATTGATCTGGGTCTCATTTTATTCAGCTATAATATGAAGGCTGTGATGCCCTCTGTGAGGTTACTTCTGACTTAGTAATTGAATGAATACTGGTGAAAATGTTTAATGGCTGGTAAAATGTGTTACACATTTATAGGTATATATATGTTTATATATATACAGTTGATCCTCATTATTTATAGTAGTTTTGTTCTACAAAGCTGCCATGAACACTGAACTAGCAAACCCTGCTCTTTGGGGTAATGCAGGTTTAGGATCCTACAAGCCTCTGGTTTTAACTTTTTTGTCAGTTGCTCAATACATAACCTTGTTTTACATGCATTTCTATTTAGGAACACCTTATTTAATATGTATGGTTTATTCATTTCATTGAACTCACAGCCAGTAGCACTCTGACCCATGCCCGGAAGAAGCTTGTCTAATACACGTGGTTCTCTGTAGGGCACGCCACTGCATTTTTGCCCTCTGGAACACAGGACTTTGGCGCTATGTCTGAGGGCCATTCTTAATAGTGGGAGGGGGGAAATGCAGAAAAATACAAAAAACACAACAATAAATAGACATTGAAAAGTTCATTCATTCACAGTGTGAGAGCTGACGCAAGAAGGCAAAGTGTCTCCTTGTTCAAATTCAGCTGAAAACATGTGCCCCCTGGCAACTTAAATTTTTGCTACTCTGCACATGTATGCCTGAGAATGACCCCCAAACCCCTCAAATATTGGTCTGAGGTTACAAACACACTTCAGTGAGTAAGCAGTTTCACAAACGCAGAAAACACAAATTGAGCCACCAGGGATGCCATATATACTGGTGCTGGCTTTAGTCGCTCAGTCATGTCCGACTTTTTGTGACCCCATGGACTGTAGCCCACCAGACTCCTCTGTCCGCGGGGATTCTCCAGGCAAGAATACAGGAGTAGATTGCTATTCCTTTCTCCAGGGTATCTTCCTGACCCAGGGATTGAACCTGGGTCTCCTGCATTGCAGGCAGATTCTTTACCTTCTGAGGAATATAGAATCCCACAGAAATCAGTCCAGATTAAAATGGCTACCCACTCCAGTATTCTTGCCTGGAGAATTCCTTGGACAGAGGAGCCTGGCGGGCTATAGTCCATGGGGTCACAAAGAGTCAGACACTGCTGAGCGACTAGCTCTTTCACCATTCCTCATATATATATCTTGTCACAAAACAAAAACTGTCATAATAAACCAAGGGGATTAACTGTGATGACACATGGGTACACAGTAAATAACAATAAGTGCTGTGTATAACGTAGCAATTATATGCATTAGATGAATGCAGATTATCCCAGTGTCTGACATGGGATTAAAGGAGGAGCTTGTCTGAGTGTATTTCATCCGGGGGTCTCTGTTACAGCCCTTCTTTCCCTCTGTCCTATTACCTGAGCGGTTTGTTCTCTCTTCAACGTGAGTAGTCTTGCAAGACCTGCTTTTCCAGAGCTTCCCAGAAGAGCTTTAAACATTTTGGGTGTTTCTTGTTTTGGTGGGAAGAGAAAGGCAAGTCCTTTGTTTGGGGGGGTTCCCCCTGTGCCTGGAGCTTTGTTCTTTAGAAGCACTCTGTGGGCAGGAGAGAAAGGCCATTTTAGATAGCATTATGAGGATTCTGGACAAACTTCCCAGAAATGCTATCTTTTTGCTTAATCTGTGAAGTTTTCAATGCAAAACCGCATGAACAATAGTATGTTAGGTGGCTCTCCTGGAAACAGCTGACTGCGGCCATGAGCACGGTGCCAAGTGAAGCCAACTCTTCTCTAATGTTTTTGTTTTTTTTTTTTCCTCTAATGAGATTTCAAAGGTGGTACCTGGCTTTCTTCATGAGCAGCTTTTCAGAATCTGGATAATGTACTAGAATTTCTTGGAGGGTCTTTTTGTCCAGAGTTAAAAGATTGGCAAAGCCATGGGCCACCACGTTGGCTGTTCTTCGGTTTCCTCCTCTTGCCGCTAGAAGGCTGTAGGAGAGAAAAGCAAATCTTTGCTACCATTTTCTATCTCCCTCCACCAAAATCTTAAAAAAAAAAAAAANGTATGGATGTGAGAGTTGGACTATGAAGAAGGCTGAGCACCGAAAAATTGATGCTTTTGAGCTGTGGTGTTGGAGAAGACTCTTGAGAGTCCCTTGGACTGCAAGGAGATCCAACCAGTCCATCCTAAAGGAGATCAACCCTGGGATTTCTTTGGAAGGAATGATGCTAAGCTGAAACTTCAGTACTTTGGCCACTTCATGCAAAGAGCTGACTCATTGGAAAAGACTCTGATGCTGGGTGGGATTGGGGGCAGGAGGGGAAGGAGACGACAGAGGATGAGATGGCTGGATGGCATCACTGAGTTGATGAATGTGAGTCTGAGTGAACTCCGGGAGATGGTGATGGACAGAGAGGCCTGGTGTGCTGCGAATCGTGGGGTTGCAAAGAGTCGGACACAACTGAGCGACTGAACTGAACTGAACTGAAAGGAAGGAAGTGTAAAAGTAATTATTTGAAGACTCGAGAGCGTTATGGACATTAGTTTGACATATCATGTGAAAAGAAATGGTAAGGACAGTGATACTCTTCAAAATGAGAGCATTGTGTGCCATCACTGGACAGGCAAAGATATTTTAGTTGGCACATTGTTTCAGGAATGGGATTGGAGAGAGGAAATTAGAGATTGTAAGAATAGCAATCTTTTTTATTTTTTGGTGACCACTGCTTTGCTTTGAAGAAGCTGCTTAATTTATCCAAAGAGTATGGGTTATAGTCATTCAAAGATGAACTCTACTCTTCTGCCTATAGCACTGAGACCTCATTTTAGTAACTGGGGCATAGGAGGCCTTTAAGCTATTATTCTTGTTCCACATTGAAAGTGTTAATGCAGCAAGTTGTTTTTATTCAGTTCTTGTTTATCTCTGGGGACTCTGGAACCAGGGCAATGACCCTTGTTTAAAGCCCCGAGAACTAAACTCCTGGTGTGTTCACATAGCCACTGGTTAATGATGCTATTCTGTATGCCTCAGGCAGCGTGGCGGGATGTACCAGGCTGTCAACACTGTTTAATGTAAACACAAAGATTTATGATGTGTGCCTGATGTCTAGTTTGTAGTCTGAACCATGGCTGGTCATGTAGCTATGTGACCAGACCCATTTAAAAACTCTAGACTCCAAGACTTTGTGAGTTTTCCTAGGCAGAGATATTTTGTCCTTGTCCACAGCGGGTGATAAAGACGAATTTCACGTGACCCTCATGGAAGCAGGACCTAGTAAACCTGCACCTTATTGTTCTAGTCTTTGCCTGTGAATGTCTTTTTCTTGCTTTTCGGGCACTGTGTGCTTTACTCCAATAAATCTTAAGTGGTAAATTCCACTTTATACTGAGTCATGCAAATCACCAAACTAGTGGGTGATTGTGGGACCCTTGGAATACATCTCACTCCAGGATCCAAAAAGAATAAACCTGCTTTACAAGAGACCTGAATGGCACTTGGGTCAAGAAAAGCTGTTAAGCTTTAAATAAGACACTTGTCATAATACTAGGCAAACTGGATAGTAGTACCTATATGTCTTAATGAGTTGAGTCTTGATCAATCTGAGCAATTAAAAATAGCATAAATACAATAAATTCTCTTATACTTGGCTTAGGAGGGGACTAGATTATTTGAGTTCATCAAATGTTCTTGTTAATCATATTTTCAGAAGATTAGAACACACTAAAATTAATGTAGGATTAAACAATGTTGATTATAGTTTCTGCTCTGCAAAGACTGAGACAGTGTCTACTTTGTTCCAGTGCTGAGCACAGGAATTATGACATAGACAACTCATTTATGAATAATTTATAATGTCACCATTCTCTGGGAAGTTCTTTAATACCAAGGGTTATTTTCCTGATCATTACTTACTGTCATATTCTAACTGTTAAGTTTAAAGTTTTTAGGTTCTACCTCTTAGGTGACATCGGTGACATTCTCATTTTATCTCCCTATGACTTTTATGAGGAAGTTAGAGTAGGTATTATTATTTCCATTTTACAGAAAGAAAATAAAGGCACAGATTGACTTACTGGCTAGTATTTGTCTGAGTAACCAATGCTCCATGACAGTAATTAGACACAAAAGGAAGCCTAGAATGCACATCTCTGGATGAAGCAATGCAAAAAGTATCTTTAAATTCTGCATTGTGGAGAATATTAAGCATATATTTATTCTCAAATGTAGATCTAAGTAGAAATTCCAATACAGATGAATCTAATTATAGTTATTTCCATAATATCAATACTAATAATACGTCTTGCATTTTGCAGAGTATTTTTAAACTCACAGTGTCAGATTTTACATTGCTCCTTGTTTTATGCCTGTGTTTGTTTGATCAGAACATGCTACTTTACAGCTGCAAAATATTTTCATAGATATTAACTTATTTAATTCTTGCAAAAATCTCAGTGAGGTCATGTAGGAAAGATATCATTAGTTTTATTTAAATTTGGTAGTGTGTAAGTCACTCAGTCATGTCTGACTCTTTGCAGCCCCATGGACTATGTAGCCTGCCAGGCTCCTCTGTCTATGGAATTCTCCTGGCAAGAATATTCCAGTGGTAGCCATTCCTTTCGCCACGGGATCTTCCTGACCTAGAGATAGAACTCAGGTCTCCTGCTTTGCAGATCAGATTCATTACCATCTGAGCCACCAGTAGAGACTTGAAAAGTTAAGTGTCTTGGGCAAATTTGTGAGGCTGGCAGATGGCAGCATTAGAGCTGGCAACACCTATGTCACCTGACCATGTAATATGCATATTAAATATGGTGTAATATATCTATACAGATAGACCGCATTTAATGATGAATCCAATATCAAGACTGATCTCTTTAAAACCAACAAAATAGCTATGAATTATTTTTAAAATGAGGGAAAGTGTCTGAAAATTAGTTTTTCAAGAGATACTCCAAGAAGTAATGATTAGAACATGGTCATATTCCCTCATTTTTTGCATGAAGTCATTCTCAAGGAAATGGAATGATTTTTCAAAGGCAGTTTTTACAGCTGACTGGAAGTAGAAGTACATAATGGGTACTTAAATATAGTTCAGCACTTTTAATTATTTTTTAATGATCATTTCAATAATTTTCCAAGGAGATCTGGCATAATCACCGAACCAAAACTTCCACTATTTCTTGCATATTTCTAGGCTAATTTAAGACATTCCTGCAAGTTTAATTAGCATTCAAATGAAGTAGACATTCCTTAGAGAAGAAGGTCTGACAGCATGTGCAAAATAAGACCAAACTAAGCTTTTGTGGTTGGTTTACGTGCTAATTTGGAGAAAGTATAGAAATGCAAGCTCTTCATATACAATAGGGTAACACTTCCTGAGAGAGCACTTAAAATTTTCAGAGTTCCCCTGTGAAAGGCTGTTCCAAGGCCGGCAGGGGTATTATGACACTCAAATTAATTCTTGCAAATTAATCCTGAGAAAACTCCCAAAGACTCTTTGAAGCAGTCCAAGCTAGCCACTCAGTAAGTTTAGCAGCAATCCAGAGGATTAGGGCTTCTCTGGTGGCTCAGACAGTAAAGAACCTGCCTACAATGCAGGGGACTCAGGTTCAATCCCTGGGTTGGGAAGAGAGGAGTGGCTACCCGCTCCAGTATTCTTGCCTGGAAAACTCCATTGACAGAGGAGCCCAGCTGGCTATAGTCTATAGGGTCACAAAGAGTCAGACACGATGGAGTGACTAACACTTTCACACTTTCAAGCATATGCATCGAACTCCTTTGGGGAAACTTGGGAATGCCAACCCAGTGTTAGGAGATGCTTAGAGGATTAGGGAGGTCAGCAGACTCAGTCCTGAGCCCTGCCATTTCTTCAAGTTATTTAAACGACCTCTAATGAGCATGTTTGTTGTTTGTTTTTCTTCCCTTTTCCTACAATGATTTGTGGAAATGATAAAGCAAAAGCAAAGCTGAAAATCTGGTCAATAACAACTTTTCATCTCTATGTCTCAGTTCAGTCCAGTCAGTCGTGTCCGACTCTTTGCGACCCCATGAATGGTAGCATGCCAGGTCTCCCTGTCTATCACCAACTCCCGGAGTTCACTCAAACTCACATCCATCGAGTCAGTGATGCCATCCAGCCATCTTATCCTCTGTCGTCCCCTTCTTCTCCTGCCCCCAATCCCTCCAAGCATCAACGTCTTTTCCAATGAGTCACCTCTTCGCATGAGGTGGCCAAAGTACTGAAGTTTCAGCTTCAGCATCATTCCTTCCAAAGAACACCCAGGGCTGATCTCCTTCAGAATGGACTGGTTGGATCTCCTTGCAGTCCAACGGACTCTCAAGAGTCTTCTCCAATACCACAGTTCAAAAGCATCAATTCTTCGGTGCTCAGCCTTCTTCACAGTCCAACTTTCACATCCATACATGACCACTGGAAAAACCATAACCTTGACTAGATGGACCTTTGTTGGCAAAGTAATGTCTCTGCTTTTGAATATACTATCTAGGTTGGTCATAACTTTTCTTCCAAGGAGTAAGTGTCTTTTAATTTCATAGCTGCAATCACCATCTGCAGTGATTTTGGAGCCCCCCAAAATAAAGTCTGACAGTGTTTCTACTCTTTCCCCATCTATTTCCCATGAAGTGATGGGACCAGATGCCATGATCTACTATTAATTAAACCCCTTCTTTAAAACAGAAACGGAAGCAGAGAAATGTGGCTTGGGTCTCATGTCTTTTCATTTCTGCTCTTCCCCCTGCTTACTTTCTTCCCTTCCTTCATTTGTGTTCAACTGATCTGTTTTTATTACTAAGTGATGGATGTGATGTAAGGAAGAAGTTAGAAATGAGAAGGCTGCATCTACTCTGCATTTCACACTTTGTTAAGCAAGTTTTCACTGCTTAGGGGCATGAGTGCTAAAGTTTCTATGAATTGTCTCAATTTTCAGTCCCTGCTGCTATTGGAACAAATTGAAAGGCTATTTGGGTGCATTAAGGCCATGCCATCCTAATAGCATCATTGATTGAAAGGAGTCCTTAAATTGAGCTGTGGTTTGCATTTCCCATTTTAATGAAAATGATTTCATATCATCAGTATGCCCACTTTTAATCTGGGCTTATTTGTGTGGGCTTATATACTCTTGCCCGGAAAATCCCACAGATGGTGGAGCCGGGTGGGCTGCAGTCCATGGAGTTGCTAAGAGTTGGACACGACTGAGCGACTTCACTTTCACTTTTCACTTTCATGCACTGGAGAAGGAAATGGCAACCCACTCTGGTGTTCTTGCCTGGAGAA
>SJYW01033349.1:192257-219513 GCA_006410735.1 Raphicerus campestris
CCTTGACTAGATGGACCTTTGTTGGCAAAGTAATGTCTCTGCTTTTGAATATACTATCTAGGTTGGTCATAACTTTTCTTCCAAGGAGTAAGCGTCTTTTAATTTCATAGCTGCAGTCACCATCTGCAGTGATTTTGGAGCCCCCCAAAATAAAGTCTGACAGTGTTTCCACTCTTTCCCCATCTATTTCCCATGAAGTGATGGGACCAGGTGCCATGATCTACTATTAATTAAACCCCTTCTTTAAAACAGAGATGGAAGCAGAGAAATGTGGCTTGGGTCTCATGTCTTTTCATTTCTGCTCTTCCCCCTGCTTACTTTCTTCCCTTCCTTCATTTGTGTTCAACTGATCTGTTTTTATTACTAAGTGATGGATGTGATGTAAGGAAGAAGTTAGAAATGAGAAGGCTGCATCTACTCTGCATTTCACACTTTGTTAAGCAAGTTTTCACTGCTTAGGGGCATGAGTGCTAAAGTTTCTATGAATTGTCTCAATTTTCAGTCCCTGCTGCTATTGGAACAAATTGAAAGGCTATTTGGGTGCATTAAGGCCATGCCATCCTAATAGCATCATTGATTGAAAGGAGTCCTTAAATTGAGCTGTGGTTTGCATTTCCCATGTTAATGAAAATGATTTCATATCATCAGTATGCCCACTTTTAATCTGGGCTTATTTGTGTGGGCTTATATACTCTTGCCCGGAAAATCCCACAGATGGTGGAGCCGGGTGGGCTGCAGTCCATGGAGTTGCTAAGAGTTGGACACGACTGAGCGACTTCACTTTCACTTTTCACTTTCATGCACTGGAGAAGGAAATGGCAACCCACTCTNAGCTGTGGTTTGCATTTCCCATGTTAATGAAAATGATTTCATATCATCAGTATGCCCACTTTTAATCTGGGCTTATTTGTGTGGGCTTATATACTCTTGCCTGGAAAAATCCCACAGATGGCGGAGCCGGGTGGGCTGCAGTCCGTGGAGTTGCTAAGAGTTGGACACGACTGAGCAACTTCACTTTCACTTTTCACTTTCATGCACTGGAGAAGGAAATGGCAACCCACTCTGGTGTTCTTGCCTGGAGAATCCCAGGGACAGGGGAGCCTGGTGGGCTGCCGTCTATGGGGTTGCACAGAGTTGGACACGACTGAAGCGACTTAGCAGCAGCATATATTCCTCAGATGGTAAAGAATCTGCCTGCAATGTAGGAGACCCAGATTTGATCCCTGGGTCAAGAAGATTTCCTTGGAGAAGGGAATGGCAACCCACTCCAGTATTCTTGCCTGGAGAAATCCTGGCAGGCTACAGTCCATGGGGTCGCAAAGAGTCGGACATGACTAAGCAACTAACACTTTCACACTGTATTCCTGGTTTCATTGATATCACAATGTCTCATCCACATTTTCCTCTTTTACTACTAGAAGAGAGTTCCTTCTGAGTTGCCTTCTGTTGTTCTTCTCCACTGACTTCTTCCATAAATACTGTTTTTCTTCAAAGTTACAACCTTGGTCTTTTTCACGTAACTTTTGTTGAGCTTCTTATCGTATCAATTCTGTCATGTGCTGGTTCCTCAAGATTTACCTCCAGTTGTATCCTCTCTCGCAAACTACATTATTTCCACCTCTGCACCTGTGTCTTTCGCCATTATCCTAGTTGATTATGCGCTTCAGTTCCTTAAGTTTGTCAAGTTCTGTTTTGCCTCATGTCCCCACGTCTTCATCTAAAAAAACTGTCCTCTCTAGTTTTTTTTCTTTTTTTTTTAAACTAGAGAACTATTTTTGTTTAGATTTTCACAAAGATCATGTCTGACAATCTGACAATCTCCCCACCTCTGAGTCCTCCAATCTAAATTAAGTACCTTTGCCACCAGACAAATTCTGTGTTCCCTTCATAGAAGTTAGCACGTCTTGGAGTTATGCATTTATGTAAATTGTTTATTGTTTGTCTCTTCCATCAAGCCAGTGATAGTCAACTTTGGCTGCACGTGAGAATCACCTGGGAGGCCTAAAAAGTACTGATATGTGGGCTCTACCAGACCAATTGAATTGCTGGAGATGGAGCCCAGACTTCTAAATTCTGGTGAGTCTGATGTAGACTGTGAATTGAATACCCCAGCATCAGAGAGTAGGCCTCTGAAGGACAAGAACCACCCTTTTCTGACATATACTGAATATATCCAGTATCTAGCACAGTGCCTGGCCCATAGCATTTCAAAATTATTTGAGTTTCACTGAATAAATGACACTAAAATTTTCCAGCTTTTGACTTGTAGCTCCATACATCCTCTCCGTAGACAGTTCCTTCCTTTCTGCCTGACCTCATGTGAACTTTTTTCCTTTATCTGGAATGCCTGCTTCTTCTTTCTCCTAGTTCATGGCAATTCATTTTTCAGGACTTTGCTTGACCAGCATCTTCTCCAGGAGCTCTTGCCAGTATCCCAGGGAGAAACGTTCTCCATCTGTGGCCTACTACAGCTTGTGCTTACTTCTCCCACCACGTTTAACACGTTATTTGGGGATGTAAGTGCCTCTCACCCCCACTTGTCTGTAAGCCCCCTGGGGTTTGGATCATCTTTCATCCCTTTGAACCGCTCATCATTCTCTGTGTTAATTTTGATTGTTGCCTTCACAACTGATTTAATGTCTCAAGATGAAAAACCCAAAGGCATCATTCCTTCTCTCTCCCTTAAGTTAGTAATCAGAGATGTGCAAAAATACGCATTTTAGAGTTATTTATAACAGCAAACACTTGGAAATTGATTATGATACATTCATAGACTGGAATACTATGATATATTGTGATGTGACAAAGCAAGTTTCACCCATAAGGGAGGTATGATGCTAATTTTATGAAACAAGCTGTAACTATCCGTCAAGCAATTTATAAAAGAGATAGGTTGAAATATATTAATAGTGGTTATTTGTGGGTGGAGGAGCTTTTGGCTTTGTGCTTTTATGTGTTTCCCATGTTAAAAATAATGACCATGTATTACTTTGTAATTATAGTAAAATTTAAAAAATATGGCATTGATTATCCACAAACTGTGTGAGCTAAATGGAGGTAACTGATAGTTTGCTGAAGACATAAAAGGGGCAGAATCATCTTTCACTTCTTAAGGGAAAAGGTAGAATTAAGGGAAGGTATTTGGAATTAATGGGGTATGACAGTTGATGGCTTCTGTATACACAAACCTTTTCAGACCACCCACACGCATATGCTATAAGTAATGAAATCCATATTGTCTTATTCTGTTCTGAAAGCACATTATTGTTTTACAGAATTGCGTTTCATGATTATTTTCATACTTTGGAACTCACCCTAGGCAGATTTTGTTTAAACTGTTCTCCTGACTTATATCTGAACTCCTCAAATATATCTATTTATGAGTCATGCATTTGAAAAATTGCAGGCACTCACCTTTTTGCAGACAAAGTCGCCAGGTAAATAGACAATGGACTTCAGTCTTAGCAGCATGTCATAAATCATCTGAGTGTCACAGCCCTGAAGAAAAAATAATGAAGAGAAAAATAATCCTTATCGATACAGCTAAGAGGCAAATATTCCAAGAGATTTTAAAAGGCAGTGAAAATAAACAGTGATAGATTTTTGTCTGTGCTGATGCTAAAATATTAGTTGCCAGTAGATATGGACTTGTATTAGAAAAAAATATAGAAAAAAATATCTACAGTATAATAGAATTTAGATGCTGGTCAGATATATTAGATCTCCCTGGAGAAGGGACTAGCTACCCACTCCAGTATTCTTGCCTGGAAAATCTCATGGAGAGAGGAGCTTGGCAGGCTACACAGGGGCACAAAGAGTTAGATACAGCTGAGTGACTAAGCACTCCTGTAGATACATTTGGGTTTTAACCCTGTTTCCACTACTTATTGCCATGTATCTACGTATCTCATGGCCTCATTTCCTAGTCTGTTAAATGGGAGTTAAATGGTACTAATTTTGTAATAGTAAAATTTTACTCATGTAAAACTTAACATAATCTTAATAAATGATAAGTATTAAAGATTATGGTAATGTAATGGTAATAACAATTGATTATTAATATATAAATATTTGCCACATCTTTTTCTTTTTAATAACATCTTTCATACTACTTGAGATATTACATTTGCAAACTTGTATGTTTTTCTTCCTCAACTTGTCATCTTCTTTAACTGTACTTAAGAGATACAAAAACAATATCTGTTAAATAAGTGACTGTTCATATTCACTTCAGCAGTGTAAGAAACAAATTTGATTTGTTTGCAAATATGTTTATATTTGTTCTTTGTCTAAATAATTATAGTTTATCCATGTGTGTGTGTGCTCAGTCACTTAGTCGTGTCTAACTCTTGGTGACCCCATGAAATGTAACCTGCAGGCTCCTCTGTCCCTGGGGAGTCTTCAGGCTGGAATACTGGAGTGGGTGGCCATTTCCTTCTCCAGGGGATCTTCCAGGCCCAGGAAATGAACCCAGGTCTCCCACATTGCAGGCAGATGCTTTACCATCTGAGCCACCAGGGAAACCAATAATTTATCTATAAAATAGATTAAAGAAAAATCTGTAGATGTTCCAAAAATCTCACCTCACATAGTGATGTTGAATATTCTACTTTCATTAGAATTTCTACTCCTCATAGTCAACAAAAGAGTCCAAAGTGCAGTACTTGGGTGCAATCTCAAAAATGACAAAATGATCTCTGTTCATTTCCAAGGCAAACCATTCGATATTATAGTAATCTAAGTCTATGCCCCAACCAGTAATGCTGAAGAAGCTGAAGTCGAACCATTCTATGAAGACCTGCAAGACCTTATAGAACTTATAGGACTTCAAAAAAGAAGTTCTCTTCACTAGAAGGGACAGGAATGCAAAAGTAGGAAGTCAAGAGATACCTGGAATAATAGGCAAATTTGGCTTTGGAGTACAAAATGGAGCAGGGCAAGACTAACAGAGTTTTGCCAAGAGAACATACTGGTCATAGCAAACACTTTCTTTCAACAGCACAAGAGAAGACTCTCCACATCGACATCACCAGATGGTCAACACTGAAATCAGATTGATTATATTCTTTGCAGCCAAAGATGGAGAAGTTCTATGCAGTCAGCAGAAACAAGACCAGGAGCTGACTGTGGCACAGACCATGAACTCCTTATTGCCAGATTCAGACTGAAATTGAAGAAAGTAGGGAAAACCACTAGACCATTCAGGTACGAATTAAATCAAATCCCTAACATTGCGTTACAATGGAAGTGACAAATAGATTCAAGGGATTTGATCTGATAGGCAGATTGCCTGAAGAACTATGGATGGAGGTTTGTGACATTGTACAGTAGGCAGTGATCAAGACGGTCCCCAAGAAAAAGAAATGAAAAATGATTGCCTGATGAGGCTTTACAAATAGCTGAGAAAAGAAGAGAAGTTAAAGGCAAAGGTGAAAAGGAAAGATATACCCATTTGAATGCAGAGTTCCAAAGAATAGCAAGGAGAGATAGAAAGCCTTCCTCAGTGATCAATGCATAGAGATAGAGGAAAAGAACAGAATGAGAAAGACTAGAGATCTCTTCAAGAAAATTAGAGATAACAAGAGAACATTTCATGCAAAGATGGACTTAATAAAGGACAGAAATGGTATGGACCTAATAGAAGCTATTAAGATATTAAGAAGAGGTGGCAAGAATACACAGAAGAACTGTACAAAAAAGATCTTCACAACCCAGATAACAACGATGGTGTGATCACTCACCTAGAGCCAGACATCCTGGAATGTGAAGTTAAGCGGCCCTTAGGAAGTATCATTCGAACAAAGCTAGTGGAGGTGATGGAATTCCAGTTGAGCTATTTCAAATCCTAAAAGATGATGCTGTCAAAGTGCTGCACTCAATATGCCAACAAACTGGGAAAACTCAGCCATGGCCGCAGGACTGCAAAAGATCAGTTTTCATTCCAATCCCAAAGAAAGGCAATGCCAAAGAATGCTCAATCTACCGCACAGTTGCACTCATATCACACACAGCAAAGTAGTGCTCAAAATTCTCCAAGCCAGGCTTCAACAGTTTGTGAACCATGAACTTCCAGATGTTCAAGCTGGATTTAGAAAAGGCAGAGGAACTAGATATCAAATTGCCGACATCCATTAGATCATGGAAAAAGCAAGAGAATTCCAGAAAAACATCTATTTGTGCTTTATTGACTATGCCAAAGCCTTTGACTGTGTGGATCACAATAAATTGTGGAAAACTCTTGCAGAGATGGGAATACAAGACCACTTGACCTGCTTCCTGAGAAATCTGTGTATAGGTCAGGAAGCAACAGTTAGAACTGGACGTGGAACAACAGACTGATTCTAAATAGGTAAGGAGCATGTCAAGGTTGTATATTGTCACCCTGCTTATTTAACTTATATGCAGAGTACATCATGAGAAATGTTGGGCTGGATGAAGCACAAGCTGGAATCAAGATTGCCGGGAGAGATATCAATAACCTCAGATATGTAGATGACACCACCCTTATGGCAGAAAGTGAAGAACTAAAGAGCTTCTTGATGAAAGTGAAAGAGGAGAGTTTTGAAAAAGTTGGCTTAAAACTCAACATTCAGAAAACTAAGATCATGGCATCCAGTCCCATCACTTCATGGGAAATAGATGGGTAAACAGTGGAAACAGTGAGAGAGTTTATTTTCCTTGGCTCCAAAATCACTGCAGATGGTGACTGCAACCATGAAAAGATGCTTACTCCTTGGAAGAAAAGCTATATCCAACCTAGACAGCATATTATAAAGCAGAGACATTACTTTGCCAACAAATGTCTGTCTAGTCAAAGCTACATACATGAATTTTCCAGTGGCCATGTATGGATGTGAGAGTTGGACTACAAAGAAAGCTGAGAGCCAAAGAATTGATGCTTTTGAACTGTGGTGTTGGAGAAGACTCTTGAGAGTCCCTTGGACTATAAGGAGATCCAACCAGTCCATCCTAAAGGAGATCAGTCCTGGATGTTCATTGGAAGGACTGATGCCGAAGCTGAAGCTCCAATACTTTGGCCACCTCATGCGAAGAACTGACTCATTTGAAAAGACCCTGATGCTGGGAAAGATTGAAGGCAGGAGGAGAAGAGGACAAAAGAGGATGAGATGGTTGGATCGCATCACCAACTCAATGGANGGCCACCTCATGCGAAGAACTGACTCATTTGAAAAGACCCTGATGCTGGGAAAGATTGAAGGCAGGAGGAGAAGAGGACAAAAGAGGATGAGATGGTTGGATCGCATCACCAACTCAATGGACATCAGGTTGAGCAAGCTCCAGGAGTTGGTGATGGGCATGGAAGCCTGGCGTGCTGCAGTCAGTGGGGTCACAAAGAGTCAGAGAAGACTGAGTGACTGAACTGAGCTGACTTTCATCAGATATATTTAGTTTTTCCTCCCAGAACTGTTAACATGTAGCTGCTTTTTTTTGTGCTTGTCCCTGTCCATTTTTTAGGAACATTATTGTTTTCAGATAACTAATCCCATGTAGAAAAGCAAAGGATTTACCCCCAGTTCATGGACTGGATAATAATTTCTTTAGCAGTCATGCTGCTGCTGCTGCTGCTGCTGCTAAGTCGCGTCAGTCGTGTCCGACTCTGTGCAACCCCATAGATAGCAGCCCACCAGGGCCCCCCATCCCTGGGATTCTCCAGGCAAGAACACTGGAGTGGGTTGCCATTTCCTTCTCCAATGCATGAAAGTGAAAAGTGAAAGTGAAGTCACTCAGTTGTGTCCGACTCTTAGCGACCCCAAGGACTGTAGCCTACCAGGCTCCTCCATCCGTGGGATTTTCCAGGCAAGAGTGCTGGAGTGGGGTGCCATTGCCTTCTCCATTAGTAATCATAGGTTTCCATAATAATTTCAGTAGCAAACACTTGACCTAGATCCATATAAAATTTACACCTCAGGCTTGCTTGACTGATAAGGAAAGTTAATGATTTATGATTGAAGTATTTTCAAATAGCCATGGGTGAGAAGCATTCAGATGAACTTGAAGCTAGGATTTAACAATTTATTTGAGAAGCTATAGCTTTTGGCTCTCTTGAATAGAGAGAGAAAGGCTGAAGCCAATAGGAATACCTTCTTAACACAGTCCAGCACGTAATGACGAGAAGCTGCTATGGACCACATCCTTGGTCCAATCAGAGGTGAAAGAGAGCGAGTCTAGTTGGGAATAATGTTTTAAGTAAACAGAAAAACAGTAATTTGTGGTAAAAGTTAATCATGCTGTAAGTTATGTCGTGTAAATACCCACAAAACTTTTCAGAGGTGGGGGCGCTTACTTCTGCCCGGGAGTGCAGACAGGAGACAGGGGAGATGGGAAGAAGGTGCTCATGTGGGTGACAAAGCCGAGTCATCTGATGAGTGTGATTTATATTTGCTAAGATGTGCAAAGGTCCTTTGAGGAAGAGAGAAGTGTACCACTTCTTTCTTTGTTATATATTTGCTTAGTGCAAAATGTATAATTTTACTTATATTGACTTTATCCCTACTATGTCTCATAGGTTATAGTATTTGTTGAGGCAAATGACAAACGTTAATTTCTTTCTAAAATTTATTATTTTGCTTTTAGTAAAGCTTCTCTAACTCTATGGCTCAAGTGTTCTATTTCTTTCAATGCTTTCACTGATTCAGAGAAATTTCATTTCCGAAATTGGTGTTCTGATCACTCAGAACTCTGTTAGGGAAAAAACACTTTAAGATCTGCCCCCCTAAAGAAAGCTCGTGTTTTCATTATTTCAGAGGAAATTCATTAGAAATATTTTGGAAGCCCTTAAAACTTAAGCCTGACTAGAATATCACTGCAATGAAGGTAACTCTCATTTTTTTATACCTATGGAGAATAATGGGTCTCCCTAGTGGCTCAGATGGTAAAGAACCTACCTGTAATGCAGGAGACCTGGGTTTGATCCCTAGACTGGGAAGATTCCCTGGAGGAGGGCATGGCAACACCCTTCAGTATCCTTGCCTGGAGAATCCCCTGGACAGAGGAGCCTGGCGGGCTACAGTCCATGGGGTCAGAAAGAGTCAGACACGACTGAGGCAACTTACCATGCATGGAGAATAATAGCATTGCAAATGATCAGAAAGAGAAAATCTTTTAAAAAATCTACTTACATTTATTTTAATGTGCATAATTTTGAAATTTGATGTTTTTGGCCTTAACTTTTACATTTATAATGTATAGGTCAAAATACAACATAATGTGTAGGCTTGCAGTCCCTTGAACTGCAAAGAGATCCAATCGATCCATCCTAAAGAAAATCAGTCCTGAATATTCATTGGAAGGACTGATGCTGAAGCTGAAACACCAATACTTTGGCCACTTGATGCGAAGAACTGACTCATTGGAAAAGACCCTGATGCTGGTGAAGATTGAAGGCGGGAGGAGAAGGGGATGACAGAGGATGAGATGGTTGTATGGCATCACTGACTAGATGGACATGAGTTTGAGTAAGCTCTGGGAGTTTGTGATGGACAGGGAGGTCTGGAGTGCTGCAGTCCATGGGGTCGCAAAGAGTCGGACACGACTGACTGAGTGACTGAACTGAACTGAGGCCAAAATAAAGTTTTTATTCCTTACACAATTCTTGCTGGAATGAACTTTGGTGAAAATTCCCAACTGTGTTATGTTAATAGGAATGATTAATTATTTGAAGTGTTGTTTTCCTATGGCAATAATTCCATAAATGTAAAGATGTATGCGGCAGTATCAATAATTCCATAAGTGTGAAGGTGTATGCGGCAGTATCAATAATTCCATAAATGTGAAGGTGTACGCGGCAGTATCAATAATTCCATAAATGTGAAGGTGTACGCGGCAGTATCAATAATTCCATAAATGTGAAGGTGTACGCGGCAGTATCAATAATTCCATAAATGTGAAGATGTACGCGGCAGTATCATTTTCATTACTGAAAAGACTGAAAACAGGAAGAGCACAATCTGTGGGCAGAGGAAAGTACTGCCGGTGTGTAGGTTGCAGCAGCATACAGTGGTTAAAATCAGTACACCGGTTCTCTCTCTAGATACGGTTGAATTCAACAAATCATGTGTTCTGCACAAAAAACAAGCTATAGAATATGTTCACTATGACTCCAACTAGGAAAAAAAAACTGAACAAAATAATACTGCTGGTCACTGATGTTTATAGATAAAAAGTAAAATAAAAATGAGGATTGGAAGGCTATTCTTAAAATTATCTTAGTGGCCACCTCTGGGGAGGGAGAAAGGAGACTGGAACTGGGTTGAAGAACTGATTAGACCTCAACTTTAACTTTTATTAATAATAGTAAAAATAAAGTAAAACACACATCCTAGGATTTCTTGTAGGAACAAAATCCTCTTCGAGAAGGACCACATTTCATCTTTTCTTTTCTACCTTTCAGGTTAACTCACTGGCAGAAAGCACTGTAAAGAAACCTAATTAATGGGAAGTATTGGACCAAACCAGGAGACAAACCTTAAAATAACTTAG
Source organism: Raphicerus campestris (assembly GCA_006410735.1). NCBI lineage: Eukaryota > Metazoa > Chordata > Mammalia > Artiodactyla > Bovidae > Raphicerus > Raphicerus campestris. The sequence goes on from SJYW01033349.1 coordinate 202,758, forward strand.
CAAACAGTTAGTGCGTCCTCAGCAGAAATGCCCAAATACTTAAAAGGAGAGCTTTTGGCTTATGTCTTGGGTTTTCTCAGAGAAAAACATATGAACCATTACAAATATATATTTTTATCAACATACTTGCATAAAATATGTATTAATTCATGTAAATGGGCCATAGCGATTGTGTGTTAGAAAAAAAATCTACAACTTCAACTTCATCAATTGATTCTGGACCCTAATAATTGCTTTGTGGACAGGTTGCCACTGGCCTTGGGGCAACTATGATTTAGGACTAGGTCCTTCATTTCTCTCTTAGTGAAATAAAATTTGTATTAGGAAGCCGTTATATCTTATGATGTATTTGAGAATAATCATTTCCTCCCCCTCCCTTGCCAAATGATTATTTTCTTGAGATACAGTTTGTTCCATTATCATATGATTTAAAAGACTCACATCCCAGGGTTGGCATTTTTTTCTTTATAATGCAGCTCCATTTCCTTTATAGAAGTAATTAGGAAAAATTTCTGATTCTCAGAAAGTCAGCACACAGCCATTGTTTCATAAATGTTCCTTTTTCTATAAAGTGAGCATACCTGTGAGAAAGTCAGTATTCACTTTTGTATGTATTCATTGTACATTTGCATTACATTTTATTTTCTTATATTTTTTGTTTAATTTTTTTTTGTTGTTGTTGTTGTTTAATTCTCTCAACCTCCCTGTGAGGCCTGACATTCATTAACACTTTGTCAACACTCTTGGATTTTAGATGAGGGCACAGAGGCTCAGGATGTCTATTGACTCTTCAGCTGAGGTCACGTGTGGAAGATATGTCGGAGGAAGACTCACCAGGGCGTGTGCGGGGGTAGTGCGCTGTTTAATCTGCACTCTGAGCTACAGGGCAAGACAGTGGCTTCCATCTCCCTGGTGTCTTGCCAGGGCTGGGGGCATGCCAGGTACTAAATAAATAAGGCCTGACATCTGTCATGAAGTTGTTAGAAAACATTCTCTTTTCAACAATGGGAAGTGCAGTGCCGTATAAAGTTGGATTCATATTTGAATAAGGCTCTTGGAGATTTGAATGAAGTCGGGAGAAATTCTATTTTTATTCAACACATGAGCTATATGTTAGATGAATGTTCCCTTCATGTACGCATGAAGTGCTTTTAATACCGGCTAACTCTGAACACAATTGTCAAGTGGGTAAAATTTATCTCTGGGTGCTAACCTTCTCAGTCTTGAAGGATTTCTTCATTTCTAAGCTCATTCTCCCTAAGTTATTTGAAAAAGAACTCAAGATATTATCAGTAATATATAACTCGCTGGGACTTTCAGTCACCCTCAAGTATAAGCANCATGAGCTATATGTTAGATGAATGTTCCCTTCATGTATGCAGGAAGTCCTTTTAATACTGGCTAACTCTGAACACAATTGTCAAGTGGGTAAAATTTATCTCTGGGTGCTAACCTTCTCAGTCTTGAAGGAATTCTTCATTTCTAAGCTCATTCTCCTTAAGTTATTTGAAAAAGAACTCAAGATATTATCAGTAATATATAACTCGCTGGGACTTTCAGTCACCCTCAAGTATAAGCAAGAGTCTTCAAGGCTTTTCTCAACTCAGCCCTGCTTGTTATAAGAGGCCTTGGCTCTGTCCTATCTGAAACTGCACTCCCACTAAGCCAGGGATGGGTGATACGTCTAGACAGGAATTCTGAACTCAGTCGCCCATACTATCGACTATGCTAGTCATGTTACTGATTGGTAGCTTTGGGAGCAGCAAAGTCAAATGTAATAAAAAATTTGCAAGGTATTATGATGGCATAGCTTATTGAGTTCTAAGTGATCTTAGACAGAACCCTATACTTCATATTTGCAAACATGAGGAGAGTCATTTCCATCAGGCTTTCCCTGAGGACTAACAATAATTCTCTTTTTCTAGGAGCCTCAGTATTACAGTCAAAATGAGAAGTCACAAGCTGGATGCAACCCTGAGGATGAATCTAATCCATCTTCCTAGGATCAAGCATGGCAACACACTGGTTTTACCTGCGTGAAAACTCCTCTGTGGCTGAGTCAGTTTTATTCCTCAGGGATAGGAATAATAATCACAATATATGAATAATGTACTTAGGGGCTTCCCTGGTGGCTCAGAGGTTAAAGCGTCTGCCTCTAATGTGGGAGACCTGGGTTCAGTCCCTGGGTCTGGAAGATCCCCTGGAGAAGGAAATGGCAATCCATTCCAGTATCCTTGTCTGGAGAATCCCATGGACGGAGAAGCTTAGTAGGTTACAGTCCACGGGGTCGCAAAGAGTCAGACACGACTGAGCGACTTCACCTTCACCTTTCACCTGATGTATTGGTATAAGCGCTTTGTATGTTTTGAGTTACTGAATTATCACACAAGCCAAGGATGTCATCTTATTTGTGTAGTTTGCCTGCCTTCTGGGAGGCAGTGGAGGGAAGTGATCAGGTACAGGGTCTCAGGCACCACACTGGTGCTTTAGACAGTCAGTGCTCAGCAGGTTCCGCTGAGCGGAGTTCATTTGGGTTAAAAGCTCAGCGTCAGAATACTTTCAACAAGTCTAGCAACAGTATTTGAGAAGGCAATGGCACCCCCACTCCGGTACTCTGGCCTGGAAAATCCCATGGACAGAGGAGCCTGGTGGGCTGCAGTCCATGGGGTCGATGAGAGTCAGACACGACTGAGGGACTTCCCTTTCACTTTTCACTTTCCACTTTCATGCATTGGAGAAGGAACTGGCAGCCCACTCCAATGCTCTTGCCCGGAGAATCCCAGGGACGGCGGAGCCTGGTGGGCTGCCATCTATGGGGTCGCACAGACGCGGACATCACTAAAGCCACTCAGCAGCAGCAGCCGCAACAGTATTACTAATACCACCGTGGTTAAACATAAAGTTAAAAATGAAAAGTAGTAAGCCTCCGGTAACGCTCTGATTTCAGGCCCCTGGGAAGCAATACGTGAACAGGTGGGCCCTTGGGTGAGGGGAAGAAATAACAGCGCCTTTCCCATCCCACCCCTGGCGCAGTCTGTCACTCACAGACCGAACTCGTCTCCGCGAGCATCCTGTCTGGGACGCCACAGCCTTTCCAGGCTCCGCTTGCCGCACAAGGACGAGTCCCAGCCGCCCCTGAGGGGTCCTGTTTGTTGCCAGAGCAGCGGACGGGGAGAGCTCCGCGCTTCCCTCGACAGGCCCGCGGCACCTCGTTTCCAGTTTGGTGTCTTTCCTTTCCTACCTTGGAGCTGGGGCTCTGTGTGGTCAGTCGTGTCCAACTCTTTGCAAACCCCTGGACGCCCATGGAATTTTCCAGGCGAGAATTCTGGAGTGGGGTGCCGTTTCCCGCTCCTGGGTCTTCCCACCCCACGGAACTCACGTGTCTGTGTCTCTTGCATTGGCAGGTGGACACCACTGCTCCATCCGGGAAAGTGAAAGTCGCTTAGTCGTGTCCGACTCTCTGCGACCCCATGGGCTATACAGTCCATGGAACTCTCCAGGCCAGAGGAGTGGAGTGGGCAGCCTTTCCGTTCTCCAAGGGATGCTCCCGACCCAAGAATCCAACCGGGGTCTCTTGCATTGCAGGTGGATTCTTCACCAGCTGAGCCATCAGGGAAGCCGATCTGGGAAGTCCTACCAACAAGCTGCCGCTGCTGCTAAGTCGCTTCAGTCGTGTCCGACTCTGTGCGACCCCATAGACGGCAGCCCCCCAGGCGCCCCCGTCCCTGGGATTCTCCAGGCAGGAACACTGGAGTGGTTTGCCGTTTCCTTCTCCAATGCATGAAAGTGAAAAGTGAAAGGGAAGTCGCTCAGTTGTGTTCGAATCTTAGCTACCCCATGGACTGCAGCCCACCCGGTTCCGCGGTCCATGGGATTTTCCACGCTAGAGGACTGGAGTGGGGTGCCACTGCCCTCTCCGTACCAATAAGCAGGGGCTCTTTTTGTTTCTAAGGAATGCAATCTTAAGTCTACACACTAGGTGGCGCAACAGAACTTTCACTAAGTTTTCTCCCATTTCTGGTAATTTAGTGGTGGACACGAAATGTGACTTCCCTAGCATTTAATTTGATAAAACATATTTAAAAATCAATACAAAAGTAATAAATCAACAGATAGGAAGGGAAATTGTCCAGCCTCATAGGAATGAATCACTCCTTATTAGCTTAATACTTGAGTTTGGGCTGGAAAAAGAGACCCATTTTTGTGGGAAAAAAAAAAAGTCAAAAAATGACTATTCATCTTGAAGCTCTTGGAAACTCTGATCACCCCATGTAGAAGGCGCAAATCTCACTAATTCACCACAACTGATTGAAGCAAAGTTTTAGTGAAATTCTGTGACTTTAGTTCTACCTGCTTTGAACAAGAGGGGGAAAAAACCACATGAGCTACAAGGTAGGAGAGTGGCAACGAGGGTGTAAATTTAGGTGCTTGGTGTGAAACTAATCGATGTGCCCGGTCTAAGCCTGTGACATTCACCGCGGGATGCTACGTTGCCGTTTTTGACTCCGGGGACACTTCTCAGCATCTTACCACTTATCTAGACAGGGCTGGTGGGAGCTGAAAGGTCTCATCACCGAGCTGCTGACACTGTAGGCTGCGCAGTGAAAATTTGCTTCCTGCTCTGTGGCCTCAGTCAGGTAAATAGTTTCTACTTTCTGTAAAATGAGGGGTCATAAAACTTTTCTCAGAGACTTGCTGTGAGATTTAACTGAGAGAAGATAGCAAAGAAGATAATATAGTGCAATCAGAACCCAGTAAACAGTAGCTATGATTTTTGAGAAGTAAAGAACCCATCTGACGATGCAGGAGACATAGGAGATAAGAGTTGATCCCTGGGTCGGGAAGATCCTCTGGAGGAGGGCACGGTAGCCCACTCCAGGACTCTTGCCCGGAGACGCCCATAACCCTGGCGGGCCACAGTTCATGGGGTCACAAAGAGCTGGACACGACTGAGCAACGCAGCACGCATGCACACAAAGCAAGGTCCACTCCATTATGTGGGTTGGCCTCATCCAATAAACTGAGGCCTTCAGAGAAAAAAGGCTAAAGTTCCCCGAGGAGCAGGGCACTCTGCCTCCAGACTGCCTTTGGATTTGAGCTGCAACAGTAACACTCTCCAGGGTTTCCAACAAGCTGACCTGTCCTGAAGGTTTTGGATCTGTCGGTCCTCATGATTACATGAGCCCTTCTTTAAAATAAATCCCCCTTCCAGTCGTGTCCAATGCTGTGACACCCTGGACTGCAGCCCACCATGGGATTCTCCAGGCAGGAGTACTGGAGTGTGCTGTCATTCCTTCTCCAGGAGATCTTCTCCAGGGACCACCTGAATCTCCAGCATCTCCACCAGAGGCGGGCTGATTCTCGGGAGGATCCTAATACAGGGGCCATAAGACAATTGGGTACAGCAAGGTGTATGGTGACAGCCCTGGGAATGAAAGATCAGGGCAGCATGGGCCACTTTCACGCAACATTGTCCGTATTATAATCTGTGATACTCCAGCATGACTTACATTACTTTCATTANGGATCTTCCCATCCTAGGGACCACCTGAATCTCCAGCATCTCCACCAGAGGCGGGCTGATTCTCGGGAGGACCCTAATACAGGGGCCATAAGACAATTGGGTACAGCAAGGTGTATGGTGACAGCCCTGGGAATGAAAGATCGGGGCAGCATGGGCCACTTTCACGCAACATTGTCCGTATTATAATCTGTGATACTCCAGCATGACTTACATTACTTTCATTAAAGCAGGAGGGCACTCACTGTTTCCCTAGCAAATAAGCAAATTTTACAAGGTTAAAAGAAAAGAAATATAAGCACGTTGTTCTTTGGAATGGAAAAGGTCAGTTTTCATTTCAATCCCAAAGAAAGGCAACGCCAAAGAATCTTTAAACTACCCCACAGTTGCACTCATCTCACGTTAGCAAAATAATGCTCAAAATTCTCCTAGCCAGACTTCAATAATACGTGAACTGTGAACTTCCAGATGTTCAAACTAGATTTAGAAAAGGCAGAGGAACCAGAGATCAAATTGCCGACATCCGTTGGATCATCAAAAAAGCAAGAGAATTCCAGAAAAACATCTATTTCTGCTATACTGAATATGCCAAAGCCTTTGACTGTGTGGGTCACCACAAACTGTGGAAAATTCTTCAGTGGGCATACCAGACCACCTGACTTGCCTCTTGAGAAATCTGTATGCAGGTCAGGAAGCAACAGTTAGAACTGGACATGGAANGGATTTAGAAAAGGCAGAGGAACCAGAGATCAAATTGCCGACATCTGTTGGATCACTGAAAAAGCAAGAGAATTCCAGAAAAACATCAACTTCTGCTATACTGACTATGCCAAAGCCTTTGACTGTGTGGGTCACCACAAACTGTGGAAAATTCTTCAGTGGGCATACCAGACCACTTGACTTGCCTCTTGAGAAATCTGTATGCAGGTCAGGAAGCAACAGTTAGAACTGGACATGGAACAATAGACCAGTTCCAAATAGGGAAAGGAGTACGTTAAGGCTATATAATGTCACCCTGCTTATTTAACTTATATGCAGAGTACATCATGAGAAATGCCTGGCTGGATGAAGCACAAGCTGGAATCAAGATTGCCAGGATAAGAAGTATCAATAACCTCAGATATGTAGATGACACCACCCTTATGGCAGAAAGTGAAGAAGAACTAAAGAGCCTCTTGATGAAAGTGAAAGAGGAGAGTGAAAAAGTTGGCTTAAAACTCAACATTCAGAAAACTAAGATCATGGCATCCGGTCCCATCCCTTCATGGGAAATAGGTGCAGAAACAATGGAAACAGTGACACACTTTATTTTGGGGGGGCTCCAGAATCACTGCAGATGGTGACTGCAGCCATGAAATTAAAAGACACTTATCCCTTGGAAGGAAAATTATGATCAACCTAGACAGCGTATTAAAAAACAGAGACACGACTTTGCCAACAAAGGTCCGTCTAGTCAAGGCTATGGGTTTTCCAGGAGTCATGCATGGATGTAAACATTGGAATATAAAGAAAGCTGAGTGCTGATGAATTGATGCTTTTGAACTGTGGTGTTGGAGAAGACTCTTGAGAGTTCNTTAAAAGACACTTATCCCTTGGAAGGAGAATTATGATCAACCTAGACAGCATATTAAAAAACAGAGACACGACTTTGCCAACAAAGGCCTGTCTAGTCAAGGCTATGGGTTTTCCAGGAGTCATGCATGGATGTGAACATTGGAATATAAAGAAAGCTGAGTGCTGATGAATTGATGCTTTTGAACTGTGGTGTTGGAGAAGACTCTTGAGAGTTCCTTGGACTGCAAGAAGATCCAACCAGTCCATCCTAAAGGAAATCAGTCCTGAATATTCATTGGAAGGACTGATGTTGAAGCTGAAACTCCAATCCTTTGGCCACCTGATGCAAAGAAATGACTCATTTGAAGAGACTTTGATGCTAGGAAAGATTGAAAGTGGGAGGAGAAGGGGACGACAGAGGATGAGATGACTGGATGGCATCACCAACTCAGTGGACATGAGTTTCAGTAAACTCCAGGAGCTGGTGATGGACAGTGAGGCCTGGCGTGCTGTGGTCCATGGGGCTGCAGAGTTGGACACGACTGAGCAGCTGAACTGAACTGAACTGTCCTTTTAAAAACTGACTACAATGCACAGTTAAAGCAACAGACATATATCTTTGGAAAAGCTGAAACAAGTTTCTTCTAATTTGTTAGTTTATCCTAATTTATTAGCATAGACTTATTTTCTGGTGCTACATTGCAGACAAATTCTATCACATCTGCATCCCTTCACACATTTACAAAGTGGAGAAAAGTCCTTGTGAAATTTCTGATTGAAGATTCAAGATACAAACTTAAAAGTATTCTTTCAGTTCAGTCACTCAGTCATGTCCAGCTCTTTGCATAAATATTCTTTAGGGCATCTTACACTAGGTATTTGTAAATTAAGTGATTTTCAAGTTCTTTTAATTTACCCTAATCCTGAAGACTGGAAAGACGCAAAGCACGCCAGCCAGCTCCCAGTCCTGGTGTCCTTCTGTGTGTGTGTACGTGTGTGTGNAGTGCTATGGTACTAATAGAAGACACCATGAATGATTAAGGGTCTCCTGGCAGAGACCTGTAGCTGAGTGTGGCCTGAAAGATCGCTGCTGTGAGCGCTGAGCTCTGGGAAGAGGATGATATTGCAGAGAGAGCAAGAGTTTGGAGAACAGGTACACGTCTGAGCTCAGTTTAGGCCATTTGCTGGCTCTGTGCCCATGGCCAATTTTTTTTCAGTTAGGAGCCTCCATTTCCTTGTCTCTTAAAAGGGGATTGGTAACACCTAATTTCCCCCATTTTTCTGGGTGAAGATTAGATGATGTAATGTTGGACAACCACTTGGACACTGTTGGACACTAAAGAAAATTTAGCAAGCCTTCCAGGATTTGCATAATCAGTAAGTTATGTCTGATATGAGAAAAAAATCCCATGGTATTAAGTGACTGCTTTAAAGATTATTTAGTTGTTTCCCAATATTTTGTTCAAATCCAATTAGTCTCTGCTGCTGCCTTACAGGATTTTCATTACGGGACATGGTTTACAGGGACTTAATCAGTAATTTGCAGTGCTTACCTAGCATTCTTTGAGAGGCCCACGTATATTCATACCAAGTCCGGACCCGATTCTGCACAATCTTAGGAATGGAATAAGTATTCATATAGGCAATGGTATGATCCATGCAGATGCGGAAGTTGTTCTGATTGGCTGTAGCTGCCCCAATGACATCCTGCATCTAAAACCACAAATATGGTCACTCCACACCCAGCAGAGAAAGTGGAAGAGTTACTATAAGCCCAGCTGAACCGAGAGTTCTCACATGACGCCGTCCATTCTAATGCTGACTACCTGATCTTTTAACACACGATACTGGGTCCTACTGATAAGATATTGGGCAAATCATATCCTTTCTGACCCAGTGAGGACAATAGAACCTGTTTTACCTACCATGTGAGGCTTTTGTGAGGATTCAGTCTCATAATGCATGTGACTGCACATGTTCTTCTTTGCAAGCTTGTGTATTACTGCAAAGATGTTAGTTGATATTTTAAAAATATATAGCTTGTGCTTATCCCAGAAACGTGTGAAGAAAGTTAAGCAATTAATTACGTGGCAGTTGAATGGCTCGTCCATTTCGGTGAATCTCGTTTTGCAAGCATCCTTCACAGATTTTGCAGTGTGGCTGGCTATNCAGAACCTGTTTTACCTACCATGTGAGGCTTTTGTGAGGATTCAGTCTCATAATGCATGTGACTGCACACGTTCTTCTTTGCAAGCTTGTGTATTACTGCAAAGATGTTAGTTGATATTTTAAAAATAAATAGCTTATGCTTATCCCAGAAATGTGTGAAGAAAGTTAAGCAATTAATTATGTGGCAGTTGAATGGCTCGTCCATTTCGGTGAATCTCGTTTTGCAAGCATCCTTCACAGATTTTGCAGTGTGGCTGGCTATATGGACTCAATTCGTCATGAAACTGCAACCTCTGTCCTTGCCTTTGTGTTGTTGAGACAGATAAAATCAAATATCATCTTGCTTAAAGCATAGCATTCAGCAGAAGCGGAAATGTGCTGAAATGACTGAAGCATCCTCTACAGACGTGACAATACTTAAGGGACTGTCAGCTTTTAGTTCTTGGATGTTTATAACTTGGCCATAAAAACCCACTCTAGGTTAAAAGCTGATCTTTAAGGGCTCAGCACAAAAAAGATATATTGCCCGACTCTTCCTCTCACATAGAGGGAAGCAAGTGGTTGTAAATTTGCTTTGACTGTGGGTTTATAATAGGGAGGAAAACCTGGGCCTCGCTTTCACACTCTTAAGACTTCGCTCATTCATTCTAGTAGCTGAGCCTTTTCTGCTTATGGAAAAACCACTCATTCTTTGAGGTCTAGATCAAAAATGGCTCTTTTGTTGTGATGCCCTCCTCAGTTTCCATTTTTAGAGTTAACAGGTGGTTCTTCTACTTGTTGGGAGCATCTACTGAGGAGCAATGCAGAGAGTCAACTGGACACACCTTTTCCAATTCCTAACTTACCCCTTGAGGGCTGTTCATCATCAACCTCAATTCCTAGACCCCCTTTTCCAAACCATTTTAGACAAATGGACATTACCCACTCACCTCAGGGCTTGAGAACTGGGATATTAGAGGCTGGGTTGGGAGATTTAATAGAGCTTTAAATTGGGACCCAAGGACAATTAGAAGCCTTATTGATTGGTATTGAGGGCAGAGGATTTGTAGTGACAGTAATCTGAATGCTTTATGTGCAAGGCTGGATTTTGATGGTGCAGGTGAAGAAGACATATATTCTATGATGTATGCTCCAGATTGGAGGAGGAAAATGTCAGTCTCTATGAGCTGTATGTGAGAATAGAACATTGCAGTTAAAATGTGATGTGATTATCTAGGGTGTAGTTCTTGGTATGGTTATATGTGGAAATTTTGAATCAGTGGAGATTTTGTTCAGGACTTTCTGACTTTTGTTTCTGTTCTTCTCAGCATCTTTTATTCACTGTGAGTCTATCTCCTGCCTCAACCTTTCTTTTCGATTCTACTCCTACATTTTTTAGTGGCTTGGTGGTTCTCATTGATCCTGTTGGAGCATCACAGTCATTGTACAGGCAGGTGTGATGTGGGGTATGAAGCAGCTCTTTCAAGCTTTCATGCACATATGAATCTTCTGAAGATACTATTAAAATGCAAATTCTGACCCAGGAGGTTTGGGGTGATGCCTGAATTCTGAATTTCTCAGGAGAAAGACCAAAGTCCAAAAACCACTTTGAATGGAATTTTAACTGGAGCTGGACATAGTTTTTTAATCTTGTAAGAATTGCCTTGAACATAGTAATTGCTTAATATGCCAGATTTTACTATTTTTATTGATATTATATGGTTTTAGCTTATGACTTCTGAATTACATGTAGGAATTCAGGATACTTTTTAATCTCCTCAAACTAGAGTTGTCCCAGCTGCAACACTGAGAAAATACTGAAGGAGATCCAGCTACTTCACATAGATTTTAGAAGTTATAAAATAATATGATCTTTGCCATTTATATTCAAATTAGTTACATTTATATTCAAATTAATTGCCTTTCTTTATAAACAAACTTCCTATTTTCTATCAACGTTAATGTGTCTCCCCAAGCATTAAGATTTTGATAATTTATACTCATAGTTTTAACTGCATAGTTAAAACGTTCAGTTCATCTTCCAAACTGAAATATTTTCTAAATAGAGTTTCCTTTACAATCTCTCTGTCTACTCAGTTACCACATTCAGGTTGAAGTGGCATACATTCACCATATTTTTTTATTTATTGTATTTTGATGCTTTGATTTCTTGGACTATCCCTCCCAGAGTTAAAGAACCTGCCTGCTGATGCAGGAGATGCAAGAGATGTGGGTTCCATCCCTGGACTGGTACGATCCCCTGGAGCTGGAAATGGCAACTCACTCCAGTATTTCGTTCCTGGAAAATTCCATGGACAGAGGAGCCTGGTGGCTGTAGTCCACGGGGTTGCAAAGAGCAGGACAAGACTGAGCACATGAAGATTGCAAGCAACTCTACTGGGAGAGCTCCTTTCACATGCAGAATAGCCCGTCCTGAGCCCTGACTTCAGAGACTTCTTCACTGGCTCTCAGATTCCAGGCTACTCTCCGCCTGCCCCAGTTACCTCGGGGTCAAGTGCCAGGCCACTGAGAGAGTCCCTATACTCCGGACGCTGTTGAAGTGATACAGACTTGCCAATCTTAAATGCTGTTACCTGCTTGGCCAGTTCCTTTCCTGGTTCCCTCCTAAGCAGCCCTCTAGGCAAGGAGTGACCATCCACTCCTGGATCTGTTTGTGTAACAGACTATCTTTTCAGTGTCGACAGTCTCCTGATCTGTTGCCCTCACCATCTGTAAATGACAATCCAGCCTGTATTTTAAAGCAGCATGCGTGCGTGCTAAGTGGCTTCAGTTGTGTCTGACTCTGCAACCCTAACCCTCTCTGACTCTAGCCCGCCAGGCTCCTCTGTCCACGGGATTCTCCAGGCAGGAACACTGGAGTGGCTTGCCATGCCCTCCTCCAGGGGGTCTTCCTGACCTAGGGATCAAACGTGTGTCTCTTTCTCCTACACTGGCAGGCAGAAATTTTTTTTTTTTTTTTTTTTAACCACTAGAGCCACCTGGTAAGCCCTTAAAACAGTATAACCTTTCCAATTATATTTTGATTGATCTTCCATAAATCTCTTTGTTCAAAATTCTTCCCTGGCTGACTGCCCATTGCCCTAAGATGAAGTTCAACATCTGCAACATTCAGAGTCCTTAAGCTATCTGGGCCTTACTACGCCTCTAACCTTATTTACAGGTGTCTTTCACGCTAGCTGTTCCGGTACTCTTCCATCTTGTCAAACGTATATGGTGCTTTATTATTGCTATCTTTTACACACAGTTTCTGATTGATTGAACTATCTCTCTGTAACTACAGAATCCTGTCTCCTTTTTTAAGATGTTGCAAAGACAGTTTCTCCTCCATGAAACCTCCTGGAAGCTTCCTTTTCTGATCTAAAACAGAGCTTTCAAACTCCCCTCTGGAACTTATCATGGTTAGCAGCCCCCTGACATTCGTGGAAGTAGGATTTGAGTTTTGACTATCTGTGATCAGCTTTTGTTGTTGTTTAGTCACTTCAGTCATGTCTGATGCTTTGCGACCCCATGGACTACAGCCTGCCGGGCTCCTCTGTCCATGAGATTTCCCAGGCAAGAATACTGGAGTGGGTTGCCATTTCTTTAAATTGTATAAAAAATAATTTTCATTGCTAAATTTTGTTAAAGCATGGGTTATATTCATAACACTGTTAGTGTAGTGAGTGGGAATCAATTGGTTATCTGGTGGTAATGATCATTTTGTGATTTGGTCTAACTGTTTACCCAGTGTACAAATCTCAAGATGGCTTTTTGCATTCAGACATATAGTGTGTAAAATGCCTTACAAGGAAGTATAATTCTGAAGACACCATGCGATTGAGCTTTTTATTTCTTGTGATCTGAGAAATCACAAAGGTGCTGGGCTCTAACCTTTGCAAATGCCAATTATCTTGCAATAAAGTTATTTGGGTATTTGATTTACTTTCTCACAAGACTGATTCCTTGAGAATAAGGACAAGTAGATGCCATAATAAACACTTATGAACCAATGATTTTTTAATTAATTTAGATGACATTTGGTAATCTCTGATTTAAGTGGCCTCTGAAGTTGACTTTAATCCATATTTGAAGTTTAAGTAAAAAAAAAGAGAGCTTCTAAAGGTTTTCAGAAAAACTTAGAAATGTGGCTCTCTGAGAGTCTAACAGATACTCATTGTGTACAAGTTTTCTGATAGAAGCCCCCTTCAATTCATTAAAAGAGATGAAAGTTAGTAAAATTAAAAAACCACCATATAGATTTTGATTTTTCCTATGTAAAGTTTATAAAAAACTGTTAGGCTTTCAAAAATGACAGCATCATGTACCTAGGGATTCACATCTNACAAGTTTTCTGATAGAAGCCCCCTTCAATTCATTAAAAGAAATGAAAGTTAGTAAAATTAAAAAACACCATATAGATTTTGATTTTTCCTATGTAAAGTTTATAAAAAACTGTTAGGCTTTCAAAAATGACAGCATCATGTACCTAGGGATTCACATCTTAGTTTACCTGGCCAATTAAGCTGGAGAATACAAAAACTCCAGAAAAGAAGTTCAACAGTTGAAAAACAATTTCAAATGAAGTTTGTGGTTCTGGAAGGCCCCCAATGGTAATCAAAGTCCGAACTGCCCAATAATAACATCTCAGATACCTGTGAAAAGAGAAGACATACATTTTGCTTTTTACTATAGCAGTAAAATGCCATTATGCTTGGGAATATATTGCTATAATACTAGATTTTAGCACATTCCCTCGTAATTGAGATTTTCTATCTTTAAGCAGCATTAGCGACTACCGTGTGTACTAATGTAAACTTCCCTTTTAAGGCAAACTTCTTGATAAACATTGTGAAATGACTAAACAAAGCCAAAGAAGGTGTTTATTAGTCATTCCACTTATTTCTCCCTGCAAAACAAATCACCCTAGAGTTTAGTGGTATGAAGCAGAGACTATTTTCCCGGGCTTGTCATGCTGAGGGTCAGGTGTTTGTGGAAGACTCCCAAGACGGCTCCTTTATACTCCATGAGAAGTGAACCCTCAGGAGACTTGAATGCCAGGAGACAGCTGGGAGGATGTGACNCGTGTGTACTAATGTAAACTTCCCTTTTAAGGCAAACTTCTTGATAAACATTGTGAAATGACTAAACAAAGCCAAAGGTGTTTATTAGTCATTCCACTTATTTTTCCCTGCAAAACAAATCACCCTAGAGTTTAGTGGTATGAAGCAGAGACTATTTTCCTGGGCTTGTCATGCTGAGGGTCAGGTGTTTGTGGAAGACCCCCAAGACGGCTCCTTTATACTCCATGAGAAGTGAACCCTCAGGAGACTTGAATGCCAGGAGACAGCTGGGAGGATGTGACTGAGGCCAGAGTCCTGACGCCTTGGTTCTAACCGCTGGCTGAGTCTTCTGTCGCGCATGTCTGTTTGGAACACCCAGGTTATTTCCTCTCACAGTCTGAGCTGGGATGGTTGCACCCGCTGGGGCTGGCTGTGTATTTTCATTCAGCCTGTTGTGTGGATAGCTGGGGCTTCCTTACAGCATGGACGTCTTGGCGTAGATGGAGTTCTTGCCTGGCTGGCTTCCCCCCCGAGTGGTAGAAGCTCGGGCAGTAGCTTGCAAGGCTTCTTGTAACTCAGAAGCCCGATAATCTCTGAATCTCTTGCCACATATATTTGCCAAGCAAGTCTCTTAGAGCAGCCAGATTCAAGGGAGGGGATATCTGAATCTACCTTTCAATGAGAGGGGCAGCGAAGACTGTGAGGCTACCTTTAAACTACCTCGTAGTGACTAGTGAGGGATATCANGCCACATATATTTGCCAAGCAAGTCTCTTAGACCAGCCAGATTCAAGGGAAGGGATATCTGAATCTACCTTTCAATGAGAGGGGCAGCGAAGACTGTGAGGCTACCTTTAAACTACCTCGTAGTGACCAGTGAGGGATATCATAGATATCAAGGGGGTTTCTGGAGATTGAAAAGACCTTTATAGTTTAGAACCAGCTGTTTTTTACTGATGGAAGATAGAGCAGGTGGGTATATACCTCTCTCTTTTCTACTCATATCTTACTATATGATTGAATATATAAACCAAGACAGAGACAGAGAACTGAGTTCTATCTTAAAAGGGAAATTACTCTTAAGTGTAATAGCTAATTTATGTAGAAATTTAGTATCGAAGAAAATCAAGTATGCTCAGAAATATACTTTATAAAGATTCTGTACTAAACTCTCGCAATTGCAAATGGAGAGNTGTGACCCCATGGATTGTAACCTGCCATTTTCCTCTGACCATGAGATTTTCTAGGTGAGAATACTGGAGTGGGTTGCCATTTCCTTCTCCATGGGATTTTCTGACACAGAGATCAAACCCGTGTCTCCTGCGTAGGCTGGCAGATTCTTTACTGCTGAATCACCAGGGAAACCCTGGTGTTGGATGTATGCATGTATATTGTATCCTGAAAAGCAAAGACGTTACTCTGCTGACAAAGGTCATATGGCCAAAGCTATGGTCTTCCCAGTGGTCATGTACGGTTGTGAGAGCTGGACTGCAGAGAAGGTTGAGCACCAAAGCATTGATGCCTTTGAACTGTGGTGCTGGAGAAGACTCCTGAGAGTCCCTTGGACTGCAAGGAGATCCAACCACTCAATCTTAAGGGAGATTAACCTTGAATATTCATTGAAAAGACTGATGCTGAAACTGAAGCTCCAGTTTTTTGGTCACCTGATGCAAACAGTTGACTCATTGGAAAAGTCCCTGATGCTGGGAAAGATTGAGGGCAGAAGGGGAAGAGGGCATCAGAGGATGAGAGGCTGGATGGCATGACTGATGCAATGGACATGAACTTGGGCAAACTTCGCGAGATGCAGCCTGGCATGCTGCAGTCCATGGGGTCACAAAGAGCTGGGCGTGACTGTGGGACGGAACAGCAGCGTGTGTGTGTCTGTATATGCGTGCGTGTTTGTATGTGTGCTTGCATTCTTTGACTGTAGACGTGTTAGTTGTTTAGTCGTGTCTGACTCTTTGAGACCCCATGGATTCTAGCCTCTGTCTGTGGAATTCTCCAGGCAAGAATACTGGAGTGGGTAGCCATTTCCTTATCCAGGGGATCTTCCCAACACTGGGGATTGAACTTGGGTCTCCCGCATTGCAGGCAGATTCCTTCCTTCCTTCAGAGGATCTTCCTGAGCCAGGGATCGAACCCGGGTCTCCTGCATTGCAGGCGGATTCTTTACTGTCTGCATTACCAGGGAAGCCTATGTATATGTATATTCTTTTTCAAATTCTTTTTCCCATTTAAGTTATTGCAGAATATTGAGCAGAGTTCCCTGTGTTGTTTCTTTTTTTTTTTTTACATTAAAAAAATTTTTATTTATTTATTTTTAATACTTTATTCTACTTTACAGTACTGTATTGGTTTTGCCATACACTGACATGAATCAGCCACAGGTATACACGATCTCCCAATGCCGAAGCCCCCTCCCACCCCCCTCCCCACACCATCTCCCCGGATCATCCCGTACACCAGCCCC
>SJYW01033349.1:233363-250777 GCA_006410735.1 Raphicerus campestris
CAGATCATACAGTTGAAATACTGGTTTCTAGACAGGCTCAGAATGCTGGCTAGAGAACAGGGAAGCCATCTGGGAGCTTGGGTTTCAGGGGTTCTTGGGAGCAGCCAGCCCTCCCGCTGAGACAGTCTGCTCCTTGATGGTACCTGTGTAGGAGTCTATGCTTTTTGGAAGTCTGAGTCGCTTCAGGTGCTCGATCGGGGCCGCCTTCTGGGAATGCTCTTCCTTTAGCTTAGCACTACTTTCCTGTGTTGATGTCACAGCTGTGGGCTTTGCTTTATAGGAGAAAAAAGATGAAAAGATTTTTAAGAGGTTAAGTTAGCTTAGGGAGGAGAAAGTTTAGATTGTTTGGAATGAAAACATTTTGTAATCTTCCTTCATGCAGGCAGATGAGGCATTTTATGACATTTACAATATTGTTGTTTGTGAAAATACCTAAATAATGAAAACATTGAAATTTGGAAAGACGTAGCAGGTTTAAAGTTTAACTTAAATGTCCTAAAGGTGTTGCAAATAGGATATTTTAAATACGAGCCTCATTCCCACGTATTTTGGAGCATAAGTAGTTAGTACTTTGGATTGACGTTGAACAGAAACTTTACAAATATACACCATTCCGCAGGTTTTAGTTCTGTGGTTCTTTAGCTTTATTCATGTCCTTCCAGTATGGGAAAGTAAAGCTCAAAACACTCTTTTCGGTATATCTTTATAAAGCTATAATGACTATATTTTAGACCCTTCCCTTTAAAAAGAAACTATTATATAATAGTTCATCTCCCTGCCAGGGCATTGTCTCCCAGCTGGCTTGCTTAAAGTGCTGGAGTATTAGGGAAATGGCAAGCCTCTCCAGTGTTCTTGCCTGGAAATCCCACTGACAGAGAAGCCTGGTGGGCTAGAGTCCAGAGGGTCACAAAGAGCTGGGCACGACTGAGTGACTCGGCACAGCACAACGCTTTAGCAGCTTGCCCCAGCAGCAGACCTCAGCCGACGAAGAACAGGAGTGGGTGGACTGATCTCCCAGCTTCCTCTTCCTCCAGGGTGATTCTTCTGTGCCGTCCACACAGATGTTCAGCTGACTCAAGCCCCAGTGGCCCTGCCGTTAGCACACCTTAATTGTCTTAACTCCCTTCCCTGTCTCTCTTGCTGTCTCACCTCCTGCACCACCCTCAATATAAATATCCCTAGCTAGGTCATTGTCTTGGGGAAACTGCTTTTGGGGAAACCCAGGCTAAACCATTTGCAAAATATTGATACATACCACTCATCACCTTCGTCCCAGAACTTTGAGGTAACGCCACTCACCAGTTTGGGGACTGCTCTCAGGGGAGGACATGTCAGCCTCCACTAATTTTCTTTTGTAGAAATCTGTTCTTTGACGCAGTCTTCTCACCAGGCTGTGTAGCTGGGCATCCGCATACTCATTAATAACAGGGGCTACAGGTGGTTTGCTTTTTGGATGAAATGGGGAAAAGAAAAAAGGTAACAGAGTCAGATCTATAAGGAGACACATACAGGGGCGGGATTAAGTTTTTTCCTCTTCCCCATACACCCAAGATAATGTATTAACTTCTCTTTTCTACAACTGAATAGAACAACTCAAGAATAAAATTTAATGGATATGGTGCTCATGCAATACAAATTTCCCACAGAAAAACTAGAATCCAAAAATAGCAAATGACTATTCTGTGATGCAATCCATAGGGCCGCAAAGAGTCAGACACGACTGAGTGACTGAACTGAACTGATTCTGTGATTCTGTCATTAGACTGCATCATGAGAAGAAAAAATGCTATAGTTGACATGGTAGGCAGAGTTCTAAGATGTCTCCTTGGCTTGCATATCCTAGGTAATCCCAGGGACAATGAATAGGGTAGAGTTTACTTCCATAATTGGTTGCGTTATGTGGCTCAGCTGACTTTAAGATAAGGAAATTATATCGATGTGTCTGATGTAATCAAATGAATCCTTTAAAAGCAGACAGTTTCTCCAACTGGTGACAGAACAGAAAGTCAGAGATTTGAAGCACACGGGGAATTTCACTGGAGGGAAATTCTCCATTTTTGGCTTTGAAGGAGAACGGAGTCCCCTGATAAGAATTGCATGAAGCCTCTAGGAGCTGAGAATGATCCCTGGCTAGTAGATAAAAAGGAAGCAAGGACTTCAGTCCTACAACTGTAAGAAACTGCATTCTGCCAATAATTGAATAAGCTTAGAAGTGGATTCTTCTTTGGTGCCTCCAGATAAGAGTCCAGCTGGGCCTGGCTGGTACCTTAATTTCAACTGTGTGATGTCTAAAGCAGAGAACCCAGCCAAGTCCACCCAAACTTCTGAGCTATGCAAATGTGAGCTAGTAACTGGTTGCTGTTTTAAGTCTCTAGAATTGCCATAGTGTGTTAAGCTATAGTAGAAAACTAACATATCAGCATGCTTTAATAAACTTGCCTTCTAAGAAAACATACAAAATAAAGCCTACAGTAAGTCCCCTGCCTAGAAACGAGTTCCACTCTTGTTTCTTTTTGTTCTTTCTCTGAGCCGCCAGCTCCATCAGGCCTTCATTAGGAAGCTTTCTGTGTTGCACAGCAAGGAGTTCGGTGAGGTTGTCCTCTTGCAGACCTTGCTCCAGCTTCTCAGTGAACATCATTAAGTTGTTGAAGACCTCTTTGGACTCCTCACCCGCCTTCTTAAATCCATGAAAATTGTGAACAAACTGCAGACAAAGGTTCTCCCAAATACCATTCTTGGTGACAGCTGTAACCTCAGGCCAAGCATAATCAGTGTTTTTGTGGTCCTGTAGATCAGAATACTGGAGTGGGTTGCCATGCCTTCCTCTAGGGAGTCTTCCCAACCTGGGGATCAAGCCCAGGTCTCCTGCATTGCAGGTGGATTCTTTATTGTCTGAGCCTCCAGAGAAGCCCGGTAGTTGTTACAGTCCTTCCAATGTTGTCACAAGGTCATTCCTGATTCATTTCTTGTCTTCACTGCCTGACAAAGTGTGATGTAAATAATATTTCTTGAAAGTCACTCTAATTCCCTGGTCCATGGGCTGGATGAATCACCTATGTACTACTTTGATCCTAGGATGAAAGTTGTCCATGAATTGGGGGCTGGTGGTGGTGACCCAAGCATTGTCAAGCAGCA
The DNA here is from genome assembly GCA_006410735.1 of Raphicerus campestris. Classification (NCBI taxonomy): domain Eukaryota; kingdom Metazoa; phylum Chordata; class Mammalia; order Artiodactyla; family Bovidae; genus Raphicerus; species Raphicerus campestris. The sequence continues at coordinate 236,499 of SJYW01033349.1, forward strand.
AAGAATGTTGAATGGGATGTCTTTCTCCAAGCAATATTTCTCCACCTTCAGGATAAAGTGGTGGAAAACCCAGTTCTGGAAAATCACCTCTGTAACTCAAGCTTTGAGGTTATAGTACCCTTCCACACAACAGGAAGAGAGTCCATGGCTATGTTTTTAAAGGCTCTTGTGTCAGGGAGTGTTTAACAGGAGGATTCCTACGTGCTGTTTCTCACAAGTCCTTTGATTCTTTTTAAGAGGAACAGCAGGCTGCTCCCAGGAACTGAGGTCATTGTGTGAGACAGGCTTGAATCTCCTTTAGTAAACATTCTCTTTATGACAAACTCAGTTCATCAAGACCCTTTTTTTACTAATGTAATAAATAAGGGGGAACTGTCAGGGAACATTTAACAGGATTATGCTGTTTTCTATTTCTAAAGGATTCTCTGCTCCCCATCAGTTCCTATGCCAAGAGTGAGTAAGGCTGCACGCAGCTCTCAGGACTGAGGTCATGGGATGAGACAGGCGGTGACTCTTTTCAGCGTCAGCGACCTTCTATGTATTGGACCATCCATATTGTAGCTATTGATAAAATTTCATCCTGTGTAATAGCTGAGTAATCATCTTACTAAAGATATATAAGCCTGCCTTTCTGCTAATAAAGCACCTTTGCTCCATCAGAGTTTGGGTCCCCGTGCCTGTCTGTCTTTCTTTTTTTCTTTTTGTCTCTTTCTCTCCTCGGCTAATTGTCTGGAATGCAGAAACCCGTCTAGCTCACTCTCCTGCCCAGGTTTCTAAGTCTCACTCTCTCGAGAAGGCACCCCGTGCCTTCACCCCCGCCTTGAGAGGGAGCCCCGTGCGTTCGTGAGAGACTCAAGCCCTATGTCAAGGACTTTATTGGTTCTCTGCATAAACCAGGGAGTATCAGCCTCTTTCTCTCTTTCACTTATCTTATTGTTGCCTCCGGACCACCAGGTCCATTAAAGGACCCCAACACTCTTGAATCCTCAGAATGATTAAGAGAGATTTCAGCTTCATATCACCAGAAGCATTGCCACCAAACAAGAGCTAGCCTGTGTTTTGCTGCTTCATAGCCCGGCATCACTCTTCCTCCTTACCGATGCAGCTTCAGTCTGGCACCCGCTTCAGTACAGTCCTGTCTCATCCACATTAAAATCCCGATGGGACAAATATGTGACTTCATCAATAATTTCTCAAAAAACATTTCTCAAAGCATTACAGGAAATTTCCAGCTACCATATCTGCATTTGTTGCCTTGCCACTTCCTTTTACATTGTAAAGGTCGGCTCTAGCCTTGGACTGATGAAATCAGACACAGCTGGCATTCAAAGGTGTGCCGTCTGATTCTTCATGATGGTTCTTCTTCAGGTCTTCACAAAGGCTTTCAGCTCTCTCTTGAGGCAGCATTAAGCTGAGTGGAACTCGACACCGATCCTGATCCTGCCTCTACACACTGGAAGTTTCTCCACCTCCTCCATCAGTCTTCCTTGCTTCTTCAGTTTTATTGTTGACGGCATCGGCACAGCAGACTTCACATGTTCCACGAGTTCATNAACTCGACACCGATCCTGATCCTGCCTCTACACACTGGAAGTTTCTCCACCTCCTCCATCAGTCTTCCTTGCTTCTTCAGTTTTATTGTTGACGGCATCGGCACAGCAGACTTCACATGTTCCACGAGTTCATCCTTCTTCTTTAGAACCATGTTGATGGTTGAACAATTCATGTTGTAAGAACAAGTGGTGTCTACCATCTTTTTGCCTCACTCTACTCTCTCAGCTGTTCTCTTTTTGCTTCCATTGTTATTGCTTGGCACTTGTTAGCAGTACCAGCTATATCGCTGCTGCTTTTACACTTGCTTCTGGACAACTTGGGCTTGAAATAAAGATGCTGTACTACTGTACACTNTTTGGAACCAGTCTATTGTTCCATGTCCAGTTTTAACTGTTGCTTCCTGACCTGCATACAGATTTCTCAAGAGGCAGGTTAGGTTGTCTGGTATTCCCATCTGTTGAAGAATTTTCCATAGTTTATTGTGATCCACACACTCAGTTACTGCTTAAACTTTTTGGCTGAATGTTTTTTTAAGAAAAGCACACATATTTAATGATAGATTCAAGGCCAGGTTTCATTCAGCAAATATTAAGGAAACAGCAACATAAAAAGTGACTTGGAATTATACTCTATTTTATAATAGCAGTTTATTTTCCAAAAACGNGTTTTTTTAAGAGAAGCACACATATTTAATGATAGATTCAAGGCCAGGTTTCATTCAGCAAATATTAAGGAAACAGCAACGTAAAAAGTGACTTGGAATTATACTCTATTTTATAATAGCAGTTTATTTTCCAAAAAAGTTCTGCAGGACAGTGTCCTCTTATCTTTACGTGGCTCATTGTCTAGTATGCTAATTATGATCCGATGTTACTGAATGGAGCTGCGGCTGCTCTGTTCCTTGACTGCTCAATTGGCTGAACTTTAACCATATCTTGACAGCTTGCTATCAGTCACAAGGTGGAATGATGAAAGAATGGATTAAACAATATAACTAATAAAAACATGGTGTACTACACACCGGAATTTTAGTGATAAACATACTACTAATTGAATGGACTTTAAAAAGTCCCTTCAAAATTCCAGGTCTCATTTGTCATCTCAAGTAAAAGGATAGGGTTACCTTTAATGATCTCTATAACCAGGGTGACATATATCATCCAATGGAAAACTGTCTTTTGAGAGCAAAAGATGGCAGTGTTAGTAATTATACCTGAAACACAGACTCAATCAAGAATGTCTCAGGAAACCTAGGATGTATGAACAGCCTGTGAACAGACCCTTCTTGGAAGTTCTTCCTAGTCTCACATCCTATGGACTCCCAGCTTCCTCTTCACAACAGTGATGAGGTCTCAGCAACTATTTTGTAAAATGTTACTCTTCTGCCTTAGCGTTAACTGAGTGCTAGAGAAATAAACACTTGAACCAAGCTGGCCTGTCACAGTTATTCACCCAAGAATTTAGAATTGCAGCTAAAACTTTATAGTTTAGTTTGCCTGTACCTTTAAAGGAGAAGATTTAGCTTGCACATTGTAAGTAAATATTCAGAAACAAAAAAAAAATCATTTTGCAGAACAAGAGTAGAATGAGGCACATAGATCATTCATCTCTGTTACATTTACTCAGCATGGTGGCCATCACAGAATAGCACTTAGAGAAAAAGCTTTTAAAATGAATTTCTGTTTCTTAGCTGATAATTAGTGTTTCACAGATTTAAATTGTATTTTCACTCTTTGATGACTATAGGATTTCCAAAATGAGTACCTTATTTCCAAGAAGGATTCCAGGTAGCTAAACTTATTGACTTGTGTCTTAAGAACAACAACAAAAGAAAAAAGAAAAAGAGTAAAACTCTAGATGATAGGAGAGATGAATGGATCAGGAGTCTTGTACTAATAACTTGTGGTTTTGAGAATCAAACATTCTTTTCGGGGGGCAGTAAAGAAAACGATGAGCAAGGCATTTCATGAAACATAAATAAGTTCTTGGAGAGGAGTTTATTGAAATGTTTTGAGGTCACCTCATCATACTTAAGAAGAGGCAGCAAGCCTTAGTAAAGAAGCCTTTGAGCTTTGGAGCCTCAATAATGGAGTTCTTCATTCTTCTAAGACACAACTGTTAACATGCATCAGCCAGTTCAGTCTCTGGGTCCTTTATGCAAGTTTTAATTTCTTGGAAGAAATAAGGGTCTATAGCTAGGGCACCTATGGTGTATAGAGAAGAATCCTAATAGAACAGATAGGGCCATTTAAGAATTTAATGTGAACCAAGTAGTCAGCCAAATATAGTTGATGCATACAATGTTACATTCCAATGTCAATGACATAAAAATGTGGGAAAACTCAAGCATCTCAAAGATATATATCCTAGTTTGAGTTTCCCCAGGCATAAGCCTTGAGAAGCATATTTGAGGGCAAGAAATTTATTTGAAACACAATCCCTGGAAATGCCAATAGAGAAGTAAAGAAGTGTGGCAGTAAAGTATAGGAGGTAAATAAAGAGTATTCTATCTAATAAATTGCCTCTGTGAGCAAATAGAGCTTAATATCATTGAAAGACTCTGAGAAATAATGTAGAACATACAGCAACTCATGTGAGTTATCAGTGGAGCTCTACTTAGGGGAAGCACTCCTTGTAGTACACTTCTCTTCTGATTATATAAAGTAAGAACAGGTGTTAGCAGTCAGTGACTACTTAGGCATAGAGATATGATGCTGAGAGCAAGGATATGGTAAATGGCTGAGAAAAGTGATGCTGATGCAGTAAGAACAGCATCCGTCCTATCAAGGAAAAGCAGCAGTTCTATAATCCTAAGAGGAATGGGGAACTAATGGCATCAAACAGTTTGAAATATTGGTGGTGGTTATTCGCTAAGTTGTGTCCAACTTGCGACCCCATGCACTGTATAGCCTGCCAGGCTCCTCTGTCCATGGGATTCTCCAGGCAAGAATACTGGAGTGGGCTGCCGTTTCCTTCCCCAGGGGATCTTCCTAACTCAAGAACTTCCCACATTTTTATGTCATTGACATTGGAATGTAACATTGTATGTATCAACTACATACAACCAGATCTCCTGCCTTGCAGGCAGATTTACTGACTGAGCTACAAGGGAAGAATCTTTGAAACATTAACTTTTTCAGATCAGTTCAGTCGCTCAGTCGTGTCCGACTCTTTGTGACCCCATGAATTGTAGCATGCCAGGCCTCCCTGTCCATCACCAACTCTAAAAAGCCTCTTGATGAAAGTGAAAGAGGAGAGTGAAAAAGTTGGCTTAACACTCAACATTCAGAAAACGAATAGTCTCATCTTCCAAGAGTGGTTTTTTTTTTTTTTTTTTTTTCCCGTCATTGAGAGGTCATTTCCAAAATACTATCAGAGAACACATGTAACAGTTTGGAATTATGCTCATAGTTGTTAGCTGTCAGGGCCAAGTGTGGCAGAAAGTACAGATTCTTAAAGGGTGATATTTACTGACTTTTTCATCTGAGGAGCAAAGGGAGGCTCAATAAGAAGCTGTAAAAATGCATAAGACATTATCCTTTGCCTGATTTTGGAATTACATTGGATATGGNCAACCTTTTTCTTTGACCTTATTTGATGTACTTCATTGCACTAAAAAAAAAATCCATAAAAAGTAAGGTTGTGGCTTGGTGGATTACTGACTGTAAAGTCAGGTGTTCAAACTGTCAAAATGTCTAATTCGAGCACTAAGACTTAAAGAGAATATTTTTCTTTTCCTGAATTATCTATGTCTTACTTGATCATATAATTGGCCCTTAATGGCTATGGTTTTTCCATTGGTCACGTGTGGATGTGAGAACTGAACTGTGAAGAAGGCTGAGCTCCAAAGAATTGATGCTTTTGAACTGTGGTGTTGGAGAAGACTCTTGAGAGTCCCTTGGACTGCAAGGAGATCCAGCCAGTCCATTCTGAAGGAGATCAGCCCTGGGATTTCTTTGGAAGGAATGATGCTAAGCTGAAACTCCAGTACTTTGGCCACCTCATGCGAAGAGTTGACGCATTGGAAAAGACTCTGATGCTGGGAGGGATTGGAGGCAGGAGGAGAAGAGGATAACAGAGGATGAGATGGCTGGATGGCATCACTGACTCGATGGACATGAGTCTGAGTGAACTCCAGGAGTTGGTGATGGACAGGGAGGCTTGGAGTGCTGCGATTCATGGGGCTGCAAAGAGTTGGACACGACTGAGCAACTGATCCGATCTGAAGTGAACTGAGCTGAGCAGCAGTTTGTACTGTGCAAACATATCTCACAGTTACATGTTTAAAGTTGTATTATAAAGTATGTCACTATTTCTAATCCATAGCTATATTTCACATACTCTGTATTTTTCTTTTTGTGTTAGCTGAACATCAACATGCTAATCTATTCCACCTTTTCTGTTTTTTTCATCTTTTTTCCTTGCCTATCTTCTTCTCCACCAATGTACATACAGAAGTTATAAATGTATTTCTCCTTAGGTAATTTTGTGAATGAATGAAAAAATGGAGGTGAAGAAACAATATTCCATAAAATAAACAAAAAAATGTATGGGAGTATGAGGAAACCAATGAAATATGCTTTATATAACAAAGGTTGAGTTATACCTGATAATTCTAGTTCATATTGTATATTTTTAAAAGAATTATTCCTCATAACTCCTTGGTGAAGAATTTAGGAAATGGTAAATATATTTTATAAACTTTGATAAACAAACATGAGAGTATTTCTTGAGAGTCATCTCTTTTGACACAGATAAGCCTTTTAGATTTTGTGTGAGAGTTGGGCTATAAAGAAAGCTGAGTCACAAAGAATTGATGCTTTTGAACCATGGTTTTGGAGAAGACTCTTGAGAGTCCCTTGGACTGGAAAGAGATAAAACCAGTCAATCCTAAAGGAAATCAGTCCTGAATATTCATTGGAAGGACTGATGCTGAAGCTGAAACTCCAATCCATTGGCCACCTGATACAAAGAACTGATGCACTGGAAAAGATCCCGATGGTGGGAAAGATTGAAGGTAGGAGGAGAAGGGGATGACAGAGGATGTGATGGTTGGATGGCATCACCGGCTTGATGGACAAAGAGTTTGCGCAAGCTCCGGGAATTGGTGTTGAACAGGGAAGCCTGGAGTGGTGCAGTCCATGGGGTTGCAAAGAATCGGACATGACTGAACAACTGAATTGAACTGAAGTGAACTGAATATGAACTTATGGAGGAATAAAGAATTAGTTATGTTAAAATACAATTTATTTCTCTTTTTGAAAAGGATTCAGAGGAAACTCATATCTAAAATAGATTGATAGCAAATAAAAGAATTATAACAGTATCCCTTATTTCCTAAATTCCATCAGATAGAGGCAAAAAAATTTACATAATTAACAATTGTCCCTGTGTTTGGGACTGCAAAAATTTTTACACTCCAGGACAATGTATCATAGCAGTATTGGGATGGGTTAGAAGTAGGCTTTTTTTTGGCAATGGAGAGAAAAGCCAATGTGAGATGAAAGGTAGGAAAGAAAAACTCATCTGCAGGTGACTTAGGAAGACCAGTTTCATGAAAGAGTATGTGTGTAAATTATAGATTTTGAGCCTGATTCTTTAAAAACTATTGGTGCTTATAGGGCTCTAGGAAAGTTTTCGTGATACATACACTCTAAGATTGTAGCTTTAACGTAACTCAAACGGATGGCAAATTTTGATGGGGAAAAATGAATAGATAGTAATCAGGGATGAGTCTACAGAAAGGGAGGAATGATACTTTAATGATGTAAAGGGAAGATACTAAAAAACCTGAGGAAAGACGTGTTAGTTACTGCCTTGTTGAGGACAATAAAGCCTGAAACATTTTAATATAGGATCTCCAGTCACCTGTAATTTAGCTTGAAAGGTCAATTGAGACCATAACAGAATTCTAAACAGAAGAAGGACATTATTAGCTATGTTGTAGAATGTTATTGTAAAAAGAAAGATGGTAATCAATTGTGATGAGGAAAAAGTATGATTTGAAGAGCGAAGAGAGTTGAGTTAAAATCTGTGGATTAGGAAATGTCAAATTTGGTCAACATAAGACATTGATAGTGTTCTGCCAAAATTCATGTCTGTCCAGAGCCTCAGAACGTGACTGTACTTGGAAACAGAGTCTTTACAGATGTAACTGTTTACGATGAGGTCACACCGGAGTACAGCGGGCTCTTAAGCTAATGACTGGAGTCCTCCCTGTAAGAAGGTCACATGAAAACATGGAAGAAACACGTGGAGAAAGACATCTGACCATAGAGGCAGGGGCTGGGGTGATGTGTCCACAGTCCAAGAAACACCAAGGATTGCTGGCAGTGACCAGAGGCCAGGAGAAAACCGTGGAGCAGATTCTCCCTCAGAACTTCCCGAAGGACCAACCTTGCCAGTAGCGTGATTTTGGACTTCTAGTCTTCAGAACTGAGAGAGTAAATGCCTGTTGCTTGGACCCACTCAGTTTGTGGAAATTTGTTATGGCAGCCTTAGGAAACTAATAGAATTAGCAAAGTAGGTAATTGTGATACCACATGGACAACTCAGATGGAGATATAACAAACTGCAAGATAAACTGAAATATATTAAATTTAGCATATGGTAAACTTGAGGTGTGAATGAATAATCAAGATCTTTTAACATACAGTCAATATTTCAGGCAGTTGAAAATTTGCATCTGGAAGTCAGTTGGAGGCTGAACAGAGAATCACCTGTCTAGAGGCAATGGTGCAAATTATATAGAACAACATAGACTGGGAGGTCACAGTCTTGGAATTTGCTGACATTTAAAGAGTACCATAAGTAAAGGAACTGAGAAGCAATAATCTGAGAGGGGGAACTGAAAGAAAAATGTCGCAGAAGTTGGGGAAGCCAAGAGTTTGAAAAAGGAAGTCAGTGCTATACCCAAAGAAGATGGGGACTAGACTAAGGACGACTCTATGTATTTAGCAAGTAAGATTTCATTAGTAATTTTTAAGAAAATTGATTGGGGAAAAATATAATGTGATCAAATTTTGTCATTTTTCTCTTCAATTGTCTCAAGTATTTTGTAAAATCAGTACTTAGAATTGACTTTTGTTCTCTAAATAATACTTCAGATTTCCATTCATTAGTTCTTAAATTCATTTAAATGTAGTATTTATTTCCTATAATAAAATCTTCTTGAATGATTTTTGGCGTTTGCAAACTTTGCTAGATCCTTCTTAATGCTTAATTAAATGACAACTTATTTAAGAAATTCCAGTTGGTTAAAGTCTTTAAAACCCGCAATTTCTGTCTTGAATAACAAACAGGAATTAGGTAATAAATTCCAGGAAAGGTGTGGTCAAAATGGAGGAGTAATAGTCCCCGAATTCACCTAAATTACAACTATTTATGAGTAACTATCTAACAAAGAAACGCTCTATGAGAAAGGAAGACTAGCAGAAAATAATTTTACAGCTAAAGATATAAAGAAGGAACCACAAGAAGATGCACAGGTGAAATGGAGACATGATACAGTCAGGACCCACATCCCTCTGTCTGCGACCCACAGTCACAGAGGTCCTCCTCGAGAATTGAGGAATCTCAGCCTCAAATTGGGCTCCTCAGACTGGGGTTCTTGCACTGGGGAGATGAGCCCCTAGAGTGTCCAGCTTTGAAAATCAGTGGGGCATCTGTGTGGGAGAGCCAGAAGACTATGGAAAAAAATTCTCTCTTCCAAAAGGGTGTATGTAAAAATCTCACACTCTCTAAGTCTCAGCACAAAGGCAATAGTTTTAGAGAAGCCTGGATCAGATCACCTTGCTCATCTTGAAAAGCCTCCTGAAGAGGCAGGAGGCAACTGGGATTCCCTCTAGGGTCGGAGATGCTGGCTGTAGCCCGTTTGGGGAGCTTGTTTCACTGCGTGGACTCTGGTGCTGGAAAGTGCCATTTAGGAGCCCTCTCTTTAGCCTATTAGAACTGCAGGCTTATCTGCCTATCTACCCGTGGACTGACACCAGATCCACTGCCCTCTATCCTGTACAGCCAGCCATGAAGGGATCTTTCTGTGACCACTGGCAGACTGGTATCAGTGTTGTGGCCCCTTGGACCTCAGTCTTGGGGGCCTGGCATTTGGAACTCAGCTTCCCCCACCACTGGGCCACAGTCACTGCATGAGGCAGGCCCTTGCAGTCAAGTGGGCTGGGAAAAGCCTTGCTTACCAGCATGCCCACAGAAGTCAGGCCTCCTGCAACAGAGGAGGGGTCCCAGATTATATGGGGGCACCCCTAGGGCATATATCTGGTGGCCACAACAGTATGAGACTAGAAATCAACTATATATTTGTTTCAACTACGGTTGTTTAAAAACACAAAACACACAAACAGGTGTAGCCAAAACAATATGCTACTAAACAACCAGTGGGCCACTAAAAACATCAAAGGGAAAATTAAACAAACCTGAAGACAAATGGAGACACAGCATTTCAAAATCAGTGAGAGAGAGCAGAAACAGTTCTAAGAGAGAAGTGGATGATGATACAGACCTACCTCAAAAAGCAAGAAAAATCTCAAGCACTCTATCCCCAAACCTACAGACTAGGAAACAAACAAACAAGCAAACACATCTCAAAGTTAGAAGGAAGGAAATAATCAAGATCAGAGCAGGAAGTGAATGAAATAGGGGAGTCTCTCTCCCCGCCCACCAGGAAAAACTAATGCAAGAGCTCAATGAAACTAAGAGCTATTTATTTGAAATGAGACACAAAAATTGATAAACCTTTAACCAGACTCATCAAGACATAAAGAGAAAGAACCCAAATAAATAAAATCAGAAAAGAAAGACACTGTCTCTGACACTACAGAAACACAAAGAATTATGAGTCTACCGTGATCAACTATACACTAATAAAATGGACAATGTGGATGAAATGGATAAATTCCTAGAAACGTACAATTTTCCAATACGGAATCAAGAAGAAATAGATACTATGAACAGACCAATTATCAATAATGAAAGTGAATCAATACTACTACTAATAATAATTAAAAACTCCCAACAAACAAAAGTCCAGGACAAGATGGCTTCACAAGTGAATTTTACCAATTGTTTAAAAAAATTACCACTTACCCTTTCCAACTATTCAGAAAAATTGAACGAGAAGGAATGCTTCTAAACTCGTTCAATGAGATCAGTATTATTCTGTTACAAAGACCAGACAAAAACATCAAAAAAAGATTACAGGCTTATGTCCTTAATAAACATAAATGCAAAGATTCTCAACAAAGTATCAGCAAAGTGAATTCAATAATACATTAAAAGAATCATGCACCATGATCACAAGGAATTTATTCCAGGGATGAAAGAATGAGGCAATGTCTGCATATTGATCATATTAACAAATTGAAGAACAAATAGCATGATCATTTGGATATATGCAGAAAAAGCTTTTGACAAAATTCAATATTCATTTATGGCAAAACTCGCAACAAAGTGGGTAAAGAAGGAACGTCTCAACATGATAAAGGCTATATGTGACAAATCCACTGTCAGCATCGTACTCAATTGTGAAAGCTGAAAGCCTTTGCTATAATTTCAGGAGTAAGATAAATGTACTCATGCCACTCTCATTCAACATAATTGTGGAAGTCCTAGCCACAGCAACCAGACAAGAAAAAAATTAAAATCTTCAAATTTGAAAGGAAGAAGTAAACCTGTTGCTGTTTGAAAATGACATGTAGCGAATCTTTGACACTAGCAAAAAAGTGTTAGAACCAATAAATTCAGTAAAGGTGAAGGATACATAATTAATATAAAAATTTGTTGCATTTCTATATGCTAATAATGAACTATCAGGAATAAAAATAAAAAATAATCATTTACAAGTGCATCCAGAAAAAAAGGCATGAAAAAAATCTAATGGAGGCAAAAATTTTGATCTCAAAATATCAATGTCATTTTTCATAGAAGAAATAATTTTAAAGTTTGTATAGAAACACAAATGATGTTGAAAAGTTAAAATAACCCTGGAAAAGAAAAATGTGAGTTTATCATGTTTCCTGATTTCAAACTTTATTGCAAAGCTAATGTAATAAAAACAGTATGGTACTGGCCAAAAACAGACACATAGATCAATGGAACAAAATAAAGACCACAGAAATAAATCCACATTTATGTGGTCAATTAAGTGTGATGACAGAAACAAGAATATACAGTGGAGGGAGACAGCCTTTTCAATAAATGCTATTGGGAAAACTGGATAGGTACATGCAAAAGTATCAACCTGGATTATTTTCTCACACCATATACACAAATAAAGTCATAATATATTAAATAATTAAATGTAAGGCCTGAAACCACAAAACTCCATACATGTCATGTCTTTTGATGGCGGTATTAGCAATACTTTTTGTATCTGTCTCCTCAGGCAAGGAAAACAAAAGCAAAAATAAACAGATGCAACTACATTAAACTATAAAGCTTTTGCATAGCAAAGGAAACTAGCAATGAAATAAAAATTTGGCTTACTGAATGAGAGAATACATTTTCAAACAATATATCCAATAAGAGATTAATATCCAAACTGTAAAATGAATTGAGAGATATCAACATTAAAAAAAAAAACAAACCTGCTTAAAATTAGGTATAGGATCTGAATAGAGATTTTTCCAAAGAAGACATCAGTCAGTTCAGTTTAGTTGCTCACTTGTATGCGACTATTTGCAACCCCATACAAATAGTCTGAAGCATGCCAGGCTTCCCTGTCCATCATCAACTCCCAGAGCTTGTGATGGCAGAATAGAAGGATGTGCTCATCTTCTTCTGAGAGAACTTCAAAATTGCAACTTTATACTGAACAACCATCGATAGGAGAACACTGGATGCCACACACAAAAAAGGTACCCCGCATCCAAGAGCAAAGAAGAAGCCTCAACAAGATGGTAGAAGGGGTAAAACTGCATTTAGAATCAAACCCCATACCCACCAGAGACACACAGACAGCTTAGACAAAACTTTGTGCACACCAGGACCTAGAAGCTCCACGTAGACTGAGCGAGACCTGCCTTTGAGTGTTTGAGTGTCTCCTGCAGAGGCACAGGTCAGCAGTGGCCTGCCAGGGGGACAGGGGCTCTGGCTGCAGCAGACCTGGGACACGCCAACATGTGGCACAAGCCCTCTTGGAGGAGGTCGCCATCAGTTCCATCACAGATTTGCCGAGCAGATGCCCACAAACTGCAGAACAATTATATCACCAAAGAAATTCTCACACTGTTAAGAAAGTTCTAGGACCCACAGCAGATTTCCCAACCTGGGGATCCGGCAAAGGGACTGAGAACCTCCAGGGAATTTGACTTTGGAGACCAGTGGGATTTGTTATAGAACTTCTGCAGGACTGGGGAAACAGACTCTTAGAGGGCACAAACAAAACCTTGTGTGCACCAGGAGCCAGGAGAAAGGAGCAGTGACCCCGCAAGAGACTGACCCAGACTTGCGTGTGAGTGTCTGGGAGTCTCTGGCAGAGGTGTGGATTGACAGTAGCCTGCTGCTGGGGTCAAGGACACTGAATCCAACAGTGTGGGCATAAGTCCTTTTGAAGGAGGTCTCCATTATCGCTAAACACCAGGGAGGGAATACAACTCCCCCCATCANAAACCTGCTTAAAATTAGGTATAGGATCTGAATAGAGATTTTTCCAAAGAAGACATCAGTCAGTTCAGTTTAGTTGCTCACTTGTATGCGACTATTTGCAACCCCATACAAATAGTCTGAAGCATGCCAGGCTTCCCTGTCCATCATCAACTCCCAGAGCTTGTGATGGCAGAATAGAAGGATGTGCTCATCTTCTTCTGAGAGAACTTCAAAATTGCAACTTTATACTGAACAACCATCGACAGGAAAACACTGGATGCCACACACAAAAAAGGTACCCCGCATCCAAGAGCAAAGAAGAAGCCTCAACAAGATGGTAGAAGGGGTAAAACTGCATTTAGAATCAAACCCCATACCCACCAGAGACACACAGACGGCTCAGACAAAGCTTTGTGCACACCAGGACCTAGAGGCTCCACATAGACCGAGTGAGACCTGCCTTTGAGTGTTTGAGTGTCTCCTGCAGAGGCACAGGTCAGCAGTGGCCTGCCGGGGGGACAGGGGCTCCGGCTGCAGCAGACCTGGGACACGCCAACATGTGGCACAAGCCCTCTTGGAGGAGGTCGCCATCAGTTCCATCACAGATTTGCCGAGCAGATGCCCACAAACTGCAGAACAATTATATCACCAAAGAAATTCTCACACTGTTAAGAAAGTTCTAGGACCCACAGCAGATTTCCCAACCTGGGGATCCGGCAAAGGGACTGAGAACCTCCAGGGAATTTGACTTTGGAGACCAGTGGGATTTGTTATAGAACTTCTGCAGGACTGGGGAAACAGACTCTTAGAGGGCACAAACAAAACCTTGTGTGCACCAGGAGCCAGGAGAAAGGAGCAGTGACCCCGCAAGAGACTGACCCAGACTTGCCTGTGAGTGTCTGGGAGTCTCTGGCAGAGGTGTGGATTGACAGTGGCCTGCTGCTGGGGTCAAGGACACTGAATCCAACAGTGTGGGCATAAGTCCTTTTGAAGGAGGTCTCCATTATTGCTAAACACCAGGGAGGGAATACAACTCCCCCCATCAACAGAAAGGTGGATTAAAGGTTTACTGAGCATGGCCCTACCCATCAGAACAAGACCCAGATTCCACCCCCCACCCCGCTCCC
>SJYW01033349.1:258715-281944 GCA_006410735.1 Raphicerus campestris
TCTGTTTCTTTCTTCGGATTAGGAAAGTTTTCAGCCATCATTTCTTCGTATGTTTTTCGGCCCTTTCTGTCTCTTTCCTCCTTATGGGGCCCGTGTGATGTGGATGATAGTATGCTTTAAGGTGTCCCAGATATGTCTTAAACTGTACTTTCTAAATCAGTTACTCAGTTTTCAGTTCTGATTAGGGGATATCCACTACTCGGTCTTCCGGTTCACTGATCTGGAAGGTCACCTGCTGCTGACCCCGTCTGGTGCATTTTTCATCCCAGTTATTGCATTCTTCAGCTCTGAGTGGTTTTTATATTTTCTGTCTCAGTTTCAAAGTTCTCACTGTTTTCACCTAGTTTCTCCTGATTTTTGTCAGCATCTTTATGACCATAACTTTTAACTCTTTAGTAGATAACGTATGCGTATTTGGTCTCATGCTTTTTCTGAAGTTCTGTCTCGTCCTTTTGTTTTGACCATGTTGTCCTATCTCCTTTTTATCCTAAGGTTGTGTGTTTGTTTCTAGGTGTCAGGGAGACCGGCTGTGTCTCCTGTTCTGGAAGGAGTGGCCTTATGTAAAAAGTTAGGGCCTGGAGAAGCAGACCCTCCTGGTTACTAGCTCCTGGTGCTTAGATGTGTCCCCCACATGGGCCGCGTGCCCTTTATTTTGTGATGCTGCAGTTGGGTGCACTGGTGGGTGGAGTATGCTCCTGGTGTGGGAGCCACTCTGGAGAGGCGCCTGTCAGGCCCAAGGCTGCCAACTGGGTGTGGGAAGTAGGGAGCCACTCTGCGGGGTGGGGGACACCAGTCCTGGTGGAGCCCACCCACTCAGTGTGGAGGGGCAGTAGCTAATTTGTGGGATGCTAGTCTGGTCCTAGGAGTAGTGTTAGTTGATCAATCGTAAACTCTTTGTGACCCCACAGACTGTAGCCTGCCAAGCTCCTCCCTCTGTCCATGGCATTCTCCAGGCAAGGAGTGAGTTGCCATTCCCTTCTCCAGGGGATCTTCCCAATCTAGGGGCTGAACCCTGGTCTCCTGCATTGCAGGCAGGTTCTTTACCCTCTGAGCTACAGGGAAGTCTTGTCCTAGGCCACCAAAAATATGCGGCAAGGTGGGAGCTGCACTGAGGGGTGCTTACTAGGGCAGGCTGATTGTGCGGGGAAGTGCGGGAGAGGATTGCCACATGGGCAGAGGGTATTAGGGATATAGATGGTGAATGTCACAGACAGGGCATGCTGGTGTCAGGCCAACCAGGAGAAAAAAAATGGCATCCACTAGCACTTTGAACCTCAGAGAAAGTTCCAGTACCTTTTTGCTACTTGTTTTAAAGTTAGTCTATCTAACTTAGGGTTAGACTCTCTTTAGATAGACTCTCCTTCACTTAGGGTTCAGGTGCTTTTCAAACTGCTGCCTCTCTGCTTGGACTTGGAGTGAGTTTGTGTGTGACCCCTTTTAGAGTAAAGTTTTTATTTTCCATCACCCTCTGGCTCTTCTAGATGAAAGCCCTGCTGGTTTTCAAAGCCAGATATTATGGAAGCTTGTCTCCCTGGTGAAGGTCCCCAGAGCTGGTGTGCCCACTGTGGGGCTCAAACCCCTTCTCCTGAAGGAGAGCCTTTGCATTCGTGATTCCTCTCCTTCTTGGAGGTCATCACCCTGGAGATGTGAGTCCTGCTCCTACCAGCTCAGTGTGTTTTTCTCTTTATATCCATAGTTGTGGAAGCACTGCTCTGCTAGTGTTCAGGTCCTTCTCATAGGATAGTTATTCTACATCTAATTGTAGTTTTGGTGTGTCCATTTGCGGAGGGGAGTGCAGGATCTTTTCACTCCAGTATCTTGATCCTTGTCTGGTAGTCAGCTTTTAAAGCCTGGGAGCACCAGGATGCCCTTCTCTGCCCGTTTAGAAATTTGGCCGTTCAGTGTCTGATTGGGCAAAGTGCTCAGGGAGAGTTTGCTTTAAGAGTGAGTGAACAGTAGATGGTTACTAGAGATACATATCTTTGATTTGAAAATATTTGCCCAACTTCTTTTCTCTGAAAGTACAGATATATCAGTCATATCCCAGGTGTATAACTAATAGTATAAAAAATAATGTTCAGCTTAATGTTGAAATAAGTGAGAAAACAGGGCATATATTTAAGAGATCCTCTGAATGCCTAACTCATGGTTTTCTCCCCTGCTTCTTCTAAATCCTGAACAGACATCAAGCTGAACTGAAGCACTGAGGAGCCAAACTGACCGTGGTAAAGCAGGCATCTGGGCATGCAGGTAAAGTGTGAATGATTTCTGACCGTTAAACCGCTAAACGAAAAGATAAACTATTAGAACTAGATAAATAAAGAGCAAGATGAAACTCAACACGTTTCTGATAACTGCTGAAATTTAGTGAATGAATTGCGCTAGCAGTCGGCCTCTGTGTTGGAGCTTTCCTTAGGATGAAGGCAGACTGTAATAATTTTCTTTCTCTTCTAGTAATTATATTTTCATGAGGAAATTTGGACTGACTGTTTCACCAGCATAGTCTTTCTCTCTTTCTTTGCCTGCACTTCAGGGCTTGTGGCAACTTCGTTTCCTGACCAAAGATGGAATCTGATCTCATGGCAGTGAAAACTTTGGGTCCTAACCACTGGACCACCAGGGAGTTCTCACTGCTGTAGTCTTGACGGCTGTCAGTTACTGCAGGGGACAGACCTTCGTGTCTGAGGACAGAACATGAACACCACCATTAAAAAGGCACCAACTGACTTTTGACAAAGGTGCGAAAGCAGTTTAGAGGAGGAAGAAGCCCTTTTCACAAATCATGCTGGCACAACTGGACATCCGAGGCAAAAATATGAACTCCATCCTAAACCTCATGCATCGTATAAAACTAACTCAAAATGGATCATAAACTTATGTGTTGAGTATAAAACTATAAAACTCTTAGATAAAAAGGGGAAACTCCTTTATGCCTAGGACTAGGCAAAGAATTCTTAACTTTGACACCAAAAGCATAGTCCATAAAAGAAACAAATGGATAAATTGTGCCAGGTTAATACCAAAAACTTTTGTTCTGTGAAAGATTCAGTTAGAAGGATGAAAACAGGCAACACAATGGGAGAAAATATTTGCAAGCTACATACCTGACCAAAGTCTAACGTCTAGAATGTATAGAAAACTCTCAAAACTTATTAGTAAACATTAAGACTCCAAGTATAAATTGAACAAAAGACTTGAACAGACATTTTAAAAAATAAGATATAAAAGTGGCAAATAAGCACGTGAAAAGGCTTAGAATATCATTGACCACTGCAGATGAAAGCTGCAGTGATGGATCACTCCACATCTATCAGAATGGCTAAAATATAAGTGACACTGCCAAGTGCTGGCAAGAATGTGGAGAAACTGCATCATTTCTTGTAAATCTAAATGTGATTAGTGTATGACCCAACAATTTCACACTTGGACATTTATCCCCAAGAACTAAAAACTTGTGTTCACACAAAAGCCTGTACACAGATGTGCAAAAGCAGATTTTTTTTTTCATAAACCCAAACAGGAAACAACTTAGATGCTCTTCAGTGATTGAATAATTACACTATGGTACAGCCATATCATGGGGAATAAAAGGAATGCATTATTGAGGCACACTATACTTTGTATGAATTTCCAGGGAATTATAATGATTAAAAACCAATCTGCAAAGGTTAGAAGCCGACAATTCCATTTATATAACCTTGTTAAACATGCGAAAATTATAGAGCTGGAAAACAGATTAGTAATTGTCAGGGCCAGGGAAGGGACAGGGTGTTGGGTAGGGAGAAAAATGCATGTGGCTATAAAAAGCAACAGGAGAGACCCCGGATGGAACTGTTTTGTATTTTGACTGGTGATGGATTCATGAACTTACATGTGATAAAGTTACATAAAACACAAACACACACACGAGTACAAGGAAAATCTGAGTGAGATCAGTGGATACTATCTTACTATACCAGTCGTGTTATTGTTCTATAGCTTGCAAGGTGTTATCATTGGATGAAAGGCATATGGGAAATTTCTATATTATTTCTTATAACAGTATATAAATTTACTGTTACCCCAAATTGAAAGCTTCATTAAACAAAAATACAGCGAGCTGCCTGCCTAGTTATCTTTAGCATGCTCAGGCAGAAGCGTGGATCTGTAATCTTGTCACTCAGAGTGGTCTGTGGACCCATATCGGCATCGCCTGAGAACTTTTCAGAAACCCAGAATTTCAGGCTCCACCCCAGACCTATTGAAACAGAATCGGCATTTCAACTAGCTCCTCAGATAATTTGCACAGTAATGTTTGAGAAATATTGTTCTGTAGAGTGGTTTTACAAGCTTAAATCTGTAAATGTTGGCAGAATACATACTTTTTCATTTACTTAAGCGCCCATTAAGTAAGGGGGAAGGGGGAGACAGTATAACTTTTATTGAATGCTAGCTGCGTCAATAGCACATGTTTCCCACAAAGCTCAATGAGATGGGCTTCATTGTATCCCTTTTCTGATGGACTNTATTGTTCTGTAGAGTGGTTTTACAAGCTTAAATCTGTAAATGTTGGCAGAATTCATACTTTTTCATTTACTTAAGCGCCCATTAAATAAGGTGGAAGGGGGAGACAGTATAACTTTTATTGAATGCTAGCTGTGTCAATAGCACATGTTTCCCACAAAGCTCAATGAGATGGGCTTCATTGTATCCCTTTTCTGATGGACTGAGACTCAGCCTATATGATAAAAACCATGTATGTATGAAAGTAGGTGACAGAAGGTTATTAACAGATTATGACAGAACTATAGAAGGGAAAATGGAAATACTTAGAACTCAATATTTCGAGATCTTTGAAAGGTGAGTATTTTGACTTTAAGAGGCCAAGCTAGGTTTATAGTGAGTTATTTCTCTTAAGAAATGGAGAATATTCTGAGTACATGGAACAGAATCGAGCAAGAATCTAGTCCCATTTTAGCAATATGAACTGGAAGGTGAACTTGTTAAAATTGAATGACACTAACTTAAACTTAGTTTGCTCATAAGTAAGGTAAAGTGAATATTTTACAAGGGAGACTAACATGATGAACTATGGGAATATGCTTGAATCTTTAAGAGGAAAATGTGGAAAGCAAAGAACACCATATGGGATGATAGCATAAATCGCCAAGGTTTCTGGAGCTGCAGGCCACCCTCCTGATGAACATTGTAATCAAGCTTTACAGTCAAAATTGCTTACCATGTCTTGTGCAAATAATTTGCGTTGTCTGTCACACTCTGTATTACACTGAACATTCAGTTCACATAACCCAGATTCTGAAGGGCATAACAGCACGTAGAGCAAAGCTTGGCCATAAATCATACAAGCATGGCTGAGAGAGCTTGCCACTGATCTATTTGTAGGCAGTACAGATCTGAGATGTGCACCACAGATTTTTATGTAAATCAGGGACATCAATAGTCATATAAATCTGCGTCTGCAACTCGATTCCTCTCAGCGAATGTGACAGAATCATCTTATTGGCTACAAGCAAAATGCAGAAATAATGTAAAAGAGATTACAGCTTTAAAATATTGCAGACACCCTATGGCTCTGTTCTTTTTAATTTGATATTTGAGAAGAAGAGGTAATTGTCAGCAGAACTNTATATTTTCTGTCTCAGTTTCAAAGTTCTCACTGTTTTCACCTAGTTTCTCCTGATTTTTGTCAGCATCTTTATGACCATAACTTTTAACTCTTTAGTAGATAACGTATGCGTATTTGGTCTCATGCTTTTTCTGAAGTTCTGTCTCGTCCTTTTGTTTTGACCATGTTGTCCTATCTCCTTTTTATCCTAAGGTTGTGTGTTTGTTTCTAGGTGTCAGGGAGACCGGCTGTGTCTCCTGTTCTGGAAGGAGTGGCCTTATGTAAAAAGTTAGGGCCTGGAGAAGCAGACCCTCCTGGTTACTAGCTCCTGGTGCTTAGATGTGTCCCCCACATGGGCCGCGTGCCCTTTATTTTGTGATGCTGCAGCTGGGTGCACTGGTGGGTGGAGTATGCTCCTGGTGTGGGAGCCACTCTGGAGAGGCGCCTGTCAGGCCCAAGGCTGCCAACTGGGTGTGGGAAGTAGGGAGCCACTCTGCGGGGTGGGGGACACCAGTCCTGGTGGAGCCCACCCACTCAGTGTGGAGGGGCAGTAGCTAATTTGTGGGATGCTAGTCTGGTCCTAGGAGTAGTGTTAGTTGATCAATCGTAAACTCTTTGTGACCCCACAGACTGTAGCCTGCCAAGCTCCTCCCTCTGTCCATGGCATTCTCCAGGCAAGGAGTGAGTTGCCATTCCCTTCTCCAGGGGATCTTCCCAATCTAGGGGCTGAACCCTGGTCTCCTGCATTGCAGGCAGGTTCTTTACCCTCTGAGCTACAGGGAAGTCTTGTCCTAGGCCACCAAAAATATGCGGCAAGGTGGGAGCTGCACTGAGGGGTGCTTACTAGGGCAGGCTGATTGTGCGGGGAAGTGCGGGAGAGGATTGCCACATGGGCAGAGGGTATTAGGGATATAGATGGTGAATGTCACAGACAGGGCATGCTGGTGTCAGGCCAACCAGGAGAAAAAAAATGGCATCCACTAGCACTTTGAACCTCAGAGAAAGTTCCAGTACCTTTTTGCTACTTGTTTTAAAGTTAGTCTATCTAACTTAGGGTTAGACTCTCTTTAGATAGACTCTCCTTCACTTAGGGTTCAGGTGCTTTTCAAACTGCTGCCTCTCTGCTTGGACTTGGAGTGAGTTTGTGTGTGACCCCTTTTAGAGTAAAGTTTTTATTTTCCATCACCCTCTGGCTCTTCTAGATGAAAGCCCTGCTGGTTTTCAAAGCCAGATATTATGGAAGCTTGTCTCCCTGGTGAAGGTCCCCAGAGCTGGTGTGCCCACTGTGGGGCTCAAACCCCTTCTCCTGAAGGAGAGCCTTTGCATTCGTGATTCCTCTCCTTCTTGGAGGTCATCACCCTGGAGATGTGAGTCCTGCTCCTACCAGCTCAGTGTGTTTTTCTCTTTATATCCATAGTTGTGGAAGCACTGCTCTGCTAGTGTTCAGGTCCTTCTCATAGGATAGTTATTCTACATCTAATTGTAGTTTTGGTGTGTCCATTTGCGGAGGGGAGTGCAGGATCTTTTCACTCCAGTATCTTGATCCTTGTCTGGTAGTCAGCTTTTAAAGCCTGGGAGCACCAGGATGCCCTTCTCTGCCCGTTTAGAAATTTGGCCGTTCAGTGTCTGATTGGGCAAAGTGCTCAGGTAGAGTTTGCTTTAAGAGTGAGTGAACAGTAGATGGTTACTAGAGATACATATCTTTGATTTGAAAATATTTGCCCAACTTCTTTTCTCTGAAAGTACAGATATATCAGTCATATCCCAGGTGTATAACTAATAGTATAAAAAATAATGTTCAGCTTAATGTTGAAATAAGTGAGAAAACAGGGCATATATTTAAGAGATCCTCTGAATGCCTAACTCATGGTTTTCTCCCCTGCTTCTTCTAAATCCTGAACAGACATCAAGCTGAACTGAAGCACTGAGGAGCCAAACTGACCGTGGTAAAGCAGGCATCTGGGCATGTAGGTAAAGTGTGAATGATTTCTGACCGTTAAACCGCTAAACGAAAAGATAAACTATTAGAACTAGATAAATA
This sequence comes from Raphicerus campestris, assembly GCA_006410735.1. Lineage (NCBI taxonomy): Eukaryota > Metazoa > Chordata > Mammalia > Artiodactyla > Bovidae > Raphicerus > Raphicerus campestris. The sequence continues at coordinate 266,362 of SJYW01033349.1, forward strand.
AAGAGCAAGATGAAACTCAACACGTTTCTGATAACTGCTGAAATTTAGTGAATGAATTGCGCTAGCAGTCGGCCTCTGTGTTGGAGCTTTCCTTAGGATGAAGGCAGACTGTAATAATTTTCTTTCTCTTCTAGTAATTATATTTTCATGAGGAAATTTGGACTGACTGTTTCACCAGCATAGTCTTTCTCTCTTTCTTTGCCTGCACTGCAGGGCTTGTGGCAACTTCGTTTCCTGACCAAAGATGGAATCTGATCTCATGGCAGTGAAAACTTTGGGTCCTAACCACTGGACCACCAGGGAGTTCTCACTGCTGTAGTCTTGACGGCTGTCAGTTACTGCAGGGGACAGACCTTCGTGTCTGAGGACAGAACATGAACACCACCATTAAAAAGGCACCAACTGACTTTTGACAAAGGTGCGAAAGCAGTTTAGAGGAGGAAGAAGCCCTTTTCACAAATCATGCTGGCACAACTGGACATCCGAGGCAAAAATATGAACTCCATCCTAAACCTCATGCATCGTATAAAACTAACTCAAAATGGATCATAAACTTATGTGTTGAGTATAAAACTATAAAACTCTTAGATAAAAAGGGGAAACTCCTTTATGCCTAGGACTAGGCAAAGAATTCTTAACTTTGACACCAAAAGCATAGTCCATAAAAGAAACAAATGGATAAATTGTGCCAGGTTAATACCAAAAACTTTTGTTCTGTGAAAGATTCAGTTAGAAGGATGAAAACAGGCAACACAATGGGAGAAAATATTTGCAAGCTACATACCTGACCAAAGTCTAACGTCTAGAATGTATAGAAAACTCTCAAAACTTATTAGTAAACATTAAGACTCCAAGTATAAATTGAACAAAAGACTTGAACAGACATTTTAAAAAATAAGATATAAAAGTGGCAAATAAGCACGTGAAAAGGCTTAGAATATCATTGACCACTGCAGATGAAAGCTGCAGTGATGGATCACTCCACATCTATCAGAATGGCTAAAATATAAGTGACACTGCCAAGTGCTGGCAAGAATGTGGAGAAACTGCATCATTTCTTGTAAATCTAAATGTGATTAGTGTATGACCCAACAATTTCACACTTGGACATTTATCCCCAAGAACTAAAAACTTGTGTTCACACAAAAGCCTGTACACAGATGTGCAAAAGCAGATTTTTTTTTTCATAAACCCAAACAGGAAACAACTTAGATGCTCTTCAGTGATTGAATAATTACACTATGGTACAGCCATATCATGGGGAATAAAAGGAATGCATTATTGAGGCACACTATACTTTGTATGAATTTCCAGGGAATTATAATGATTAAAAACCAATCTGCAAAGTTTAGAAGCCGACAATTCCATTTATATAACCTTTTTAAACATGCGGAAATTATAGAGCTGGAAAACAGATTAGTGATTGTCAGGGTCAGGGAAGGGACAGGGTGTTGGGTAGGGAGAAAAATGCATGTGGCTATAAAAAGCAACAGGAGAGACCCCGGATGGAACTGTTTTGTATTTTGACTGGTGATGGATTCATGAACTTACATGTGATAAAGTTACATAAAACACAAACACACACACGAGTACAAGGAAAATCTGAGTGAGATCAGTGGATACTATCTTACTATACCAGTCGTGTTATTGTTCTATAGCTTGCAAGGTGTTATCATTGGATGAAAGGCATATGGGAAATTTCTATATTATTTCTTATAACAGTATATAAATTTACTGTTACCCCAAATTGAAAGCTTCATTAAACAAAAATACAGCGAGCTGCCTGCCTAGTTATCTTTAGCATGCTCAGGCAGAAGCGTGGATCTGTAATCTTGTCACTCAGAGTGGTCTGTGGACCCATATCGGCATCGCCTGAGAACTTTTCAGAAACCCAGAATTTCAGGCTCCACCCCAGACCTATTGAAACAGAATCGGCATTTCAACTAGCTCCTCAGATAATTTGCACAGTAACGTTTGAGAAATATTGTTCTGTAGAGTGGTTTTACAAGCTTAAATCTGTAAATGTTGGCAGAATTCATACTTTTTCATTTACTTAAGCGCCCATTAAATAAGGTGGAAGGGGGAGACAGTATAACTTTTATTGAATGCTAGCTGTGTCAATAGCACATGTTTCCCACAAAGCTCAATGAGATGGGCTTCATTGTATCCCTTTTCTGATGGACTGAGACTCAGCCTATATGATAAAAACCATGTATGTATGAAAGTAGGTGACAGAAGGTTATTAACAGATTATGACAGAACTATAGAAGGGAAAATGGAAATACTTAGAACTCAATATTTCGAGATCTTTGAAAGGTGAGTATTTTGACTTTAAGAGGCCAAGCTAGGTTTATAGTGAGTTATTTCTCTTAAGAAATGGAGAATATTCTGAGTACATGGAACAGAATCGAGCAAGAATCTAGTCCCATTTTAGCAATATGAACTGGAAGGTGAACTTGTTAAAATTGAATGACACTAACTTAAACTTAGTTTGCTCATAAGTAAGGTAAAGTGAATATTTTACAAGGGAGACTAACATGATGAACTATGGGAATACGCTTGAATCTTTAAGAGGAAAATGTGGAAAGCAAAGAACACCATATGGGATGATAACATAAATCGCCAAGGTTTCTGGAGCTGCAGGCCACCCTCCTGATGAACATTGTAATCAAGCTTTACAGTCAAAATTGCTTACCATGTCTTGTGCAAATAATTTGCGTTGTCTGTCACACTCTGTATTACACTGAACATTCAGTTCACATAACCCAGATTCTGAAGGGCATAACAGCACGTAGAGCAAAGCTTGGCCATAAATCATACAAGCATGGCTGAGAGAGCTTGCCACTGATCTATTTGTAGGCAGTACAGATCTGGGATGTGCACCACAGATTTTTATGTAAATCAGGGACATCAATAGTCATATAAATCTGCGTCTGCAACTCGATTCCTCTCAGCGAATGTGACAGAATCATCTTATTGGCTACAAGCAAAATGCAGAAATAATGTAAAAGAGATTACAGCTTTAAAATATTGCAGACACCCTATGGCTCTGTTCTTTTTAATTTGATATTTGAGAAGAAGAGGTAATTGTCAGCAGAACTGCATATGTATCCTTTTGGAAACAAAAATTTATGCTTGGCTCTCTAACCATAAGCTGGATTCAGGTTGTCCTGCAATTGATAAGTGACCGGGATTATTATGATTCCTGTCACGCCATCTGTAATACTAAGTTCTTAAACATCTTACTGAGGAGGTAAGATTATTTGTCATAAAGGCTTTAAGTCAAATATGGTGACTCTGCAAGCAAAAGAATGCACCATCACAGCTGGAGATAGGGATATTATTGTTATATTTGTGAACACTAGATATTTTTATTTGGTTGTGTGCAGGGAAACTTCAAGTTTTGGGGAGCTGGAAACTATATAATTTATAGGGCCCTTTTAATTAAAAAGAATTGAAAATTGACTCCTAATTTCAATGCCAAATCTTTAGTGAGGGGCTCTAAAACATAAAAGACTTATTAGCTTTACGGTAAATTCACCCCTACTGATGTTAAAGATGTATTCAAAACAGTGTACTGTTTTAAAGTCATCATCCAGAAGTACCACCTCAAACCCAGTAAAATGAAAAATGAAAAATTAGTGTTGACAAGGTTTTAGAGAAATTGGAACCCTTGTACTTCATATATTATTGGGAAAATAAATGGTTCAGCTGCTGTGGAAAATAACTTGACAGTTCCTCAAAAAGTTAACCACATAATTACTACATGAGCTCACACCTCCACCCTTAGGCTTATGCTCCAAATAGTGGCAAACAGGTGGTTAAACAGACATACGCACAAGCATGTATAACAGGCTTATTCATAACAGCCAAGGGATGGGAACAGCCTGAATGTCCGTCAGTGAGTGAGTGGATAAACAGATTCTCGTATCCACATATGACGGAATGTTATTTGGCCACGAGAAAGAATGAAGTAGTGATGAACGGCCCTACGAGGATGAACCTTGAGAACATTATCCTAAGTGAGAGAAGCCAGGAACATGACGTCACGTATTATCTGACTGCATTTAGACAAAACACCCAGAACGGATAGGTACATGGAGGCAGAACACAGATTGGATGTTAGGAGCTGGAGGGGAAAAAATGGAGAGAAACTGTTTAACGAATACAAGATTTACTTTAACGTGATGGAAATGTTTTGAACCTAGATAGAGGTCATGGTCGAACAACACTGTGAATGTACTAACTACTACTCAATAGCTCATTTTAAGATGGTTAATTTTATGTTGTATGACTCTCACCACAGCCATTTTTTAAAATCCACAGTCCATTCATTCACTCGGAAGCTAATTGCTACTAGTGTTGTAACATTATAATGTCACCTTATATTACAGTATGTTAAGCTTTAAGGAGAAGTGATCAAGTGTTTACAGAGGACTCATAGGTATCTCAATATGCTAAAAAGGTAAGTCACATGATTTGTTCTTAAATAATTTAGTATAAAAAAGAAAAAAAAAACCCGTAATTGTCAATACATTTCCAGAATTGTGTGATTTCCACAATTCTTGATAAAGGGAAAGAACCCGCCGGCAATGAGGGAGACCTGGGTTCAATCCCTGGGTCAGGAAGATCCCCTGGAGGAGGGCTGGCAACCCACTCCAACATTCTTGCCTGGAGAATCCCCATGGTGAAGAGCCTGGCAGGCTATCGTCCATGGGGTCACAGAGTCGGACACGACTGAGTGTCTAAGCACAGCACAGCAAGGAATTATCAGACAAATCTTCAAAAAGTAGACAGCTTTGAGATGACTGTGTAAATCATCTCACTTGATATGTGAGTTCAAGTAATGGAGGAAGCTGAGGGGGTAAGAAAGTGAGCAGAAGAGTGGAGATATTAATGAGCGCAGAACTCCTGGGAGCTAGAGAAGACCAGCAGAGAAATGTTTTGGGTAAAGCGGGTTAGTTATTGTGGGGCTAGATATTAGAATTAGTGACCTAGCAGGAGGCGGGCGGGAGGGCATGTTAGTGGAAGAAATAACATGAGCAAAATATACGCGTGGGAATTACCAAGTACTCGGTATGCCGCTGCAGGAGTTCTTAACTTAGGCTTCATTGATTATTTAAAGGTTCTTTTGGGTTCAGAAATTCTTTGAAATCCTGAAATTGCATACCCTTTAAAACTGTACATGCATATTTTTTCTCTGGGGAAAAAAATCTATATATTTTCAGTAGTTTTTGAAGGAGTAGCACCTCAGCTGTTAGGATTTAGCAAAGCTCACATATTTCTAAAAGTTGCTAGCAAACACTATTCTTTTCACATTTTAGGAACTCTTGTTCTTCACAGAGCCAGAATCTTAACCTTGGGTCTGAAATAGCAAAGAAATGTCTAATTTAGGAGTCACCATTTAAAGTTATCTTTCCCTGCAATAAAGAGGCATGATATCCTAATGAAACTAATCAATCTCAGTGGAATATGACGGGTCTCANACTTAGTTTGCTCATAAGTAAGGTAAAGTGAATATTTTACAAGGGAGACTAACATGATGAACTATGGGAATACGCTTGAATCTTTAAGAGGAAAATGTGGAAAGCAAAGAACACCATATGGGATGATAACATAAATCGCCAAGGTTTCTGGAGCTGCAGGCCACCCTCCTGATGAACATTGTAATCAAGCTTTACAGTCAAAATTGCTTACCATGTCTTGTGCAAATAATTTGCGTTGTCTGTCACACTCTGTATTACACTGAACATTCAGTTCACATAACCCAGATTCTGAAGGGCATAACAGCACGTAGAGCAAAGCTTGGCCATAAATCATACAAGCATGGCTGAGAGAGCTTGCCACTGATCTATTTGTAGGCAGTACAGATCTGGGATGTGCACCACAGATTTTTATGTAAATCAGGGACATCAATAGTCATATAAATCTGCGTCTGCAACTCGATTCCTCTCAGCGAATGTGACAGAATCATCTTATTGGCTACAAGCAAAATGCAGAAATAATGTAAAAGAGATTACAGCTTTAAAATATTGCAGACACCCTATGGCTCTGTTCTTTTTAATTTGATATTTGAGAAGAAGAGGTAATTGTCAGCAGAACTGCATATGTATCCTTTTGGAAACAAAAATTTATGCTTGGCTCTCTAACCATAAGCTGGATTCAGGTTGTCCTGCAATTGATAAGTGACCGGGATTATTATGATTCCTGTCACGCCATCTGTAATACTAAGTTCTTAAACATCTTACTGAGGAGGTAAGATTATTTGTCATAAAGGCTTTAAGTCAAATATGGTGACTCTGCAAGCAAAAGAATGCACCATCACAGCTGGAGATAGGGATATTATTGTTATATTTGTGAACACTAGATATTTTTATTTGGTTGTGTGCAGGGAAACTTCAAGTTTTGGGGAGCTGGAAACTCCCCAAATTTATAGGGCCCTTTTAATTAAAAAGAATAGAAAATTGACTCCTAATTTCAATGCCAAATCTTTAGTGAGGGGCTCTAAAACATAAAAGACTTATTAGCTTTATGGTAAATTCACCCCTACTGATGTTGAAGATGTATTCAAAACAGTGTACTGTTTTAAAGTCATCATCCAGAAGTACCACCTCAAACCCAGTAAAATGAAAAATGAAAAATTAGTGTTGACAAGGTTTTAGAGAAATTGGAACCCTTGTACTTCATATATTATTGGGAAAATAAATGGTTCAGCTGCTGTGGAAAATAACTTGACAGTTCCTCAAAAAGTTAACCACATAATTACTACATGAGCTCACACCTCCACCCTTAGGCTTATGCTCCAAATAGTGGCAAACAGGTAGTTAAACAGACATACGCACAAGCATGTATAACAGGCTTATTCATAACAGCCAAGGGATGGGAACAGCCTGAATGTCCGTCAGTGAGTGAGTGGATAAACAGATTCTTGTATCCACATATGACGAAATGTTATTTGGCCACGAGAAAGAATGAAGTAGTGATGCACGGCCCGACGAGGATGAACTTTGAGAACATTATCCTAAGTGAGAGAAGCCAGGAACACATCACGTATTATCTGACTGCATTTAGACAAAACACCCAGAACGGATAGGTACATGGAGGCAGAACAGAGATTGGATGTTAGGAGCTGGAGGGGGAAAAATGGAGAGAAACTGTTTAATGAATAGATTTACTTTAACGTGATGGAAATGTTTTGAACCTAGATAGAGGTCATGGTCGAACAACACTGTGAATGTACTAACTACTACCCAAAAGCTCATTTTAAGATGGTTAATTTTATGTTGTATGACTCTCACCACAGCCATTTTTTAAAATCCACAGTCCATTCATTCACTCGGAAGCTAATTGCTACTAGTGTTGCAACATTATAATTTCACCTTATATTACAGTATGTTAAGCTTTAAGGAGAAGTGATTAAGTGTTTACAGAGGACTCATAGGTATCTCAATATGCTAAAAAGGTAAGTCACATGATTTGTTCTTAAATAATTTAGTATAAAAATGAAAAAAAAACCACCTGTAAGTGTCAATACATTTCCAGAATTGTGAAGAACCCGCCGGCAATGAGGGAGACCTGGGTTCAATCCCTGGGTCAGGAAGATCCCCTGGAGGAGGGCTGGCAACCCACTCCAACATTCTTGCCTGGAGAATCCCCATGGTGAAGAGCCTGGCAGGCTATCGTCCATGGGGTCACAGAGTCGGACACGACTGAGTGTCTAAGCACAGCACAGCAAGGAATTATCAGACAAATCTTCAAAAAGTAGACAGCTTTGAGATGACTGTGTAAATCATCTCACTTGATATGTGAGTTCAAGTAATGGAGGAAGCTGAGGGGGTAAGAAAGTGAGCAGAAGAGTGGAGATATTAATGAGCGCAGAACTCCTGGGAGCTAGAGAGGACCAGCAGAGAAATGTTTTGGGTAAAGCGGGTTAGTTATTGTGGGGCTAGATATTAGAATTAGTGACCTAGCAGGAGGCGGGCGGGAGGGCATGTTAGTGGAAGAAATAACATGAGCAAAATATACGCGTGGGAATTACCAAGTACTCGGTATGCTGCTGCAGGAGTTCTTAACTTAGGCTTCATTGATTATTTAAAGGTTCTTTTGGGTTCAGAAATTCTTTGAAATCCTGAAATTGCATACCCTTTAAAACTGTACATGCATATTTTTTCTCTGGGGAAAAAAATCTATATATTTTCAGTAGTTTTTGAAGGAGTAGCACCTCAACTGTTAGGATTTAGCAAAGCTCACATATTTCTAAAAGTTGCTAGCAAACACTATTCTTTTCACATTTTAGGAACTCTTGTTCTTCACAGAGCCAGAATCTTAACCTTGGGTCTGAAATAGCAAAGAAATGTCTAATTTAGGAGTCACCATTTAAAGTTATCTTTCCCTGCAATAAAGAGGCATGATATCCTAATGAAACTAATCAATCTCAGTGGAATATGACGGGTCTCACACTTGTGGCAGCAGACAATGGCAGTTTGCAGTATGTCTGGAAGGGAGCTTAGTTTTGTCATTATAGACACGCTGCCACACCTCCCTCCCACTACAGACTGCGGTGGAAATACAGGCATTCCTGGTGGCCTCAGAAGCAGCGAGAAGCAAAGGGAGTAATTTGATGAGAACTGCACTTTGATCATTTCTAATGGATTAAAGGGGGGAGTGATAGGGCTCTTCGGGATCAAGCAGTTTAACCTTCCTTTCAAAGAGAGAATTCTCTCTCCCCTAGTCGGGACAGATGGCCATTTGATCTCTCTGTGAACTTTCTTGATGATGGCAATTGCCTGTCACTGTAAGTTGTACATTCCATGTGTAAATAGCCATCATTACTGGCAAGATTTTTTTAATTAATAGACTTTGTTATCATTACTTTTTAAACAAAGACTTTATATTTTGGAACAGTTGTAGGCTTACATTTGAGCAGAAAGCACAGAATGGCTTAGACAGTAGAAAATCTGCCAGCAATGCAGAAGACCTGGTTAGGATCCCTGGGTTGGGAAGATTCTCTGGAGAAGGGCATGGAAACCCACGCCAGCGTTCTTGCCTGGAGAATCCCATGGACAGAGGAGCCTGGTGGGCTACAGTCTACGGGATAGCAAAGAGTGAAACCTGACCCAGTGACTAACACCACTACTTGGTTGCAATCATGACAAAATATGATTATGAACTCAAGCCTTTAGTTTGCGTTGGGATTTACTCTATGCTATATAGTTATGTGGATTTTGACAAGTGCATAATGATATGAATCCATTACAGTATCATACAGGATAGCCTCATTGTCCTAAAACTCCCCTGTATTCCACCTATTTATCCGTATAAAATCCCTCCCTCCCCCAAATCCTTGGAAAGCACTGATCTTATTTGCCTTGCAGAATGTTTGGAATTACATAGCATGGAGCTCTTCAGATTGGCTTCTTTTACTTAGCATTATGCATTAGAGAGTCCTCTATAAATTTTAGTGACTTGATACTTATTTGTTTTTATCACTGAGTGATATTCTACTGTGTAGAATAAACAGGTTTTTTTTTTATCCATTAACCTACTAAAAGGCATCTTGTTTACTTCTCAATTTGGCAATTATGAATAAAATTGCCATTAGTCTCATATGCAGGTTTTGTGTGGACAAAAGTTTTTAACTCACTTGGGTAGACTTGGGTAAGAAGTGTGCTTGCCGGATTATGTATTCAGACTAAGATTATCTTTGTAAGAAACTACTGAGCTGTCTTCCACAGTGACCTCACCACTTTTCTTTCCCGTTAGCAGTGAATGAGTGTTCCGGTTGCTCCATAACATTATCAGCTTTTGATGTTTCCATATTTTGAATTCTAGACATTCCCACAGGTGTGTTGTGATACCTCTTTGTTTTAATTTGCATTTTCTTAAAGACAAAGGATGTTGAGCATATTTTCATAGATTACTTTCCATTTGTCTGTCTTTGATGAGGTGTCTGTTCAGACCTTTTGCTCATTTTTTCTTTTTTTGATAATTGGGTTGTTTGTTCTGTTATTTTCTTTTTCAATTAAAGCATATTTGATTTACGATATAATATTAGCTTCAGGTGTACTTAATAGTGATATAATATTTTTATATATTATACTCCATATAAAATTATTATAAACTGTTGACTATATTTTCTGTGCTAAACATTATATCCTTGTATCTTTTATTTTTCTGCCTAATAGTTTGCAGATTCTTAATCTTGACCTATCTTGCCTCTCCTCTCACCCTAAGGGCTCTCCCTCAGTCAGTATTCAAGTGGTTGAATATTTAAAACTTCTACTAGGAATTTAACATTTGTTTCTTACACATAAAAAAAAATTTTTTTTAACGGCACTCATGATTTTAAAAGTTTTTTTTTTTTTTTTTTTTCCATTCTTGCCTTATTTGAATCTCTCAACAGCCCCATGAATAAAACCACTTGAGATTAGTCTCCTTTATAAATGAGGAAATGAGGTTCTACCAGAGTAAAAGGTTTGTCCCCGTCTGTTAAGAACAGTAAGTGGAAGTTTGAAGAGAAGAATCAAGTTCTTTAGTTTCATTTATTTTAATCTATTATTCCAATCTGTTATTTTTTAAATCTACCACAAATATATTTGCTGTCTTATCTTATTTTGTTTTAACTTTAGACTTGGGACTTGTATCATCTGTGGCTTTCTCCTAGTCACTGAAAAAGATGTTGAGCTGCACAATATAACATACAGAGTCTGGAGTTCTGATATTACAGATGATCAGGTTTACACTGGTTCATTTATTAAAATTTAGTAGGTCTGTGTTTTCAGAGAACTGTGAATTTACTGAACACATTTCCCCACCTTGTTTGAGAATATACAATAAAAAACTGTGAAATTCTTTCCTAAAACGAGGTTAATGGGACAATTTTTAGCAACTCCTATTTGCTATTTAAGGAGTACCATCTTGTTTTCTAAGTGCTCAAAAGTCATATTTAACAATCCATTTTAGAGTTCTGCATGGGATCAAGCATAGAACTGTGTGGTCTATAGTTTCTAGATTTTATATCATACTCTTCTTTGAAAATTAATACATGGGCATATTTTTATATAGTAGATTCAAATCAGTTGTAGTTGAAGTTATTTGTTATTTATATGTTCCTTGGAAATTAAGTATAATTTTCATCAGGACAAAATGATGCTTCTGAATCTACCTGTGTGTGAGCGTTATTATGACCTTACAGTGAAGGAGAAGTAATTCTCTTTAATGAATGGAATAGAAATGATATTTCAAGCTTGTACTGGGTGGAGGCTTTGACCGAGTCAAGGACATATTTATAGAAAGAGAGAAAAAAATTGCTTAGTGTTTGATTCCTTTGGTCTGCTCCCTTCCTAGAACGGTCCCACATTTTTGATGATATTCAAGATTTCTTAATAGGGGAAAAGCTTTCCATTCCATCATTAGAATTAGGCTCAACTTGCTTTTGAGAGAGGCATAATTTATGTTAAGATATAAATTGCCAAGTTTGTTTTATTTCCTGAAGTAGCCTAAGGAGTGGGGTGTAGATGATGAAGTGAGTGGTAGTGTGCTAAGGACCGGGTGTTAGATGGAAAGAGCTCTATGAAGAGTCTGGGATCTTCCCGAAGAGTCTGGGATCTTCCCGTGGTGTAGAGGGCGAACATAGTTGAAAAGCGCTACTAGGATGAAGTCAGGGCTCTCTGGGTCACAGTGATGCATTGTAGCTGCTTCACGATTGAAAGCTGGATTACTCTGGACCACAAGTTTACAAGTTTACAAGTAACATGATGACGATAGTGTGTCATTGAAAGTATTTCTCTCTTCTCTCAACCTTTCTTCTGACTCTTCTCTGTTCTCTGACCCCTGCCCCACAGTCCTTATTTATCGTCCCCTCTTCTACTTCAGCATGCAATTTACTGTTCTGGGTGCTGGATTTATTTTCTCAGTTTTCTTAGCTAATATTATCTTCTTAAAATTAGTGATCAGTGACAAGGCAAGTAATCATCTGGTTACAGCTTTACATTTTGAAAGCTAGTGAAGTAGAATACTCCCATAATTTATTTTTCAACTGAAAACATATATTTAAAATTCCTCTCAAGTTGAACCTCTTTTCCTATTCCAAATATTGCTCATTAGTGTCATGTTAGAAAATACCACAGAATTTAAAAATCCTCTTCATTAAGATTTTATTGTGTTAATAGCTCAATTATAAATTAATTGGCTCTTATTAAAAAATAACAGAATTAAGACTATTGCATGTCAAAATATTGCATACGTGTACCATTTCCAATAGACCACTTTTTACCACTTGTGGTTTCTTGTTAAATACTGTATATGATTCTGGCCTAAGAAAAATAATGTCCTGACATCTACAATAACTAATAAAAAGAAAAAAAAAAAACCTCCTGAAGCTTTCAAGTCTTTTATCACTTGAAAAATTGCGGTTAGTTTGGATAGCTAAATTTCCCCTATATCAGTCTCATTGTGTTAGATCCTTTTTTGCTAAATTTATAGGGTTGTCAAAATTTTTTTTTTTGCACAATGCTCATAATCTTCCAACCTTAGCAGGTGGTAAATCCTTTAATCTTTCGTCTCAGGCTCTCTGAGAGGAGACTCAATTAGAATCGAGATACAGTTTCTCCTTTCTCCCCCCTCTTCCTCACCACCCCATCTTTCCTCCACTTAATCTCCCCCTTTTCCCTGCCTCCTTCCCTCCCTCCCTCCTTTCTTTGTTCCTGTCCTCTTTCCTTCCTTCCTTCTCTGTTTCTTTTTCAATCCAAATCAAGTCAAATAAAATAGCAAGACCCCCACAAAATTTTAACATGCTCAATTTCTTTTTTGTGTTTACAAAAGCACTTCATTGCTGTAGATTTTTATTTAAAAAAAAAAAAAAGGAGGCTTAAGCATTTCCAAACTAATTACTATAGAGTAAGAGCCACATACTATGAGAAGCAATATTTTAATAGGGATATTTCACTTTAACATAAATATCTGAAACTTCTCGTGATATTAGAAAACAAACCAAACCAAACCCAGTCAGTGATTAACTCAGCTCTGACAAGGGCTTTTGTATACATCTCAGAGATTATTACAGTATTTTGCCTACCATTTTCAAGCACTTGCATACTCAGCATTATTTAGTTGACCACATGGAAATTTACCTCCAGGAAATTTCCATGAATGGATATTTTCACCTGGTTGTATTCAAAAGGTAGCTAAAGAGACTTCTCCAATGGTCCAATGGTTAAGAATCCATCTTGCAATGAAGGGATGCAGGTTCAGCTCCTGACTGGGAAACTAGGATCCCACAGGCCACAAGACAGCTAAGCCCAAACCCAAACTACTGAGCCTGCGTGCCACAACCAGAGTCTGCACACCTCAGTGAAAAATCCCACGTGGTGCAGGGAAGTCCTGAGGCAGCCAGATAAACAAAGAAATGATTAAAAATGGGAGCTATAGTAAAAATTCTGGAAATTTTTCTTAATAAAGAATATACATCTCTTTAATGTTATTTTCTATTTGCAAAATGTCTTCCAGTTACAGTGAATAAAATTAAACTGTTTAAATTCTAACTCCTTAGAATGCCTTCTGGTTATGATATGAATCAAAACCAGAACAGCCCAAAAGCAGATGAATTGGTAGAGCAAAGGGAAAGAATGTTTTGGATATTTCTAAATCATGTTTTCTAGCTTCTGGGTAATTACCATTTCAATATAATTTAAAATATAAACAATATTACAAATACTGAATCCTAACTCTACTAAAGCCTTTTCCTCCTTAGCCTGGAAAGAATGCCTTATGTTTTCACACTTTAATAGTCTATGAAAATAAATTATTTTTATATTTTAATAGCTATGAGCTCATAGACTTCCCTGGTGGCTCAGACAGCGAAGAATTTGCCTGCAATGTGGGAGACCTAGGTTCGACTCCTGGGTTCGACCCCTGGAGAAGGCCTGGAGAATCCCACGGACAGAGGAGCCTGGTGGGTTACAGTCCATGGGGTCACAAAGAGCTGGACATGATTAAGTGACTAACAACTGTCCACACTTTCATAATTTTCCAAATCACAATTTATGCACATAGTATTTATTGCTCTTTTTGTTTAGATTCAGATGGTCCTTAGTTGTAAAGAAATCTCGTTGGCAAGCAAAAGAAAACACATTATGAGCTGGAACTTCAAATTTTCAAGTCTAAGATGGTAAAATATGTCAGCATTAGTAATATTACAGATTTCATGGGATTTAGTTTCCTTCAGTGTTGAAAGAGGCCCACATTCTCTAGCACCCACTAATGACCCACACTCTTGGTGGACTGGGGTGCAGGAGGCAAGCTTTGACGGACATCTCAGAAGACCTTTAACCTGATTCTTCCGAAGCAAGAATCCTTTCCACATTATATTTAGAGAGATAATTACCCACTCTTTCTAGGTGTGTCGATAGCTACCTTGAGGAAGTAATTTAAAAGATTAGAAAAATAGAAAGATTACGCTGTAGTAGTGTCTTATCTAAAACAGCTTTCTTATTGAACACACATTACCATGCCATCTCATGATATATCCAAAAAAAAAAATTCAATAGCTAAACCTTGGAAATGGCTACTTTCCCTGTAGTATGTTTGTACTCTTTTGTTATGGGTTTTACAATTTAAGACTTAAACATTTTTTTTTAATGCTAAAAATGAGTAATCATTTTTGAGAACTTGGAAAATACAAAAAAGTGAAGGAAGAAAAATAATATGAATTTTAGGTTTACTGGTCAAAGAAAATCATTATTAATATTTTGGTGTATATTCTGTATAGATTTGAAAAATGTATTTGAGATTATATGGTACGTATGACTTTGTGCTCTCTTTTTTGTTGTTAATAATCTGATTTTTTACATTAGAATTTGTGAACATTTTAATGGTTACTAATAACCACATTTAATGTTTATACTATAAAATGCTTCCTAGTCTTTTTCATATCATGGCACACCTAGAAAATGACTATTTTTAAGGCCCTCTAAGGTGAACAGATGAAGATGGCTTGAGGATCAGAGACAGACCCTGTGATCATCTTTGAGAACAGAGAGGATAAGGGACTGTATGATCCACTTTGCAGTGTGACAGGAGCCTCCAGTGGGCAATTCTTAAGGCTCTTCTGTATTGTTCTATCATTGGACATTTAATATGCTTGTAAGTTTGAATCATAGATCATGTTGCAATATCATCTTTGACCATAAAGCTTCTTACACATTTAAAAATTCTTAAATATTTCCTTAAAATACATTTTCCAACATAGTAAGGCTGAATATTTTTTGAGCATGAATATTTCTGATACATGCCAATTATTTTTCTAAAGGTATGCAACCAATATTTGAGAATGTCTCTTTCACCTCTTCTTCAGCACTGGATATTCTTATAAAAGCATTTCTGTTAATGTGTAGGCTGAAAAATGGCTTATAATTTTAATTAGCATTTTTTTGTTACTCTCAAGGTAAATGCTTTCACATTTTCTTGTAAGCCATTTTTTACTTGCTAATTGTTGGTTTAGAAATCGTATTGTTTCTTATATATATATATTTGTATGAGCTTTTCACAGGCTATGTAAGTGTAGACATTTTCTCAGCTTATTGTG
>SJYW01033349.1:288287-298421 GCA_006410735.1 Raphicerus campestris
TGTACTGGTAAAGAGAGAGGGGGGTGGGGCTGGGGTGGGGAAGAGGAGCAAAGGAGAGCTTTTTGATAATTTATTCTTCCATAATAGAAGTTCGCTGAGTGCACGCGATCTAATTTCTTTTCTCATCATTTCCGTCTGCCCCGGAGTCACTGCTTTCCTTGGACCTGCTTGCAGCTCCGTGGTTAGGCCGGTCGCCGCATTGCACCGACGGATGGGCACTAGGGGGCGGTGTATGTGCACTTATGGGCGCAAGCCCCGCCGCTGCTCAAAGGCAGTTCGGAGGAAAGTTAAGCTCTGCTGTGGCTGATGGCCGCTGTGCCTCTCTTTCTTAACTTAATCCGTGGTTTGGTTCAGCAGTCCACAGCACGGTAGGCGCCAGGGCTAGGCAGACTATCGCAGACTGCCACCGAGCTTGTACGAGCGAGTCAAACCTCCTTTTGGTCTTCCCCTGTGAACTTGCTCATTCAATCATTCTTTCGTTTGTACTTTTCAACAGGGAGCATTATAACGGGTATTACATTCAATTGAGATCATGAATGGTTTTCCCTTTCAGTATGCGCTATTTATCAAATTTCCTAGTGGCAACGTGTAAAATTATTATATAAAAGAATACATGCCGTACAAATTAATACTTCTTACTGTCCCCAGGGTCTTCCCTGGTGGCTCAGAGGGTAAAGAATCTGCCAGCAGTGCCAGAGACGCAGGTTTGATCCCTGGGTCAGGAAGATCCTCTGGAGGAGGGCATGGTGACCCACTCCAGTACTCTTGCCTGGAAAAGCCCATGGACTGAAGAGCCTGGTGCGTTATAGTCCATGGGGTCGCCCAGAGTCACACATCCACTGTTCCTAGCAGTCAAAACTGGCTGTAAATGTCCTAAAGGCCTGTGCTTTAATGATGGAGATAGAGGGGAACAGAGATCCGTCGAGTTACACTTTCCTACATTGTAAACCAGGGAAACTGAAAACATTGCCATCAAGCGCTGAGGGAGCAAGGAACCTGTGGCTCACTAGCAATCAGACACTGAAGGCTGCCTGGGTGGGAAGTTCTGTCTCACTCCCGAAAGCCAAAACGCTTGTTGCTTTTGCCATTTTCTTGCAGACGGTGCTCTGAAGGACTTTCTGTCTGGGCTTTGGAACCACATCAGAGGCTGCTCTCTAGGTCAGAGGTCCCCAGTCTTTCTGGCGCCAGGGATCGGCTTAGTGGAAGTCAGTTTTCCATGGACCAGGGGCGAGGATGGTTTGGGGGTGATTCAAGTGGATTATGTTTATTGTGCACTTTATTTTGTGGCCATCTCAGATATTCTGTCTTGACTTTAGTGGCTCCTGTAAGAATCTAACGCAACCGCTGCTCTGATAAGAGGCAGAGAGCTCAGGCCATAATGCGAGTGACAGGGAGCGGCTGTCAAAACAGATAAAGGAAGCTTTGCTCCCCTCCCGCTGTGCAGCCCCTTGTCTAAAGGACCGTGGACCGGGGTTTGATCCACCTTGGGAGTTGAGATAGGAGCTGTGTGTGAAGGGCACTGATGGGTTCCAAGCTGAAACTTGGAGTACAGTTTCTCACAATTAGCTCTATAGTCCTTTCAAATAGCACTGGTCTTAAGGAAATTATAATCTAAATTGAATTCTATAGATCTACCTTGACATCTGTTGCTTTTAACATTGTTACAATGAAAAAATGCATTAGGACTTCCAAAGCACCATCTATTTTTTTTTTTTTTTTAATCTGGGGGATTATCTGTATGAGCAAATGACAGAGGGTAGTTGATCTCCTTCATTCAGGGGTCACTAGCATCCCAGGAACTGGAAATGTGGTATCAGCAGCTACATTTAAGGACAGATTAGAGTTAAAATTAGATCTGTAATTTAAATTAGCCCATGTCTAAGTATTTAAAGCTATCCAGAGATGATAAACCCCTCCCCACACCTCTCAAAAAGCATCTTGGAAGAAGGAAATTGCCTAGGAATTCTAATTATCTTCTGAAGCTGTTTGCCAGTATTTCACTTTGAGTGGNGAGTGTCAGAATTATTGTTTTACTTCTGGGATTACATGACATCATGGTTTTACTCTATGCTAGTTAATTACCTGATGGCTCTGTGGTAATGAGCTCACCTGCCAAGCAGATGTTGGTTGGATCGCTGAGTCAGGAAGATCCATTGGAGAAGGAAATGGCAACCCACTCCACTAGTCTTGCCAGGATAGTCTCATAGACAGGGAAGCCTGGTGGCCATAAAGTGGCTGGACATGATCTAGAGCTAAATAATAATTTCTGTGTGCCTGTTGCTCAGTCTTATTCAACTCTTTGTGACCCTATGGACTATAGTCCTCCAGGCTCCTCTGTCCATGGGATTTTTCAGGCAAGAATATCGTAGTGAGCTTCCATTTCCTTCTCCAGGAGATCTTCCTGACCCAGGGGTGAAACTTGTGTCTCCTGCTTTGAAGGTTGATTCTTTACCATCTGATCCACTGGGGATAGCATCTTTATTATTCTGTGAGTTTTGTATGCGATATTTTCATTGTTCCTTTCTACATATTTTCTAGTTTCACTCATGATTTATTTGTTGACCCAAGGGTCACTTAAAAGTGTGCTTCAAATTTCTTTTATTATGTGACATTTTTTCAAAACTTTAGTTTCTTAAAAATTAACTTCTAACTTTACTGCACAGTAGTTAGAAATATATTCAATGTGAAATCTTTAAAATTTAAGACTCATGTTAAGTCTAGACTTGAGAAATAGTCACTCCTAGTAAAATAGTTCTTCGCCCTAAATGGATGGTGGAATTACCTAAGGAGGTTTTTAGACATGTTAAAGACCCACTCCAGACCAGTAAAATCAGTATCATTAGGAGTAGCACACAGATATTTGTATTTTAAAGGAGCTCCTGGGAGATTTTATGGCGTACCTCGGCAATATATTGTGAATTTTTGTAATGTTCTATTTAAGCTTGAATTAATCGTTTATCCTTCAGTTACTGGATATAAGGGTTCTCTAAATTCCGTTTATGTTTAATTTGTCAGTTGTGTTGTTCAAATAAACTATATACCTAATGAATTTCTAAAAACTATTAATAAACAAAAAGTCATATTTTAAACTCAGCCATCAAGGAGCTGGAATCATCAATTTCATTTGTAATTGACGTAATTACTCAGTGTTCGCTCTGTCTCTTGTCTGTCATCTTATAATATATCCGGGACTCTTGCCTGGAGAATTCCACGGATGGAGGCGCCTGGTGGGCTGCAGTCTGTGGGGTCGCAAAGCGCTGAACACGGCCGAGCAGCCAACACCTTCACTTCCGTAATTATTTCACGGCGTCAGTGCTTATTTCAGCTTGTCCACATGGTTTCCTTCATTCGTTTTTTACTGAATCTCGGTGCTGAATTGTCTATTTGCAATCAGTAGCATGTCTGCTCCTTATACACTCTTCCATATCATTGCAGTGTCGGAAGGCCTGGGAACCTTATTTTTAAAACTCCTCTGCCAGAAGGGTTCTGATTTAAATTCCACCAATGAGAGATTTTTGTAGGCAATTTGAAAGTTAAAAGGAAGTTGTCTGGCAGAAGACCAGAGCATATTTCCTCAGAATCAGCAGATCTTCTTAAGCCTTCTTCAGAATCTATATTCTACTGCCAGTCTCCACCTTTGAAAATAAGGGGCAGCTGTGGCTTTGGCAGCTAATTTCTGCACTTTTCTAATTTCTGGATTGCAATTTCCACCCTTGAACTTAAAGGCAGCTCTCCTACCTCTTACAACAATTCTTAAACTGCAGAATTCTTTGTATAGAATTAAGTATAATAAATTAATTTTAAATTAACTATTTATTAATTAAATGAATAATTGGTATTTTTATTGAAATATTTACAATAAATTCTCTTTCTTGTCTGATCTCTGACTACCCCAGTGTGAGTATTTCTTCCTCAGATAGATTTTTTTCCCCCAAAGTATACATTAAAACATTTCTAAGCTCCCTTCTTTTTGCTTGACTGAAAGTATCTCAGTTTTATGATCATTTTTGAATAATAATTTCACCAGGTAGATAACTCTAGACTATTACTTTTAGAAACATGATAATGTTATTCTCTTGTCTACTAGTTTCCTCTGTTACAGTTAAGTCAGATATTAGTTTATTTTTCCTATTTTATGTGACCTGTATTTTTTTAATTAAAATTTTTTTTGTCTTTTGTACTTTTAAGTTTTACTAGAATATATTTAGGATTTGTTGCTGTTCAGTATCTAAGTCATGTCTGACTCTTTGTGACTCCATGAACTGCAGCATGCCAGGCATCCCTGTCCTTCACTATACCTTGAGTTTGCTCAGTCTCATGTTTTTTGAGTCGGTGACGCCATCCAACCATCTCATCCTCTGTCGTCCCTTTCTCCTCCTGCCCTCAATCTTTCCCAGCATCAGGGTCTTTTCCAATGAGTCGGTTGTTGCCATCAGGTGGCCAGAGTATTGGAGCTTCAGATTCAGCATCAGTCCTTCCAGTGACTATTCAGGACTGATTTCCTTTAGGATGGACTGGTTTGATCCCCTTGCTGTCCAAGGGACTCTCAACAGTCTTCTCCAGAACCACAGTTCAAAAGCATCTGTTCTTCAGTGCTCAGCCTTCTTTATAGCTCAACTCTCACAACTGTACCTGACCACTGGAAAAATGATAGCTTATATGGATCTTAGTTGGCAAAGTGATGTCTCTGCTTTTTAATATGTTGTCTAGGTTTGTTATAGCTTTTCTTCCAAGGGAGCAAGTGTCTTTTAATTTCATAACTGCAGTCGCCATCCACAATGACTTTGGAAGCCAAAAAGATAAAATCTGTAAGTGCTTCCACTTTTTTCTGCATCTATTTGCCATGAAGTGATGGGACCAGATGCCATAATCTTTGCTTTTTAAATGTTGAGTTTTAAGCCAGCTTTTCTATTCTCCTCTTTCACCTTCATCAATAGGCTCTTTAGCTCCTCCTCACTTTCTACCAAGTGGTATCATCTGCATATCTGGGGTTGTTGATATTACTTCCGGGAATCGTGATTCTAGCTCGTGAGTCATCAAGCACGGCATTTCACATAATGTACTCTGCATGTACATTCTGACTTCCCTGGGGGCTCAGACAGTAAAGAATCTGCCTGCAGTGTAGGAGACTGGGATTTGATCTCTGGGTCTGGAAGATCCCCTGGAGAAGGGAATGGCAACCCATTCCAGTACTCTTACTTGGAGAATCCTATGGACAAAGGAGGNTTCGTTTTTTACTGAATCTCGGTGCTGAATTGTCTATTTGCAATCAGTAGCATGTCTGCTCCTTATACACTCTTCCATATCATTGCAGTGTCGGAAGGCCTGGGAACCTTATTTTTAAAACTCCTCTGCCAGAAGGGTTCTGATTTAAATTCCACCAATGAGAGATTTTTGTAGGCAATTTGAAAGTTAAAAGGAAGTTGTCTGGCAGAAGACCAGAGCATATTTCCTCAGAATCAGCAGATCTTCTTAAGCCTTCTTCAGAATCTATATTCTACTGCCAGTCTCCACCTTTGAAAATAAGGGGCAGCTGTGGCTTTGGCAGCTAATTTCTGCACTTTTCTAATTTCTGGATTGCAATTTCCACCCTTGAACTTAAAGGCAGCTCTCCTACCTCTTACAACAATTCTTAAACTGCAGAATTCTTTGTATAGAATTAAGTATAATAAATTAATTTTAAATTAACTATTTATTAATTAAATGAATAATTGGTATTTTTATTGAAATATTTACAATAAATTCTCTTTCTTGTCTGATCTCTGACTACCCCAGTGTGAGTATTTCTTCCTCAGATAGATTTTTTTCCCCCAAAGTATACATTAAAACATTTCTAAGCTCCCTTCTTTTTGCTTGACTGAAAGTATCTCAGTTTTATGATCATTTTTGAATAATAATTTCACCAGGTAGATAACTCTAGACTATTACTTTTAGAAACATGATAATGTTATTCTCTTGTCTACTAGTTTCCTCTGTTACAGTTAAGTCAGATATTAGTTTATTTTTCCTATTTTATGTGACCTGTATTTTTTTAATTAAAATTTTTTTTGTCTTTTGTACTTTTAAGTTTTACTAGAATATATTTAGGATTTGTTGCTGTTCAGTATCTAAGTCATGTCTGACTCTTTGTGACTCCATGAACTGCAGCATGCCAGGCATCCCTGTCCTTCACTATACCTTGAGTTTGCTCAGTCTCATGTTTTTTGAGTCGGTGACGCCATCCAACCATCTCATCCTCTGTCGTCCCTTTCTCCTCCTGCCCTCAATCTTTCCCAGCATCAGGGTCTTTTCCAATGAGTCGGTTGTTGCCATCAGGTGGCCAGAGTATTGGAGCTTCAGATTCAGCATCAGTCCTTCCAGTGACTATTCAGGACTGATTTCCTTTAGGATGGACTGGTTTGATCCCCTTGCTGTCCAAGGGACTCTCAACAGTCTTCTCCAGAACCACAGTTCAAAAGCATCTGTTCTTCAGTGCTCAGCCTTCTTTATAGCTCAACTCTCACAACTGTACCTGACCACTGGAAAAATGATAGCTTATATGGATCTTAGTTGGCAAAGTGATGTCTCTGCTTTTTAATATGTTGTCTAGGTTTGTTATAGCTTTTCTTCCAAGGGAGCAAGTGTCTTTTAATTTCATAACTGCAGTCGCCATCCACAATGACTTTGGAAGCCAAAAAGATAAAATCTGTAAGTGCTTCCACTTTTTTCTGCATCTATTTGCCATGAAGTGATGGGACCAGATGCCATAATCTTTGCTTTTTAAATGTTGAGTTTTAAGCCAGCTTTTCTATTCTCCTCTTTCACCTTCATCAATAGGCTCTTTAGCTCCTCCTCACTTTCTACCAAGTGGTATCATCTGCATATCTGGGGTTGTTGATATTACTTCCGGGAATCGTGATTCTAGCTCGTGAGTCATCAAGCACGGCATTTCACATAATGTACTCTGCATGTACATTCTGACTTCCCTGGGGGCTCAGACAGTAAAGAATCTGCCTGCAGTGTTGGAGACTGGGATTTGATCTCTGGGTCTGGAAGATCCCCTGGAGAAGGGAATGGCAACCCATTCTGGTACTCTTACTTGGAGAATCCTATGGACAAAGGAGGGTGACAATATACATCCTTGTTGTACTCCATTACCAACTGGGAACTAGTCACTTCCATATCCAGTTCTAGCTGTCGTTTCTTGACCCACATATAGGTGGTCTGGTATTTCCATATCTTTAAGAATTTTCCACATTTGTTGTGATTCATACAGACAAAGCACAGTCAGTGAAGCAGAGGTAGAATTATTTTGGAATTTCCTTGTTTATTTCTGTGATCCAGTGGATGTTGGCAATTTGATCTCTGGTTCCTCTGCCTTTTCTAAATCCAGCTTGTACATCTGAAAGTTGTTCATGTATGCTGAAGCCTAGCTTGAAGGATTTTGAGCATCATATTATTAGAATGTGAAATGAGTGCAATTGTATGATAATTTGAACATTCTTTGGCATTGCCTTTCTTTGGGATTGGAATAAAAACTCTGAATATCTCTTTGAATATTTATTCTCCACCATTCTATTTATTATCTTTTTTTCTGGAATTCTGATTATATGCATTTTTTATCTTTTCATGCTTGCCTCCACACTTCTTAATTTTAATCTGTTGCTCATAGCTTTTATCCTTTTTCTTTCTGGTGGAAGTTTGAATAATTTCTTCCGATTTGTCATCTATTTTGCTAGCTCTTCANTTTTTCTGGAATTCTGATTATATGCATTTTTTATCTTTTCATGCTTGCCTCCACATTTCTTAATTTTAATCTGTTGCTCATAGCTTTTATCCTTTTTCTTTCTGGTGGAAGTTTGAATAATTTCTTCCGATTTGTCATCTATTTTGCTAGCTCTTCAACTCTCTGATCTGTGGTCTAGCTTACTAACTTTCTAATTTTAGAGGTTACATATTTTGTTTCTAGATGTTTTTCGCAGTTAATTTGCAAAAATACCTTGTCAGTTCTGACAAATTCTTGTTGATGTTTCTTGTCTTATTTTCAATCTTTTTTTTCTTTTAATATATATATAGCATACTTATTTTATGCTATATACTATTTTGGATAATTTCATCCTCTGTAGGTTTTTAAGAGTCTGATGCTGCTGTTTGTTGCTTCTGCAATGTTGTTCATAGTTATTTATTTCCTCATATGTTTAGTAATTTTTGAATAAATTGGACTAAAGTTTTTGGATTTTTATCAATAGGGATATTTTGAGATGTGGTTTTAAGGTTTACTATCTTCCAAATTTTGTTGGATTTTTGAAGATATCTGGGCTTTCAAACTTAATTATTTTAAATATTTTTTAGCTTCAATTTCTTTTTAGGATACAGATAGTATAAGAATCTTGGTTCTAGGCTTATATGAATACTGACTTGTGGCTAATATTTTTTTTCTCCCTTTTCCTTTTCTTCCTTTCCCTTTTATCTCCTCCCCTTTTCTTTCCTCTTTTCTTCCCCATCCTCTGCCTCCCTCCCCAATTTTAAATTTCTTCCATTTTCCCCACTCAAAATCAGGACAAAGGCCAAGTATTACTCAAGCTTTTTCTCTCTGAGAAATAGTTTACTCTTCAGTGGGTTACCTGGTGCAATTCTAGTTTTATGAAAGAATTTCCAATCTGTTTCTGCATCCAGTTTAATCCCAGGTTTTATTTCACTAGTGATATATTTCAACTCAGATCTAGGTTGTAGAGTTTTGAAAAATCCTCAAGGCAAACACCCAGTTTCTAAAACTTTCTATCAGAGGAATTTATTTTTCACTAGCTGGAGAATGCTTTCAAACGTAGGTTTTGCATTTTACCTAGTAGATTTAATGACATTCTCCTCAAAGAATTTTCTATTAATATAAATATTTAGTCTGCCATATTGCTAGAAATATAGTTAGCAATCATTATTAATATGAGCTGCCAATCTGTTGTCAAAAGTGTTTGCAATGCTTAATTATAAAAGTATTGCTTCCATAGAGGCAAATTTTAATAGTCTTGCCTGGAGAATCCCAGGGACGGGGGAGCCTGGTGGGCTGCCATCGATGGGTCGCACAGAGTTGGACACGACTGAAGCGACTTAGCAGCAGCAGCAAGTGTAATGGAGCATCATTCTTTATTATTCATCTCATAAAATCAGCAAATGGGTAGCTGATTTTATGGTTTCTACAATCATAAATTTTTACAGTATCAATTGTATTTTATTCTGTAAACTTGATAGCTGACATTCTTTTTCTACTTCAATTATAAAGTCACATATGGATTTTTAAGTGTCTTTCTGGCAGTGATTCTTGCCTTTGCTAGCTACAAGACAATAAACATCAGTGTTTATGAGTGCTGATAAGACTCTGAATTCTCTTCTGTTCTCATTGTCCCTGCTGTGAAGTACTGCCTATTTGAAAACCACCCAAATAGAGACTGATTGCTATTATGAACAAAGAAGACTATTCAAAGAAATAACCTTCCTTCTTGGCATGATGGGTAGCGGCGGCGATGAAAAGCTATACACTAGACGGTGAAAGGCAGTCTTGCTGTGCACCCCGCCATGGGCACTGAACTTTTCACTCACTTGCTTGTTCATCATTCAACCACTTAACCTATCAGGCATTCAGTGTTGTCTCCTTTGCAGTCATAGCTATTTGACATTTCCAGGCAAAACACATCTTCTTTTGCTTGCTATTCATTAGCGTCCATCAAAATACACTTTTTTATATTAAAAAATAAGACTGTGCTGAGATGGAATGCCAGAAACAGGCTGTTTTTCTTAGTAATGGACAAACGGCATCACTGGGACTTTCCAGGGGTGAACCCCATGTCTTTTAGAAGCTAAACGATTCATCTGACAAGATAATGAGTTGGTTGCTTTTTTTCTGGGAATATTTGCCAAGAACATTTTCCTCTTGGCTAAACAGTTTGCAAAAATTCCGAAATGATATAAAAAATAATAAATATAAAAAGAAATAAACTAGTTTACACAAATGGATTCAGAATGGAGTCAGAAAGGTAGACATGTAATACTTGGATATCTTGAAAAGAAATCTCCTCCTGGGCTGACGTGTATCTGAGATAAGTACTATTACTATGGCTAGGAAATTAATTTTAGGCTGTATTTAGAAACTTCTTGGGAGTT
>SJYW01033349.1:315770-333822 GCA_006410735.1 Raphicerus campestris
ACACTGCTTTCCCACCCTTGCTCCCCAACCATGTAAATTCAGAAGGCGCCCATGGGGATCCTGGGGTGAGCAGGGTGAGTGTGACCACAGCCTCTCTGGACTCACAGGAATAGAGCTCCTCAATGCACATTCCTCTTCAAGCTCCAGGGAAAAATGCACTCCTGGGCTGTGGGAGCTGACCCCTCTCTGCTCACACAGGATGGAGGTCTCGGTGAAGGCGGAGCTGCTGTGTAGAAGATGAGGCTTCGGGGTCTTCTCCTCTGCCTGGTGGCAGTTCCCCAAGGGAAGGCCTCGGGCATCAGACTCGCACCTGTGGGGGTAACTGTGACAGCAGGTGACTGACTGGGTTGGAATCTTCTTGTCCCCGGCTGTCCTGTCCCAGGTGAAGGTGCAGGAGTCAGGCCAGACCTGCTGAAGCCCTCACAGACCGTCTTCCTCACACGTGCTGTCTCTGGTTACTCCACCACGTGGTTATGGTGGAGCTGGATCCACCAGGCCCCAGGGAAGGGGCTGGAGTGGGTGGGAAGCACGTATTATAATGGTGACTCTCACTGTAGCCCCTCCATCAAGAGCCGCACCTCCATCTCCAGGGACACGTCCAAGAACCAGTTCTCCCTGCAGCTGAGCTCAGTCACCACTGTGGACACAGCTGTGTATTGCTGTGCAAGACACACAGGGAGGGGCGTCAGTGTGAGCCCAGACACAAGCCACCCTCCGGGGCTCCCAGACAGCAGGGGGCCTGTGGGACCCACGAGCACAGGGCTGAGCCTGGGAGCAGGTGCCCTGGGGCTGGTGGGGACACTTGAAGATGTCTGGACACCGGTTAGGCTGTATCCTAAGGGGTTATTGTAGGTGGCTAGTTATGCATTTGGTAGAGAGATAAATGATAGATGAAATAGAAATGAAGGTAAAACGAATCTACGCAAACAATTATATCCTAACAATATGGTAAATAACCATATACATTTGGTCTATAAATTCAGCAAATAGTAAAAGTTCAGAAGTGCAAAGGTGATACATGCATGTATATGAAGATGTTTGTAAATACTTAAATATTCAAATAATTGGTAAACTCTTTTCTAGCCCACTCCTCCTTCACGTGGTGACTCTCTGCTTCCTCTCTATGAAATCGTCACACACATGACCACTTGGCTGCCATTTCCCATCCCTCCAGCTAGCGGGCGAAAGACCTTTATTTTACATCATCCCCAGCATTTGATCGCTTTAGTACTTTGCACTTTAGCTTCTCTAAAGGTGTGTGACAGTGTCTCATCCTCCTGTTATTCCATGTTTCCTAAGTAGTCAATCAGGAGATGACGAGAGAGAACATCGACATTCTAGGAATCAGCGAACTAAGATGGACCAGAATGGGTGAGTTTAACTCAGATGACCATTATATCTACTACTGCGGGCAATAATCCCTAAGAAGAAATGGAGTAGCCATCACAGTCAACAGAAGAGTCTGAAATGCAGTAATTGGATGCAGTGTCAAAAAACGACAGAATGATCTCTGTTCGTTTCCAAGGCAAACCATTCGATATCATGGTAATCCAAGTGTATGCCCAGACCAGTAATGCTGAAGAAGCTGAAGTTGAATGGTTCTATGAAGACCTACAGGATGTTCTAGAACTAACATCCAAAACAGATGTGCTTTTCGTACAGGGGACTGGAATGCAAAATAGAAGTCAAGAAATACCTGGAGTAAAAAGCAAATTTGGCCTTGGAGTACAGAATGAAGCAGGGCAAAGGCTAATAGAGTTTTGCCAAGAGAATGTACTGGTCATAGCAAACACCCTCTCGCAATAACACAGGAGAAGACTCTACATGTGGACATCACCAGATGGCCAACACGGAAATTACATAGATTGTATTCTTTGCAGCCAAAGATGGAGAAGCTCTATACAGTCAGCAAAAACAAGACCAGGAGCAGACTGTGGCTCAGATCATGAACTCCTTACTGCCAGATTCAGACTCAAACTGAAGAAACTAGGGAAAACCACTAGACCATTCAGCTCAGTCGCTCAGTCGCTCAGTCGTGCCCGACTCTTCGTGATCCCATGAATCGCAGCACGCCAGGCCTCCCTGTCCATCACCAGCTCCTGGAGTTCACTCAGACTCACATCCATCGAGTCCGTGATGCCATCCAGCCATCTCATCCTCGGTCGTCCCCTTCTCCTCCTGCCCCCAATCCCTCCCAGCATCAGAGTCTTCTCCAATGAGTCAGCTCTTCTCATGAGGTGGCCAAAGTACTGGAGTTTCAGCTTTAGCATCATTCCCTCGAAAGAAATTCCAGGGTTGATCTCCTTCAGAACGGACTGGTTGGGTCTCCTTGCAGGCCAAGGGACTCTCAAGAGTCTTCTCCAACACCACAGTTCAAAAGCATCAATTCTTCAGCGCTCTGCCTTCTTCACAGTCCAACTCTCACATTCATACATGACCACAGGAAAAACCATAGCCTTGAGTAGACGAACGTTAGTCAGCAAAGTAATGTTTCTGCCTTTGAATATGCTATCTAGGTTGGTCATAACTTTTCATCCATGGAGTAAGTGTCTTTTATTTTCATGGCTGCAGTCACCATCTGCAGTGATTTTGGAACCCAAAAAGATAATAAAGTCTGACACTGTTTTCAATGTTTCCCCATCTATTTCCCATGAAGTGATGGAACTGGATGCCATTCAGGCATGATTTAAATCAAATCCTTTACGATTATACAGTGGAAATGAGAAATAGATAAGGGACTAGATCTGACAGACAGAGTACCTGATGAACTGTGGACGGAGGTTGGTGACATTGTATAGGAGACAGGGAGCAACACCATCCCCAAGAAAAAATTAATTCCAAAAAAGCAAAATGGCTGTCTAAGGAGGCCTTACAAATAGCTGTGAAAAGAAGAGAAGCCAAAGCAAAGGAGAAAAGGAAAGATATACCCATTTGAATGCAGAGTTTCAAAGACTATCAAGGAGAGATAAGAAAGCCTTCCTCAGTGATCAGTGCAAAGAATTAGAGGAAAACAACAGAATGGGAAATACTAAAGATCTGTTCAAGAAAATTAGTGATACCAAGGAAACATTTCATGAGAAGATGGGCTCAAGAAAGGGCAGAAATGATATTAGGAAGCAAAAGATATTAAGAAGAAGTGGCAAGAATACAAAGAACTGTACAAAAAAGGTCTTCACGACCCAAATAATCATGATGGTGTGATCACTCATCTAGAGCCAGACGTTCTGGAATGTGAAGTCAAGTGGGCCTTAGGAAGCATCACTAGGAACAAAGCTAGTGGAGATGATGGAATTTCAGCTGAGCCAATTCAAATCCTAAAAGATGATGCTGGGAAAGTTTGCACTCAATATGACAGCAAATTTGAAAGATTCAGCAAGGGCCACAGGACTTGAAAACTCAGTTCTCATTCCAATCCCCAAGAAAGGCAAAGAATGTCAAAGAATGCCAAAGAATGCTCAAACTACCGCACAACTGCATTCAATTCAAATGCTAGCAAAGTAATGCTCAAATTTTTCAGGTCTTCAAGTTGGTTTTAGAAAAGGCACAGGAACCAGAGATCAAATTGCCATCATCTGCTGGATCATCGAAAAACCAAGAGAGTTCCAGAAAAAAAAACTTATTTCTGCTTTATTGACTATGTCAAAGCTGTGTGGATCACAATAAACTGTGGAAAATTCTTAAAGAGATGGCAATACCAGACCACCTGACCTGTCTCTTGAGAAATCTGTATGAAGGTCAGAAAGCAACAGTTAGAAGAGGATATGGAACATACTGGTTCCAAATAGGGAAAGAAGTACATCAAACCTGTATATTGTCACCCTGCTTATTTAACGTATGCAGAGGACATCATGAGAAATGCTGGGCTGGATGAAGCACAAGCTGGAATCAAGACTGCCGGGAGAAATATCAATAACCACAGATATGCAGAAGACACCACCCTTATGGCAGAAAGTGAAGAAGAACTAAAAAGCGTCTTGATGAAAGTAAAAGAGGGGAGTGACAAAGTTGGCATAAAACTCAACATTCGTAAAACTAAGGTCATGGCATCTGGTCCCATCACTTCAGGGCAAATAGATGGAGAAACAGGGGAAGCAGTGAGAGACTTTTTATTTTGGGTATTCAAAACCACTGCAGATGGTGACTGCAGCCATGAAATTAAAAGATGCTTCCTCCTTGGAAGAAAAGTTATGGCCAGGCTGTGGTTCTAATATGGCGGAGGAATAGGACGGGGAGACCACTCTCTCCCTCACAAATTGATCAAAAGAACATTTCAACGCAGAGTGAATTCCACAGAACAACTCCTGAATGCTGGCAGAGGACATCAGGCACCCAGAAAAGCAGATCTTGTCTTCAAAAACAGGCAGGAAAAAATATAAAAGACAAAAAAAGAGACAGAGGAGGTAGGGAGGGAGCACCATCTCGGGAAGGGAGTCCTGTCCTGGGAAGAGAGTCTTAAGAAGAGAGAAGTTTCCAAGCACCAGGAAACACCCTCACTGCAGTGTCTGTGGTGAGCCTTGGAAGCACAGAGGGCAACATAACAGGGAGGAAAAATAAATAATTAAAATCACAGACTACCAGCCCAACGGTAACTCCCCCAGTGGAGAAGCAGCGAAGACGCCTGCACCCACCACTAGCAAGTGGGGGCTGGGCAGGGAGGAGCGGGCTGCAGTGCCTTTTAGGAATCGGGCCAGAACGCCCCAAGTGTAACCAGAGCAAACTAACTTGGGCTAGCAAACCAGACTGTGGGATAGCTACCACGCGAAAAGCGCTAACATAAGACACCACCAGGACTGTGCACAGAACAAAGGACGGAACAGAAGTAGCCGGCTGCAGACCATCCCCTTCAGGTGACAGGCAGCCAGAGCCCTAAGGGCTGGAAGGGGGCAATCGCAGCCCCAGAGAGGCATTACCTACCAAACTGCAAGCAGGCTTCTTTGCTAAGACTTTGTGGGGTTCTGGACAGTCACCATCTGCCTGAGAAGGGGCGCCAGCGGTGCACCCAGAAAACTGAGCAGCAGGGAAAGGCGATAAGCTGCAGCGACCGCACTCGCCAAACACCTGAGCCACTCGGACCTGGGAAGGGCACAAAACGCAGGCCCAACCGAATCTGCACCACTGAGGGCTCCGAGTGCCGAGCCTGAACGGCTTAGACCGGTGAGGTGCATGCAGCCTAGGGCCGGCCTCAGACGGTTCCCGCGGAGCAGCACAGAGCCTGAGTGGCGTGCGGTGTGCGCTGTGAGCGGGCGGGCCCAGCGGGGCTGAGACACTGTGAGCACTCGCCAGTCTTCTCTGTTTGCAGCACCCCTCGCCCCCCTCAGCGCGACTGAACAAGCGAGCCTAAAAAAAGAAAGAAAGAAAGAAACCTGTCTGCACTGTCCCCCTTCTGTCAGGGCTGAAAGCAGACACTAGCAAACAGAAGCTAAACAGAGGGAACCGCCTTGGTGGTGACCCCACACTGCCCACAGCACCAGAGAAAGCGCCAGGTTTATCTTTACTGTTTTTACGATCATCTTTTGCTGTTGTTGATGATGATGATGTTGTGTGATTTTTTTCTTCTTTTCTTTTTCTTTTTTAAACTTCTTAAAATTTTTAAGTCCTCTATTTCTCCTTTAATTTTTATTGTTATAACTACTATTACTTTTCAAAAAAAAGACCCATTTTTAAAGTAAACGCCGTACATTTTTTCTCTGTTTGTTGTTGTTGTTTTTAAATAATTCTTGTGGCTTTTTTTTCTCCTTCTTCTTTTCTATAATATGGTATTTTTGAAAATCCAACCTCTCCTCTAGATTTTTAATCTTTGCTTTGTGGTATTTGTTGTCAATTTTGTACATTTAAAAACCCAATCTTCAGTACCCAATTTTACCTGAGAGCGAGATTACTGGCTTGACCACTCTCTCCTCCTTTGGACTCTCCCTTTTCTCCACCAGGTGGCCTCTGTCTCTTCCCTCCCCCTTCTCTTCTCGACCCAACTCTGTGAATCTTGTNGGCCTTTACCAGCCCTCTCCCACTCTCTCCCGCTTGGCAAGCACCAGCCTATTCTCTGTGTCCCTGATTCGGTCTCTGTTTCATGGATAGGTTTATTTGTGCCGTAATTTAGATTGTAGATATAAGCGATACCATATGGGGTTTGTCTTTCTCTTTCTGACTTATCTCACTTAGTATGATAATCTGTAGTTGCATCCAGTTCAGTTCAGTTCAGTCGCTCAGTCCTGTCCGACTCTTTGAAACCCCATGGACTGCGTGTGCCAGGGCTCCCTGTCCATCACCAACTCCCAGAACGGCATCCATGTCACTTCAAATGCCATCTTTCATTTTCATGGCTNACTTAGTATGATAATCTGTAGTTGCATCCAGTTCAGTTCAGTTCAGTTCAGTCGCTCAGTCCTGTCCGACTCTTTGAAACCCCATGGACTGCGTGCGCCAGGCCTCCCTGTCCATCACCAACTCCCAGAACGGCATCCATGTCACTTCAAATGCCATCTTTCATTTTCATGGCTGCATAGTATTTCATTGCAGATATGTATCACATCTTCATTCACCTGTCAGTAGACATTTAGGATTTTTCCTTGTCTTGGTGATTGTGAATAATGCTGCTATGAATACGGAGGTACGTGTATCTTTTTGAATTATAGTTATGTCTGGATATATGCCCAGGAGAGGGATTGCAGAATCATTTGTTAATTCTATGTTTAGCTTTCTGAGTAACCTCCATTCTGTTTTCCGCAGTGGCTACATCAACTTACATCCCCACCAACAATGTAGGAGGGCTCCCCTTTCTCCACACCCACTCCATCTCTTGATATCTTAGCAACAATTTAAGAACATTATTTAATCTTCAATTTTTTTCAAAAGGAATAGAAGGTTTTTCTGTAGATCATATAAGAATTTTCACTTCATACAATGAACTGTGGTTAACAAAGGGAAGCACCGAGGAAGAGAGAAACACCGTAGAGTAGAAGTCAAATCTACACAAGCCAGAGGAAGAAAAAGCCCACAAAACTGTCAACAAGATTCAATTGATTCAACATGATTCAACTGTAATTCTGGTTTATTATCACCGTTTTTAGTTTTTATTGAAGTACACTTGATATACGTTGTCTTAGTTTCTGGTTTGCAGAAAAGTGATCCAGTTACACAGATTGTATATGTATATGTACACACATATGTGTGTGTGTGTATATGCATATACGTGTGTATATGTATATATGTATACACACACATTCTTTCTCATATTCTTTTCCACTATGATTTATCACGGGATATTGAAGACGGTCCCCTTTTCTATACTGTAGGACCTTGTTTTCTACTTTATGTATTGTACCTTCTATCTACTAATCCCAAACTCCTGATTTATCCCTCCTCCGCCTCCTTACCCCTTTCGTAAACCTGAGTTTGCTTTCCATGTCTGTAAGTCTGTTTCTGTTTGGACCCAGAGAAGGGAAAGGCTACCCACTGCAGTGTTCTGGCCTGGAGAATTGCATGAATTGTATAGTCCATGGGATCGCAAAGAGTCGGGCATGACTGAGAGACTTTCACTGTTGATGGCTATCTGTATATCTTTGAAGATTTATTTATTTAGGCCTTCTGTCTATATTTTTGTCTGGGTTGCTCGTTTTTTGAGTTCTATGAGTTATTTGTATATTTTGGAAATTAAGTCCTTGTCAGTCACATCATTTGCAAGTATTTTCTCCTGGTCTATAGGCTATCTTTTCATTTTTGTGGTTTCCTTTGCTGTGGGAAAGTTTAGAATTTGATTTAGTCTCTTTTGTTTCTTTTTGCTTCATTTCTATTTCCTTGGGAGCCCTAAGAAAACACTGGCATGATTTATGTTTCGCCTAGGTTCTCTTCTAGGAGTTTTACATTGTCATGCTGTATGTTTGAGTCTTTAAGCCACTTTGAGTTTAGTTTTGAGGATGATGTGAAGAGGTATTCTGACTTCATTGATTTACACACAGCTGTCCCACTTTCCCAGCACCACTTGCTAAAGACACTGTCTTTTTTCATTGTATATTCTTGCCTCCTTTGTGGAAGGATTAATTGACCATAGGTGTGTGGGTTTATTTCTGGGCTCTCCTCTGTTCAGTTGATCTGCATAACTGTTTTTCTGCCAATCTCATGCTATTTTGATTGTTGTGGTTTTGTAATATTGTCTGAAACCTGGGAGAGTCATGCCTCTTGCTTTGTTTTTTTTCCTCATGATTGCTTTGGCAATTCTGCATCTCTTATATTTATATGGCTCC
Organism: Raphicerus campestris; assembly: GCA_006410735.1. Taxonomy (NCBI): domain Eukaryota; kingdom Metazoa; phylum Chordata; class Mammalia; order Artiodactyla; family Bovidae; genus Raphicerus; species Raphicerus campestris. Next base: position 324,011 of record SJYW01033349.1, read on the forward strand.
ATATAAATTTTAGGATTATTCATTCCAGTTCTGTGAAAAATTCATGAGTAATTTGATAGGAATCACATTATATTTATAGATTGCTTTGGGTAGCATGACCACTTTAATAATGTTAATTCTTCAAATCAAACAGTATGAGATATCTTTCCATTTCTTTAAATCACTGTTTCCTTTATCAATGTTTTATAGTTTTCAGCATATAAGTTTTTCACCTCCTTGGTCAGGTTCATTTCTAAGTACTTTGTTTTTTGATGAGATCTTAAGAGTATGAGTTATTTTATAATAGTAATGTTCTCAAATCTGTGGTTCTCACATAAAAATATAAACTTAATGGCATGAAACCAAGGATCACATCTTCAGGGTTATAAGTTTATTCTTATTATATTTTATTCAAAGTGTATTTGTAAGCTTAATTTTCATGATTAGTAATAAAAACTCTTTGTGGAAGCTTCATTCAACAGAGGAGCTATTTGAGTAGGAAGGAGAAAAACAGCATCATTTAAATTTGTAAAGTAAGCATGTCTTCAACATTTTTAATAGGAATAACAGATACTTTGTTTTGAAAAAGTAAAAGCAAAATTATTACTGCTTAAAGATAGCATCTTACACATGGTTGGTATTTTTGTGTTCTTCACTTCAAAACATGCAGGTGCAATGTCACAATATCTGCAGATGTTGATTTCTGATTATAGAACTCTTATCTTCTGCCGAGCATGGTTTAATTTATATCTGCCATAGAGATGAAGAATGCAATATATTTTGGATTCAAATAAAGATAACTTACTAAAGTCCTCTTTTGATTACAATCATCTTTCTTAGGATTACACTTCATTTATGTTACATTAAATGCTTCTTTAAATAAATGTTTTGGTACCAGGAGGGAATATGTAAACAACTTACCTAGTGATTCCTGATGCTGTAAAGTGACTCTGTTGTGTGGAAGTGGATCAAAATTAGGTGCCCACTGCCAGTATGATGTGGTAGGTTGAATAACGGCCCCCTCAAAGATGTCCACACCCCAACCCCCAAAACCTATGAAAACCCCCAAAACCTACCTTACATGGAAAAAAATTGCTGATGTGATTACATTAAGGATCTTGAGAATCAGAATATTAGTCTGGGTTATCCAGGGGACTTCAGTATGGTCCAAGGATCTTTACAAGTAGAAAGCAAGAGGGCCAAAGGCTGAAGAAGGGGCTGGGATGAGGGAAGCAGAGGTTGCATTGATGTATTCTGAACATGGGGGAAGGGACCCTGAGCCAAGATATACAGGCAGCCTCTACAAGCTGGTTAAGACGAGGAAGCAGATTCTCTCCTAAAACCTCCAGAAAGAACACAGTCTGTCCTACAATTTCTGACTTACAAAATTTCTGTTGTTTCAAGCCGCTACATTTGTGATCATTGCTATACCAATAGAAAACTGACGAATATGGCTTCAAAACACTCCATACTTTTAAAAGTCACAATAAAAAGATTTTTTTCTGTCCAGACAATCATGCAATTAATACTAAAGGCAGTGTTTTATACTAGAAAGGGCATTGATTTTAGAGTTTGGCACTCATGAATTCAAATTATAATTCCACTACTTACTAGTTTTTCTGTGACCTTAGTCAAGATATTAAATATCTGACTCAGAGCTTGCTCATGTATGAAATAAGGATAATACTGTCACGACTAGGTTGTGGGTATGAATTTAAGTAATATAGGTATAGCATTGAGCATTGAGGCTTATAAATTTCATTGTTGACAGAAGTCAGGGCGGGCGTGTTAAGTGAGGATTGTGCATGCCCGATCCAAAGAGCCCCGAGGCCACGTGGCTCCTACCAGCCGCTGCCACTTGGGGATACAGGTCACATGCTTCCAGACATTCCATCTCCAGCCTAGAGAGACTGCAAAGACAAATCTTAGCCTGAAGTGTCCCAGTTTTCAAACGCTGACTTTGTAAATGTTCACGGATTCCCCTTTTTTAAATCACTGAAGGAAAAACTGAGTTCTTGTCAAATTTAACCCATATTACCATCCCGTGGCCCCTAACCCACCACGTGTAGGTTCTCCATGTTGCTCAAACCTGTGGACATTGACTCAACAAGATGCTTCCAGTTCTCCTCTCACCCTTCCCTTCTTCTCCACTCATGCCAGACTTCTCCACTCAGCCCAGACTTTGTGCTGCGAACAGACTACAGCTGTGGGATCCCCCCAAACCCTCTGGGCCAAATAGCTCTCCACAACCCAGATCCCAGCGCTCCAGGCCCAGCACAGTGCAGGTCTGCAGGGCATCCCAGGCCTTGCCAGCCCCCTCCATCTATCCAGCTGACATAGCCTGCGTCTCAGCTGATTCTTAACAGTTTGAACAGAGATCCAGGGAGACCAAAACAGCTCTAGAGCTAAAACTAGCCTAAAAAATAAAATGTGTTAATTTTTTTAAATATAGACCAAAAAAAGAGGGACAATCCTAGCTTATTTAAACAAGAGACCCTTCTTTGGGCTTCCTGGGTGGCTCAGACAGAAAAGAATCTACCTGCAATGCAGGAGCCCTGGGTTCGATACCTGGATCCAGAGCCAGTGGAGAAGAGAATGGTTATCCTCACCAATATTCTTGCCTGGAGAATTCCATGGACAGAGGAGCCTGCCGCCTATGGTCCATGGGGTTGCAAAGAGTCAGACCCCACTGAGCAACTACACCACTCTTTAGTCCTTGGCAGTAGCAATTAACTTGTACAATTTAACTTGCCTTATGTGGGATAGAAAAATAGACTATCTACTGAAATCTAATTTACAGATATCAGCAAATTCCCCATGTAAGAACAAACAGCTGGACTGGCATCCAGAAGAGGAACTATTACGGTTAATTTTAGCATTATAGTCCATTCTCTGTGACTGCCAGTCCTATTCACCAGCTAAAGGTAAGGTGGGAATATAGAAACTACAACAAATGAATGAAGTTTTTATCAACATTGCTCCAAGCATATTTCTCTGCTTCATCTGAAAAGAAATAGCCTTATATAGTATACTAGAATTATAAAGCTCACTAAGGAATATTCTTTCAAAAATGATACCCAATGTAGTGACAGACAAAAGAAATGAGAAATGAATAAACTTGGCATGTGAAATTCAGAAAATGTAGTCTAGAAAAAAAAAATAATACAATGTATTTTATGATTTGAAATGAGGAAGAAAAGTCCCAACCATGCTGGGTTGGCAAGGGACAGAGGCGTAATCAGGGCACCGTGGGTGGCAAGGGCTCACTGTAAGAAAGCATGCGGATAACGGGAACTGAAAGGCACTCTGGGGACAGCAGCTGTCCCAGGGGCTGATCGCCTCCTCTGCCTCCTGTTCACGGTCAGCACGGCTTCCGTTCTCCAGTCGGCTGTGCTCCTGCCTGCGTATCTCCTCGGACTGCTCTCCCACCATCTATTCATTTCCTGGTGCACAGTCCAGAGAGAGCGGCCTGCCTGCCTCAGATAACAGCCACTGCTCTCGGCGCGCGGCCTCCAGCGCAGCACGGGGTCCCCCGGCCGCTGCGGCCGGCCACCTTCTCTCGCACACCGAGCCCTGGGCGCCCTCGGGGACTGTTCCTGCGCAGGACACAGCGGAAGCTGGGGGCACTGTTGGCTAAAAGGAGAAGTTAGGCAAAGAAATCATACTCCGTTCTGAACATCAAACAGAAGAACAGACCAGCATCAAATACCTGTTTCCATCTTTTCTTTTTAACTAAAAACTTGAGACTGTAACCAATGTGAATTGGATGGGTGTATTTGCGNGTGTGTGTATATGCATATACGTGTGTATATGTATATATGTATACACACACATTCTTTCTCATATTCTTTTCCACTATGATTTATCACGGGATATTGAAGACGGTCCCCTTTTCTATACTGTAGGACCTTGTTTTCTACTTTATGTATTGTACCTTCTATCTACTAATCCCAAACTCCTGATTTATCCCTCCTCCGCCTCCTTACCCCTTTCGTAAACCTGAGTTTGCTTTCCATGTCTGTAAGTCTGTTTCTGTTTGGACCCAGAGAAGGGAAAGGCTACCCACTGCAGTGTTCTGGCCTGGAGAATTGCATGAATTGTACAGTCCATGGGATCGCAAAGAGTCAGGCAGGACTGAGAGACTTTCACTGTCGCTGGCTATCTGTATGTCTTCTTTGAAGATATATTTATTTAGGCCTTCTGTCTATATTTTTGTCTGGGTTGCTCGTTTTTTGAGTTCTATGAGTTATTTGTATATTTTGGAAATTAAGTCCTTGTCAGTCACATCATTTGCAAGTATTTTCTCCTGGTCTATAGGCTATCTTTTCATTTTTGTGGTTTCCTTTGCTGTGGGAAAGTTTAGAATTTGATTTAGTCTCTTTTGTTTCTTTTTGCTTCATTTCTATTTCCTTGGGAGCCCTAAGAAAACACTGGCATGATTTATGTTTCGCCTAGGTTCTCTTCTAGGAGTTTTACATTGTCATGCTGTATGTTTGAGTCTTTAAGCCACTTTGAGTTTAGTTTTGAGGATGATGTGAAGAGGTATTCTGACTTCATTGATTTACACACAGCTGTCCCACTTTCCCAGCACCACTTGCTAAAGACACTGTCTTTTTTCATTGTATATTCTTGCCTCCTTTGTGGAAGGATTAATTGACCATAGGTGTGTGGGTTTATTTCTGGGCTCTCCTCTGTTCAGTTGATCTGCATAACTGTTTTTCTGCCAATCTCATGCTATTTTGATTGTAGTGGTTTTGTAATATTGTCTGAAACCTGGGAGAGTCATGCCTCTTGCTTTGTTTTTTTTCCTCATGATTGCTTTGGCAATTCTGCATCTCTTATATTTATATGGCTCCATATAAATTTTAGGATTATTCATTCCAGTTCTGTGAAAAATTCATGAGTAATTTGATAGGAATCACATTATATTTATAGATTGCTTTGGGTAGCATGACCACTTTAATAATGTTAATTCTTCAAATCAAACAGTATGAGATATCTTTCCATTTCTTTAAATCACTGTTTCCTTTATCAATGTTTTATAGTTTTCAGCATATAAGTTTTTCACCTCCTTGGTCAGGTTCATTTCTAAGTACTTTGTTTTTTGATGAGATCTTAAGAGTATGAGTTATTTTATAATAGTAATGGTCTCAAATCTGTGGTTCTCACATAAAAATATAAACTTAATGGCATGAAACCAAGGATCACATCTTCAGAATTATAAGTTTATTCTTATTATATTTTATTCAAAGTGTATTTGTAAGCTTAATTTTCATGATTAGTAATAAAAACTCTTTGTGGAAGCTTCATTCAACAGAGGAGCTATTTGAGTAGGAAGGAGAAAAACAGCATCATTTAAATTTGTAAACTAAGCATGTCTTCAACATTTTTAATAGGAATAACAGATACTTTGTTTTGAAAAAGTAAAAGCAAAATTATTACTGCTTAAAGATAGCATCTTACACATGGTTGGTATTTTTGTGTTCTTCACTTCAAAACATGCAGGTGCAATGTCACAATATCTGCAGATGTTGATTTCTGATTATAGAACTCTTATCTTCTGCCGAGCATGGTTTAATTTATATCTGCCATAGAGATGAAGAATGCAATATATTTTGGATTCAAATAAAGATAACTTACTAAAGTCCTCTTTTGATTACAATCATCTTTCTTAGGATTACACTTCATTTATGTTACATTAAATGCTTCTTTAAATAAATGTTTTGGTACCAGGAGGGAATATGTAAATAACTTACCTAGTGATTCCTGATGCTGTAAAGTGACTCTGTTGTGTGGAAGTGGATCAAAATTAGGTGCCCACTGCCAGTATGATGTGGTAGGTTGAATAACGGCCCCCTCAAAGATGTCCACACCCCAACCCCCAAAACCTATGAAAACCCCCAAAACCTACCTTACATGGAAAAAAATTGCTGATGTGATTACATTAAGGATCTTGAGAATCAGAATATTAGTCTGGGTTATCCAGGGGACTTCAGTATGGTCCAAGGATCTTTACAAGTAGAAAGCAAGAGGGCCAAAGGCTGAAGAAGGGGCTGGGATGAGGGAAGCAGAGGTTGCATTGATGTATTCTGAACATGGGGGAAGGGACCCTGAGCCAAGATATACAGGCAGCCTCTACAAGCTGGTTAAGACGAGGAAGCAGATTCTCTCCTAAAACCTCCAGAAAGAACACAGTCTGTCCTACAATTTCTGACTTACAAAATTTCTGTTGTTTCAAGCCGCTACATTTGTGATCATTGCTATACCAATAGAAAACTGACGAATATGGCTTCAAAACACTCCATACTTTTAAAAGTCACAATAAAAAGATTTTTTTCTGTCCAGACAATCATGCAATTAATACTAAAGGCAGTGTTTTATACTAGAAAGGGCATTGATTTTAGAGTTTGGCACTCATGAATTCAAATTATAATTCCACTACTTACTAGTTTTTCTGTGACCTTAGTCAAGATATTAAATATCTGACTCAGAGCTTGCTCATGTATGAAATAAGGATAATACTGTCACGACTAGGTTGTGGGTATGAATTTAAGTAATATAGGTATAGCATTGAGCATTGAGGCTTGTAAATTCCAGTGTTGACAGAAGTCAGGGCGGGCGTGTTAAGTGAGGATTGTGCATGCCCGATCCAAAGAGCCCCAAGGCCACGTGGCTCCTACCAGCCGCTGCCACTTGGGGATACAGGTCACATGCTTCCAGACATTCCATCTCCANATAAATTTCATTGTTGACAGAAGTCAGGGCGGGCGTGTTAAGTGAGGATTGTGCATGCCCGATCCAAAGAGCCCCGAGGCCACGTGGCTCCTACCAGCCGCTGCCACTTGGGGATACAGGTCACATGCTTCCAGACATTCCATCTCCAGCCTAGAGAGACTGCAAAGACAAATCTTAGCCTGAAGTGTCCCAGTTTTCAAACGCTGACTTTGTAAATGTTCACGGATTCCCCTTTTTTAAATCACTGAAGGAAAAACTGAGTTCTTGTCAAATTTAACCCATATTACCATCCCGTGGCCCCTAACCCACCACGTGTAGGTTCTCCATGTTGCTCAAACCTGTGGACATTGACTCAACAAGATGCTTCCAGTTCTCCTCTCACCCTTCCCTTCTTCTCCACTCATGCCAGACTTCTCCACTCAGCCCAGACTTTGTGCTGCGAACAGACTACAGCTGTGGGATCCCCCCAAACCCTCTGGGCCAAATAGCTCTCCACAACCCAGATCCCAGCGCTCCAGGCCCAGCACAGTGCAGGTCTGCAGGGCATCCCAGGCCTTGCCAGCCCCCTCCATCTATCCAGCTGACATAGCCTGCGTCTCAGCTGATTCTTAACAGTTTGAACAGAGATCCAGGGAGACCAAAACAGCTCTAGAGCTAAAACTAGCCTAAAAAATAAAATGTGTTAATTTTTTTAAATATAGACCAAAAAAAGAGGGACAATCCTAGCTTATTTAAACAAGAGACCCTTCTTTGGGCTTCCTGGGTGGCTCAGACAGAAAAGAATCTACCTGCAATGCAGGAGCCCTGGGTTCGATACCTGGATCCAGAGCCAGTGGAGAAGAGAATGGTTATCCTCACCAATATTCTTGCCTGGAGAATTCCATGGACAGAGGAGCCTGCCGCCTATGGTCCATGGGGTTGCAAAGAGTCAGACCCCACTGAGCAACTACACCACTCTTTAGTCCTTGGCAGTAGCAATTAACTTGTACAATTTAACTTGCCTTATGTGGGATAGAAAAATAGACTATCTACTGAAATCTAATTTACAGATATCAGCAAATTCCCCATGTAAGAACAAACAGCTGGACTGGCATCCAGAAGAGGAACTATTACGGTTAATTTTAGCATTATAGTCCATTCTCTGTGACTGCCAGTCCTATTCACCAGCTAAAGGTAAGGTGGGAATATAGAAACTACAACAAATGAATGAAGTTTTTATCAACATTGCTCCAAGCATATTTCTCTGCTTCATCTGAAAAGAAATAGCCTTATATAGTATACTAGAATTATAAAGCTCACTAAGGAATATTCTTTCAAAAATGATACCCAATGTAGTGACAGACAAAAGAAATGAGAAATGAATAAACTTGGCATGTGAAATTCAGAAAATGTAGTCTAGAAAAAAAAAATAATACAATGTATTTTATGATTTGAAATGAGGAAGAAAAGTCCCAACCATGCTGGGTTGGCAAGGGACAGAGGCGTAATCAGGGCACCGTGGGTGGCAAGGGCTCACTGTAAGAAAGCATGCGGATAACGGGAACTGAAAGGCACTCTGGGGACAGCAGCTGTCCCAGGGGCTGATCGCCTCCTCTGCCTCCTGTTCACGGTCAGCACGGCTTCCGTTCTCCAGTCGGCTGTGCTCCTGCCTGCGTATCTCCTCGGACTGCTCTCCCACCATCTATTCATTTCCTGGTGCACAGTCCAGAGAGAGCGGCCTGCCTGCCTCAGATAACAGCCACTGCTCTCGGCGCGCGGCCTCCAGCGCAGCACGGGGTCCCCCGGCCGCTGCGGCCGGCCACCTTCTCTCGCACACCGAGCCCTGGGCGCCCTCGGGGACTGTTCCTGCGCAGGACACAGCGGAAGCTGGGGGCACTGTTGGCTAAAAGGAGAAGTTAGGCAAAGAAATCATACTCCGTTCTGAACATCAAACAGAAGAACAGACCAGCATCAAATACCTGTTTCCATCTTTTCTTTTTAACTAAAAACTTGAGACTGTAACCAATGTGAATTGGATGGGTGTATTTGCGCCTTTATTATTTTTGGACAAAATGCCATTTTTTCTAGCTTGAATGATTTAAATATATTTGCATAATTCAGTTACATCAAACTCTATGTTTTTAGGCTTCTTTCTACTAAAAAAATACAGGAAATAGCATCTGCTTCCCAAATCCCTGGAATCCTTTCTAGTAAACAAAAGTTCCTGTATACCCCACACACATCAATGCTGTGCAGACATGAAGGAGTTAATATAGATTTTTTTTTTTAAGATAATTGTAATTTATTGTAGTCTGGCTGGTGGAACACTTTGTATTTATATTGCATTTTTCTCAAATGCAGTTTTTATCTAATCCTCACAGAAATCCCCATGACAAAAGTATTTCTCATTTTATGGATGAGGAAACTACTATAGAAAAGCGACTTATCTAGAGTCACCCAGAGAATTAGTGATGTAAGGATTAGAGCTCTCTATTCGGTACCTAGCACCAGGAAATCACCACTTTCCTTAATACCGATACATAAAATATATTTTCTAGATGAATTATTCCCAACAAAATGTCCTGGGAATCAAGCATGACGTTGAGAAAGTACCAGAGCTGATTCTGACACAGCACCCAGCACCTTATATGGATCTGGATTCTTTTTTGTTTGCTATTATTCCTTTTTTTCTTACGGAGAATGTTAGAGCAAAATCTGCCTAAATGTAAAAATCCCTTCAGGACTTTTTAGCATGTTATGGCTGCCTGGAGGAACTCCAGCCTCTGACCAGATTCAAGGACCTCATCTGACTCTCTTGGTACAGGCTTCTGCCTGCACACCTCCAGCAATGGGGCCGTCACTGCCTCACAAAAATGTGAGTTTCTCTGTTAGACAAGTTTAAGAATGTTTGAGGTTTGTTTGTGTGTTTTATAAATTCCATGGGTGGATTCCTCCTGTACCTTCTGGACTATGAAATAATTTTATTTTCTCATCTATTTAATGGCCCTTCAAAGAACTGGAAATAACGGCTAGGTTGCTCGTTAATCTTCAGTACCTTAGCTAAAGGACTTAAGTTCCTCAACCATTCCTCTAATAAAAAGGTTTCCAGAACGCTCACC
>SJYW01033349.1:342207-392872 GCA_006410735.1 Raphicerus campestris
TGAACTGAACTGGATGCAACTACAGATTATCATACTAAGTGAGAAAAGTCAGAAAGAGAAAGACAAACCCCATATGGTATCGCTTATATCTACAATCTAAATTACGGCTCAAATAAACCTATCCATGAAACAGAGACCGAATCAGGGACACAGAGAATAGGCTGGTGCTTGCCAAGCGGGAGAGAGTGGGAGAGGGCTGGTAAAGGCCAGGATCAGCAGATGCAGACTAGTCCATGTGCGATGGACAAGCAGTAAGGTCCAGCCGTAGGGCGGCTTTGTAGGAAGGATGTGCAGAGACTTCCCTGGCGGCCCAGGGGCTAAGACTCCGTGCTCCCAAAGCAAGGGGACTCGGTTTGATCTCTGGTCAGGGAAGTAGATCCCACGAGCGGCAAATAGAACAGGTGCCATCAAATTAGAAATAATAAGTAAATTAAAAAAAAGAAAAGGTCCAGCTATCGAGGGCAGGAAGCGCTATTCAGTATCCTAGAATAAACCGTAATGTAAAATAATATGGAAAAGAATGTACGGATATGTGTAACTGAGTCCCTGTTGTATAGCAGTAATTAATAGAACATTAAAGCAACTCTATTTCAATAAAAAAGAAAGAGACCACAGGAATCCAAGACTACAAGTATATATAGCTATTTCAAGCAGTCTTACTCTAAAGGCAGACATGAGTACGAGGCAATAGTCAAAGAGGAATTAGGATCAAGAGAGGTGTCTTTCGGTTGAAGTTTTGTTTTCATTAAGGTGTTAGGGAAGTTAAATAAGTAGTCTTGTTTAGGCTTCAGAGACAAAGCAGAGTGGGCCTCTGACCTTGCTTCTAACCTGCCTGGACACTGCCCAGACTGGGAGTGACTTCTGGGAGTGCAAGACCTGCAGCGCCTTAGATAAGATCAGGGAGTCTTGAGATTGTTGAGACCCAGAGGGGGCCAGGGCAACCAGGTCCCAGCCTTAGCAACAGTCCAAGTGTTACACGCTAACACTAACATGAGTCCAGAGCTGCAAACTGGTCACAGATGGATGCTGAAATCAGTGTGCGTCCTGGGATTATAAGTGGGAACCCCCGACTGCAGTCTTTGAAGTCCCACCCAGGGCCTCGCTGCCTGGGACCCTTTCCCAGCTGGGACTCCAGATGCTGTGACTCGGGACTTCCCAGTGCTGACTGAGTCTGGATGTTGGTCAAAACCCAGTTTGGTGATGTATCTTCTGCTCTTTCTGTTTCTCCTTCTGTTTAATGTTAGTTTATTGAAAGTAAGCTAGATAATTCTCTCACAAATGTTTGCTTTATTTATTTGTAGATGAGTGGCTTATTTTGTTAACAACTCTGAACCCGAGATGAAAGTGAAAACTTTCAGCAAAACGAAAGATGGGAGGGAAAAAAATGGCAAGAGCACATTAAAAAAAAAATTATATCCTCTTGGTATAGGAGTCTTATTATCTGAGGAAATTTTATATATGTGAACTTTTATCCGAAATAGAGTCTTATGCTTATTAAATGTTTCCCTTTCAGTGACACATCATAGTAAATATTTTAAATCAAATAATCTAACAATTGAGCCTAGCTTTAGTAATGAGTTAGGAGGTGATATTAAACTACATTCATGTTGAAAAACATTACCGAACATTTTTTTTTCTCTCTTCTTAAGTAAGTAAATGGTAAATGCTGACTGTTTGATAAACACTGTTTTTTTTGTTACCTTGGAGGAGATGAAAATGCAAAAGAATGATAGCAGACAAAATAGCTGATTTCTATAGAGAAAAGTAAATATTTTCTTCATTCTAATAACAATAAAAATCTAGAACTATATTTCAAAATCAATCAATCAATAAAACTAGAGAGATAATAAAAATAGAAATATGACTTAATAATTATAAAAATAGGTTTTTCTTTTCACAATGTTATTTTCAAACTGGGGACATATTATTTTCCTCCAGTCATTCAAGATTATTCTACATTTTTCTGTTAAATTGTTATTTTCTTCACATAGACCCTTTGGCTTTCTCTTAAGTAAGAGCAGTCAGATATAATGGCAATGGGACCATTTCTTCAGCTTTTGAGTGTGTTGATATTACTTTGGAGTAATTTGTTTACTTACAACCTTTCTTGTGATTGTTTATTTACAATCTTGTTTGTAATTTTCATATTCTTCTTATTTTTCCTCCTTATAGACAGGAATTTTGGCTAGTGAAAACTCAATTGTGCCTCAGCTCCAAGATTTATTCTAGTAAAACTAGAGAATCATTAAACATTATCATAGATAAATCTTTGTCTAATATGTGAAAAACGAAGACATTTACCCTAGTTTTATAACAATAATTATGTTATTATTTAACAATAGCATATTTTGTTCTAGTGATTCCTCTGTCATTTTTGTGTTTTCCTGGTGATTGTGTTCCTACTCAGGAGAAATAGGAGAGAAGGGCTGGAAAGAGGGACTGGAAATAGATTTCATTAGATCCTACAAAGTCAGGTGAAGTAATTTAGATTTTGTCCTACAGGCAGTATTGAGGCACTCAAAGTTCTTTAGAGGCGACTAGCAGAGAATGGCACCCCACTCCAGTACTCTTGCCTGGAAAATCCCATGGACGAAGGAGCCTGGTGGGCTGCAGTCCATGGGGTCGCCTAAGAGTCGAGCACGACTGAGCGACTTCCCTTTCACTTTTCACTTTCCTGCATTGGAGAAGGAAATGGCAACCCACTCCAGTGTTCTTGCCTGGAGAATCCCAGGGATGGCGGAGCCTGGTGGGCTGCCATCTATGGGGTCACACAGAGTCGGACACGACTGAAGTGACTCAGCAGCAGCAGAGATAGGAGATTAAAATAGTGATTAATTTTGAAAAAGTAATCTGCTAATACTGTGGAGGCTGGACAAAAAGGAGAAAGATTGGGTGAAACAGAGCTCTAATCAGAGGAGATCACTTAGGGCCTGGGAGTCATGCAGGCGTGAGTTACTAATAAGGACAGCATTGGTGTTGGGATTGGAAAGGAATGAAGTGGGTTTGAGAGCCCTTATGAAAGAAGATTTGGTGGCTAATTTTCTTTATAGGGCAGCCTAGATGGAGGAATAAAACATCAATTAGGTTTTGAGCCCAGGAGACTGAAAAAGAAAAAAAAGATAGAAACAGGAATAGAAATAAATCAGGAGAGGGAGCTTATTTGAAGGAGAAGATAAGGAATTCAATTTTCGTCATGCTTTCTTTGAGATGGCAGTAGAACATTCAGGTATATTTGTCAAGTGGTTACTTGGAAAAAATATTGAACAGGGTCTTAAAAAAGAAATTGGTCTGATATGAAATCAGAATCATCAATAAGAAATGAATGTGTTAGCCTTAGGAATAGATAAGACTTCTGGAGGAAAGAGTTGGCAGAGGAACACAGAACTTTTACACATGCACAAGCCACATCTATTTTATTGTTTTCATAACACTTATCTGAAAAACTATATGCTATATTAACATAAACTTGACCCAAATTATTTACCATTGTATCTGTAATTCACAGGCCAGTACCTGGCATGTGATAGGTGAAGAAGAAGACACCTATTGAATAATGACTGAACGAAGAAATAATTTTTGTAAATATCCATATCTTCACATTGTCTCAAACATCATCCTAGGTAATATCTAGTCAAGGAATAGTATGCTTCATCAGACAATACATTTCAGGGAAATAAACTTTTTACTTTTTTTCCTACAAATTTGAGTCTTACCTTGGATTTTGGTCTGTGACTCTTCAGCTGAGACTGGTGCCATCTTGGTTTTGAGAGATTTCTTTTCATGTTTGCTTTCTCCCTTTGAGAGAGAGAGAGAAAAAAAAAGGAGACTGTATATGTGATTTTGAACTGTGATGATGGAGGACTCTTGAGAGTCCCTTGGACTGCAAGAAGATCCAACCAGTTCATCCTAAAGGAAGTCAGTCCTGAATATTCATTGGAAGGACTGATGCTAAATCTGAAACTCCAATACTTTGGCACCTGATGCAAAGAACTGACTCATTTGAAAAGACCCTGATGGTGGGAAAGATTGAAGGTGGGAGAAGGGGACGACAGAGGATGAGATGGTTGGATGGTATCACCAACTTGATGGACATGAGTCTGAATACTCTGGGAGCTGATGGACAGGGAGGCCTGGCGTGCTGCAGTCCATAGGGTCGCAAGGAGTCAGACATGACTGAGCGACTGAACTAAGCTGAACATGTGATTTTACATAAGAATGAAGTTGAATGTAAATATGAGTTTTTCATTTCATTATCAAGCCGACCATCAAAACCGATCATTTGTTTATGATATACTAAACATGATAGTTCTTGCACTTAGGTGAATGCTCCTGACTCTACTATTGGATAATCAGCTTCGCCAACAGTCTGTTGGCCACAGTCTGTTTTTGCCGCTGTGGTTGCTGCTTCTCCCTGACGCTTGTTTCTCACAATTCCTGTTCTCACTTCCCGTAGCCTGAACATTGGTTCTGAGCTAAGTCTTTAGTGACAGAAGGTAAAATGATGCAGAGAAGAAAGCGCTTTGGTGTCTTTGCCCATAGTTCTCCTCTTATTCCCTCCACGATTTCATTTGCCCCTACCCCATCATTTATCTGAATACATAAGCTTTCCTTGAAATGTACGTATGTCTTGCTGGATGTGGCCAGTGTATACCTGAAGATTTTTCTATGGGGACAGAGTGAATCAGGAGATAAGGTTAAAGCACAGAAAAACTGGCTCCCAAGCCACTCCCAGTCTTGCCAGGGAATAAACACACACGAATGTAACTGACACGAAATGTTACAGGTGATGAGGAGATGTTTGTGGACCCTAGAGTGGGGCTAAACATGGAGTGGTCAGTTCTATTGTGGAAGGGGAAGGATGGAGACTCTTAGAGAGAAAGTGACTCTTGAATTTACAAATCAAGATGAGATTTTTGTTTTCTAGATGGACAAGGCATGGAAAATACTCCAGAGGATGGATGTTTAGCAAAAGCCTAAGGTGTGTATAGGAGAAGGGAGACCACAGAAGTGCTCAGAAGGGGAAAAATGTGAGGATATGAGGCCAATGAAGAAGGAAGGGGTCTTGAGAGTCTTATAAGGCTTGATGTGAATCTTGACATTACTTTTAGACACTGTATGTCAGACACATTTTAAACTGGGAAGCAAATGAATTAGATGATTTAATTTCAGCCTTGTAACATCATATGTATTAGGCAAGGCAGCTATTATTATTCTTATATTATTGAATAAGGAATTGATTAACTGCCTAGAGAATGGATCTCTGGATAGATTATGAAACAGTGACAAAGCCTTCCGACTTCAATCAAGTACTTTTAAGTCATATTATTCATTAACATTTTCATCATAGTTTTACGTGTACATAAATATAAATTTATATAAATAATGCCTTACTCTGGAGTATGAGAGAGAATTCGGACAAGTGTGAATTTGCAGTTTTTGATTTAATGGCTATTTACAAATCTGAATAACCGATGATATTTTGGTTTGAGAATTAACTATTTAAATGACAGTTAAAATACAATGCAAATTGATTCATTCATTCCTAGATCTTTCTTTATAGGACTCAAATAATCTATTTGTATTTCAGAAACGTGTTGTTTAAATGTCATTTTAAAAGGTTATATTCTGTAGAGGAAAACAGAGGTTTAACTTTGTGTCAATTTTAACATTTAGCACCGTTGAAACTGGAGAAAAAACTATTTTCCTTTTACTGATGTATTATTGGAAAGAGTAGGCACAAATAATTCCCTAATATGACTTTTAAGAAATGTGATGCCGGCAGACTTCCTGATGAGCATCCAGAAATTAGGGCCGGCAGAACGGCACAGAGTGTGCAAGAGCGCTTCTGCCGGGCTCTGCTCTGACTAGCTGTCCAGTATAAATGTTTCTGAAGGAAAGCCAACCCCTGAATTTTTTTTTTTTTGGCCTTGTCTCTAACATCCCCTCCTTTTTTTTTTCCTGCAGGTTAAGCATTTCGAAAGTTGATTCAGCTACTATTTCTCCTGTTTTGTAGCAACATAACCTAAATGATTTAGCTCTCAGGCACTAAAATCAGACGGAACAGGGTTCCAATTCAGAGTCTGCAATTTGTCAGTTGTGTGTAAATAGCAAATTATAACAGGGCCTGTGGGTATTGTGAGTATTCAATACAATAGTGCTTGAAAAGGGATAACAGTTTGTTTGGCACATAGTAATTCCTGTTAGCTATTATGTTCTCCATGAGAATAATGTCTTAGCTATTTTTTATGTGCTCTTTGGGAAAATAATCATGATAGTTGGCAAGTTGGCAAACATCGCTGTAACGACTTTCCCAGAGAGAAACACAACGAGGCTAGCGGAAGGGAAGCACCCAGCTCAGCATTTGTGACAGTCTATAAGTCTTTAAACATATAAATAACTCTTAAAGTGTGAGATTTAAGAGTTATTTAAGTTATTTATTATTATATATTTAAGAGTTATTTATTTTGACAAAAGAATTAGAAAGAAGTCATGGACACTCTCGTAGAGCCATGCTAAGCACATTCTCTCCAATTCTCTCCACTGCAAAAACAGTCGGTGTTAATCAGACAATGAAGGCAAATTTTCCAGGGCTAACATTAGATAATCTTGATATTTTATTTTATATACCCTAGAAATGGCAACTCACTCCAGTGTTCTTGCCTGGAGAATCCCAGGGATGGGGGAGCCTGTTGGGCTGCTGTCTCTGGGGTCGCACAGAGTCAGACATGACTGAAGCAACTTAGCAGCAGCAGCAGCAGCAGGCTCATTTAAACCTGAATCGTTAGACCATGCTATGCCAGTCCCTGAGGTTCCTTCTTGTTTTGTACTTGACATCTTTCATCCAGTTCTCTTAGATGAGAAAATAATTCTTGCTTTACGTTGTGATTTTAGGTAAATCTAGTGAGTAATTCATGAAGATTGTTTTATAGATAGCTGTGAGTGAATGTTGACCATATGATTATCATGTGGACTGAAATCTTTCATAAGGATACAAATGATTAACAATGGTAATAAGAATTGCCCTGCTATACGCTTTATCTCTACTGTCTCTAGTTTGTATCCCAAGGCTACAAAGCAGGTGTTATCTTTATTTTAAAGGTGAACAGACTTAGAACTTAAGAAAATATTTTTCCAGAGCATGGTTTCTCCACTTTGGTAATATAAAGTTTAACCTGGATAATTCTATGTTGTAAAGGGCTCTTCTGCACATTCTAAGATTTATAGCAGCATTTCTGGCCTTTTCCCTTTAGATCCCAGTAACTTCCTACCTTTGAACCGTGACAACAAAAAAATCTTCAAATACTGATAGTTGTCCTCAGTGCAAACTCCTCCTCATTGAGCTTCTGGTCTAGAGAAAACGCCATTAAAATATAGCTTACAAAGACCAGGATGTTTGACCTTTTCTGCTGGAACTAGATCATATAACATGCTTAATACTTGAGAAATGATTTCATTTTGGATGATGGCAGAAGTGAAAATCAATGAGTCTTACTTGGTTTTTCCAAATTGTAATAGAGTCTTCTACACATTAGTCCATTTTAAAGCCAATATATGCAACATATATAAAATGATGGGGATAAACCCCAAATGAACAGTCCATGACTTAGTCGGGAGCAGGTAAAACTTCAGAGAAAACACATATCCCAGTGTTTATGAAAATCCCTCTCCCAGCCAGGAAATGATGCAAATCAGGAGTGATTTAGGGCCATGGGGTGCCTACCTGTCCTGTGGCTTGCCGCGACTCACTGCTTGGATCGGGATCTTGTATATCCTCATTGCTTCCTTCGCTAGGCTTCACCTTGTTAAATTTTATTGTCAGTGATTTAAACATCTCTGAGGTGGTTCTGAAAACTTCTGCTTTATGACTCTATATCTTGAGGTAGAGAAATGTGCTTCGATTTTCTTTTCATTAGCAGACAAGCCAATTAGTTGTTTAATCAGGATTTTGTTCTGGTTAATTCCTAGAGGCAACTCTCTAGCTAGTCAGGGCTTTGGCTTAAAGGCAGCAAATTACTTCTGCTTGGGTGATTTAAATTCTGTTTATGAACTTCAGAGAGTCAAAATACCCTCGTGAATACTTTAGAAGTGAGAATTAAAACTTCATTGTTGATTTAAATTGTTTAAATGGTTATTTAAATGTGGGCACATTGTCCATTGGTTTATTTTTTCTTTCTTTCTTTGTAATTACCCACCAGCCTATCTCCATCTATTGAATTTTTGTTAAAATAATACATGCAAATGATTAAAGACTCTTGAGAGTCCCTTGGACTGCAAGGAGATCAAATCAGTCAATCCTAAAGGAAACAAACCCTGAATATTTATTGGAAGGACTGATGCTAAAGCTCCAATACTTTGGCCACCTGATGTGAAGAGTTGACTCACTGGAAAACATCCTGATGCTGGGAAACATAGAAGGCAGGAGGAGAAGGGGATGATAGGGGACGAGATGATTGGATGGCATCACTGACACAGTGGAGATGAGTTTGAGCAAGCTCTGGGTGATGGTCAAGGACAAGGAAGCCTGGTTTGCTGCAGTCCATGGAGTCACAAAGAGTCGGACATGACTGAGTGACTGAACAAAATGAAGTGCTTATGATATAAAGCGACTCCCCTCAAGTCCTCATTTCTAGTTCCGCACTGTGAGGTAGCTACTTTTTCTCTTTTTTTCTTCCTGTGATTATTTTCTTTAATTGGTATTTTATTATTTGATTAGATTAATGGGTTTTTTTAATTTATTATTATTTTTAATACTTTATTCTAGTTACAATACTGTATTGGTTTTTTCATACATTGACATGAATCAGCCACAGGTGTACACGATCTCCCAATGCTGAAGCCCCCTCCCACCTCCCACCCCATATAATATAATGGAAAGTGAGACAGTGTTCCCCATTCCCAGTAGCCTAAATGCCCATCTCAGATGCACGAGGAGAGGATGGTTACATTAGAATAAAGCAGAGAGACTGTATCAGCTTGCTAGGGCTGCCATAACAAAGTGCCACAGGCTGGGCTGACTTAAACAACATACATGTATTTTCTCACAGTTTTGGAGGCTAGATGCTTGCGATCAAGATAACAAGGTGGTTCCTTTGAAGGCTGTGGTAAAGGAGCTATTGCGAGTCTCTCCTGGGCTTGTAGACGGCCATCTTCTCCCTGTGTCTTTCCGCTGTTCATGCTTGTGTCCAAATTCTGTCTTCTCATAAGGACACCAGTTACATTAGATTAAGGCCCACCTCAATGACCTTATTTTAACTGATTCTTTAAAGACTCTTATCTCCAAATAAGGTCACATTTTGAGGTATGGGAGATTAGAACTTCAGCACCAATTTTTNTGAGTCTTACTTGGTTTTTCCAAATTGTAATAGAGTCTTCTACACATTAGTCCATTTTAAAGCCAATATATGCAACATATATAAAATGATGGGGATAAACCCCAAATGAACAGTCCATGACTTAGTCGGGAGCAGGTAAAACTTCAGAGAAAACACATATCCCAGTGTTTATGAAAATCCCTCTCCCAGCCAGGAAATGATGCAAATCAGGAGTGATTTAGGGCCATGGGGTGCCTACCTGTCCTGTGGCTTGCCGCGACTCACTGCTTGGATCGGGATCTTGTATATCCTCATTGCTTCCTTCGCTAGGCTTCACCTTGTTAAATTTTATTGTCAGTGATTTAAACATCTCTGNTGGGGTGCCTACCTGTCCTGTGGCTTGCCGCGACTCACTGCTTGGATCGGGATCTTGTATATCCTCATTGCTTCCTTCGCTAGGCTTCACCTTGTTAAATTTTATTGTCAGTGATTTAAACATCTCTGAGGTGGTTCTGAAAACTTCTGCTTTATGACTCTATATCTTGAGGTAGAGAAATGTGCTTCGATTTTCTTTTCATTAGCAGACAAGCCAATTAGTTGTTTAATCAGGATTTTGTTCTGGTTAATTCCTAGAGGCAACTCTCTAGCTAGTCAGGGCTTTGGCTTAAAGGCAGCAAATTACTTCTGCTTGGGTGATTTAAATTCTGTTTATGAACTTCAGAGAGTCAAAATACCCTCGTGAATACTTTAGAAGTGAGAATTAAAACTTCATTGTTGATTTAAATTGTTTAAATGGTTATTTAAATGTGGGCACATTGTCCATTGGTTTATTTTTTCTTTCTTTCTTTGTAATTACCCACCAGCCTATCTCCATCTATTGAATTTTTGTTAAAATAATACATGCAAATGATTAAAGACTCTTGAGAGTCCCTTGGACTGCAAGGAGATCAAATCAGTCAATCCTAAAGGAAACAAACCCTGAATATTTATTGGAAGGACTGATGCTAAAGCTCCAATACTTTGGCCACCTGATGTGAAGAGTTGACTCACTGGAAAACATCCTGATGCTGGGAAACATAGAAGGCAGGAGGAGAAGGGGATGATAGGGGACGAGATGATTGGATGGCATCACTGACACAGTGGAGATGAGTTTGAGCAAGCTCTGGGTGATGGTCAAGGACAAGGAAGCCTGGTTTGCTGCAGTCCATGGAGTCACAAAGAGTCGGACATGACTGAGTGACTGAACAAAATGAAGTGCTTATGATATAAAGCGACTCCCCTCAAGTCCTCATTTCTAGTTCCGCACTGTGAGGTAGCTACTTTTTCTCTTTTTTTCTTCCTGTGATTATTNGAGAGCCACTTTGCCTTTTAGCATTTCTTTTTCTTGGGAATGATCTCGATCACCACCTCCTGTACAATGTCATGAACCTTCATCCATAGTTCTTCGAGCACTCTGTCTATCATATCTAATCCATTGAATCTATTTGTCACTTGCACTGTATAATTGTAAGGGATTTGATTTAGGTCATACCTTAATGATATAGTGGTTTTCCCTACTTTCTTCAATTTAAGCCTGAATTTTGCAATAAGAAGTTCATGATCCGAGCCACAGTCAGCATCTAGTCCTGTTTTTGCTGACTGTATAGAGCTTCTCCATCTTTGGCTGGATAGAATGTAATCAATCTGATTTCTGTATTGACCATCTGGTGATGTCCATGTGTAGAATCGTCTCTTGTGTTGATGGTACAGGGTGTTTGCCATAACCATTGTGTTCTCTTGGCAAAACTCTATGAGCCTTTGCCCTGCTTCATTTTGTACTCCAAGGCAAAATTTGCCTGTTACTCCAGGTAGCTCTTGACTTCCCACTTTTGCATTCCAGTCCCCTGTCATGAAAAGGACATCTTTTATGAGTGTTAGTTATAGAAGATGTTGTAGGTCTTCATAGAACCATTCAACTTCAGCTTCTTCAACATTACTGGTTGAGGAATAGACTTGGATTTCTGTGATGTTGAATGGTTTGCCTGGGAAACAAATAGAGATCATTCTGTTGTTTTGAGATTGCATTTCGGACTCTTTTGTTGACTATTAAGGCTACTCCCTTTCTTCTAAGGGATTCTTGCCCACAGTAGTTGATATAATGGTCATCTGAGTTAAATTCACCCATTCCAGTACATTGTAGTTCGCTGATTTCTAAAATGTCAATGTTCACTCTTACTGTTTGACCACTTCCAATATACGTTGATTCATGGACCTAACATTCCAGGTTCTAATGCAATATTGTTCTTTACAACATTGGACTTTACTTCCATCACCAGTCACATCCACAACTGAATGTTGTTTTTTCTTTGGCTCCATCCCTTCATTCTCTCTGGANCTTCCAATATACGTTGATTTATGGACCTAACATTCCAGGTTCTAATGCAATATTGTTCTTTACAACATTGGACTTTACTTCCATCACCAGTCACATCCACAACTGAATGTTGTTTTTTCTTTGGCTCCATCCCTTCATTCTCTCTGGAGCTATTTCTCTACTGATCTCCAGTAGCATACTGGGCACCTACTGACCTGGGGAGTTCATCTTTCAGTGTCCTGTCTTTTTGCCTTTTCATACTGTTCATGGGGTTTTCAAGGCAAGAGTACTGAAGTGGTTTGCCATTCCCTTCTCCAGTGAACCACATTCTGTCAGAACTCTCTACCATGATCCATTCATCCTAGGTGGGACTACATGGCATGGCTCATAGTTTCATTGAGTTAGACAAGCCTGTGGTCCATGGTAGCTTTATCTCTAGTTTCTTAAGCAGTCTCCACACTGTTCTCCTTAGTGGCTGTATTAATTTACATTCCCACCGACACTGCAAGAGGGTTCTCTTTTCTCCACATCCTATCCATTATTTATTTTTGTAGATCTTTTGATGATGGCCATTCTGACCAGTGTGAGGTGATACCTCGTTGTAGTTATGAATTTGAATCAGTTGAATTGAGGTAGAAGAACCTAGGACCTGTTATACAGAATGAAGTAAGTCAGAAAGAGAAAAACAAATATCATATAGTAACACATATATATGGAATCTAGGGAATGGTACTGATGAACCTATTTGCAGAGCAGGAACAGAGACTCAGACATAGAGAATGACTTGTAGACACGCTGGGGAAGAACAGGGTGGGTCAGATTGAGAACAGCACTGAAATATATCCATTACCACGTGTGCAATAGATAGTTATTGGAAAGTTGCTGTACAAAACAGGAAGCCCAGCCTGGTGCTCTGTGCTGCCCTAGACGGGTGGGTGAGGGTGTGGGACGGAGACTCCAGGGGGAGAGGATATGTGTATACTATGGCTGATTCCCTCGTAGCTCAGATGGTGAAGAACCTGCCTGCAGTGCAGGAGATCCAGGTTCGATCTCTGGGTTGGGAAGATCCCCTGGAGAAGGGAACAGCTCTGCACTCCAGTACTCTTGCCTAGAAAACCCCATGGACGGAGAAGCCTGGTGGGCTGCAGTCCATGGGGTCACTACAAGTCAGTCATGACTGAACGACTTCACTTTCACTTTTCACTTTCATGCATTGGAGAAGGAAATGGCAACCCACTCCAGTGTTCTCACCTGGAGAATTCCAGGGACAGTGGAGCCTGGTGGGCTGCCATCTATGGGGTCGCACAGAGTCGGACATGACTGAAGCGACTTAGCAGCAGCAGTAAAAATGAAAGTGCTCAAGAAATACTTGTTAATTAATTAAGTAAAATAAACTGTATTTCCAGAGAGCAATAAGATTTAAAACACTCTGTTTACTAAAGTATATAACTTTAGTGAGCAAAAATATTTGCATTCTTACTGCTAGCTGTTGTAGGGTACATAGAGATAACCCACATATACCCTGTGATACACTCAGATTCTTCAGAGATGGATAAACAATCACAATTCACCTTCTCTAATGGGCAGATGTGAGTAATGTTATATTAGTAGTAGCACAGAAGAGCAGGTGACCGAGTCTGCCTAGGTGTGAGTGAAAGTGAAAATGCTGGTCGCTCAGTTGTGTCTGACTCTTCACGACCCCATGGACTGTAGCCCACCAGGCTCCTCTGTCCATGGGATTCTCCAGGCAAGAGTACTGAGGTGGATTGCCATGCCTTTCTCCAGGGGATCTTCTGAACGTGGGTCTTCTGCATTGCCAGCAGATTCTCTGCCTTTTGAGCCTCCAGAGTGGGCCGTAAAATGGAGTAAATCTTTGTGGAGGAGTTAATACTCACAGTGGGTTTAAAGGAGGAGGAAGTCACTGAGTTGATGTGGAAAAATAGGACATTCCAGACACAGAGACAGCATGCAGTTAATTAAGGTGTTACAGGTAAGTGGCAGTTAATGTGGCCAGCACATTGCCCATAGTAGACATGTGACAAATCTTTATTAAACTAGTGGTGAATATTAACAATAAATATGAATATATACATAATTTATTTACATTAAATATTAGTCATAGTCCATATTATTTCCAAAAAGGACCAAAGACACTGATTTTGCATTCTTTTCATTTTATAGAGTTAGCAAAATCATTAAAATTATAAAACAAATATTCAAATAAAATTCCCAAATACGTTTTTCTTGAGTTGATGACATTGACTATTTAATGATCTTACAAAGTAGATTTATAGCAACTTGGAGAAAATTTTCCATCATAAAATATGTATAACACCATTAAGAAATATTTGATAGTATGATTTTATGTGATGATAAATTTAGAGTAGGTATTTTTTTTTTGTGTGATCACCTGCAGGTGTAATGGGACTAGATGTAAATCAGCTGATATGAAGAATTTCTGAAACTTAAGTGATTTTAAGGATAGCGTTTCAGTGAGTAGAAATGCTCTCTGTTTCTCTGATTATAATATTTGCATTGCTTTTCATTTATAATTAAAATGCATGAGCAGCAAAGGTAGCAAATATTAAGGGTAAAAATGCCTTCAGGAAATTGTTAATAACTAGTGGCATCTGTGACTAATGAATTCTATATTGGTTTAGACTGTGACTAATAGAATAAATGTTTTGAAAAAATCCTTATGTTAGTATTTTATAAACAGTAATCAGGTCAGGATGGATTTGTTGTGTAGAATATGGGCAACTCTGTGACGTTCCCTTAGTCTTTTCAAAGTTGATTAGACTGCTTCAGTATTTGATTCCAATTATGGACTATCACTGCCTATTTATTTATTTTTTATCATCAAGTGAGCTAACTGAAAGCACTTCAGTTAATTGAACATCATGATCTACTGTTATGTAAGAAGATTAATAGTGCATTTCGTAAAGAAGATTGTCTATGTACAATTAGCTCCCTAACTAAGCTGCTTTCCTCTAGATTTTTTTGGTTTTCTATATTCTAAATTTGTCGGTGATCTAAATTTAATGTTTTAGAAATTTTTGAGTTATGTTAGGATGTTCTTAATCCTAATAATATATCCAGCACTAGTGAAAATTGGAGTTGGTTTATGACTAATACTGCTGGTTATCTCAATAATAAAAGCAGATATATCTTTGACCCGACATGAGAGTGGTACTAGTCTTCAACATTCAAATTTACCAGTAGTGAAAACTTTATTGATTGCTTACGTTTAAAGGATGAATATAATATATAGCAATTTGAAAAATTTTTGAGGAAGATGATTGGTTCTTTATTTAGAAGCCAGAATGGATTTCCTGTTTCAATTTTAGTCTCCTGGTTCTTACAGTCTGTTGGATGTTTAATTTGAAATGTCGTGTGTCCTTTATAATCAACCCACTTAAAAAGAAAATTTATCTTCCTTACCATCAAACCAGTAGCTTCTTCTGATTTCTTGTTTAGTTAATGGGCTATCATTCCTTTAATTTCCTCCCTTACCCTAGTGATGTGAATTATTTGCCTCTTTCTTTGGTTCTTCCTTCACAGTTTCTTCTCTTGTCCATCCCGTTTTCAGCATTGCCTGCAAGCACATGGAGGTGCTTTGCTGCCGCTATAATGTCTGGCTGGCTAGCAGAAGCCGGGAATAATGCTCTGAGGCCAGCTGGTTAGCTCGCGCATGTGAAGGCTGGAGACGCCCAGCCCTGAAATGTGATGAGGAGGAGTCCCACAGAGCAGTTGTTGGAGCAGTGTTGCTCATATTCTTCTGTAATTTCAAAGAAATCACTGGTTTCATTAAGTATGAGTTCTAACATTGATCTATAAATATCTCTCATGTTGACTCTCACAATGCACTCATTAGAAATTTAAGAATAAACTTCTGAAATAATTTAAAATTTAGAGGAAAGTTACAAGGACATGGCAAATAAATCAGCATCTGCTTCATTACGATTTCCCAACTGGAATACATTTTACTATATTTGTTCCTTCTCTGTCTCACTGTT
Source organism: Raphicerus campestris (assembly GCA_006410735.1). Classification (NCBI taxonomy): domain Eukaryota; kingdom Metazoa; phylum Chordata; class Mammalia; order Artiodactyla; family Bovidae; genus Raphicerus; species Raphicerus campestris. The sequence goes on from SJYW01033349.1 coordinate 357,888, forward strand.
TCCCTGCATACATACTAACTGCCATAGTATTTTCTTGAATTATTTGAGTGCAAGCTGCAAACATGATACCTCATCACTCTTAAGTATTCAATGTGTGTTTCCCCAAAAAAGATTCTCTCCTATATGACAACAGTTCAAACCTCCAAATCAGGAACTCCACATTGATGCGACACTGTCCAATCCACAGACTGTTTAAATTTTGCAAAACTGTCTCAACCGTTTCTCCTTTTCTTCCTGGTCCAGAGTCCATTCAGGATCATGTGTTGCAATTAATTGCTATAACTCCTCAGTCTCCTTAAATCTGGAATGAGTCCTCTATCTTTTCATGACTTTCATGACTGACAGTTTTAAAATGCACTAGCCCATCTGTTTATAGGATAGCACCATCTATTTTATACAATTTTGCCCAATTAATATTTCTAAAAATTTTAATCAAACCTCTCAGATAGTACCAATCCAAATCTCACATTGGCTCTCTTATGTTTACAGCTAAGTTAGGAGGTTAAGGAGTTTTCAAATGTTGCTTTTGTAGCTCATGTCATTTATTACATTTCACCACAGGTTATATTCATATTTATCCATTTGCTGATTTGTGGATTCATTTATTCAGTCATTGAAGGCCAGTGGCGTTCCATGTTATTTCACTTAAGGCTTGTGATACCTTATCAGATTAAATTTGTATTATTGGCCTCAATAATCAGATGAAAAATGAAGCTTACAAGAATCAAGCAATTCGTCAAAAGTCAAAATAATAAACGGTATAGCTGGGACTCTAATGCCAAAGCTATAATGCTTTCAAGGGCTTATTTACTGAGCACTGGCGATGGTGAAATTGAGACCCGTGTTCTTCAAAAACGTGCAGCTTACTGGAGATACAGGCGTGCAGATGGAGAGTGTAAATATTCAGATGCAGGGAATATAATTCATTCATTTTGAGTCCTGGCACTGCCTTATAATATGCAATCATCCAATATGCCCTGCTAAATAAATATATGTATTAAGTGGAAGGGGTTAAAAACACCCTGATTAATTAGTTATTTAATTATACCTAAGATTTGCAAATCCATTTTAACCTGGAGAATATTTTAATTTGAATAGTCAAAATAGCTTACATTTAAAACTATGTAATTTTAAATCAATTAGTACTTAAATGAGTGGTTACAAGCTATCTGTACACTGGCAGACAAATGTAGAGAATTTTGATTGCTACTAGTAAAGTTATATAATAAATTATTAAATTAATCTTGTGGGAATCTATGTTGAGTTAAATTATTGCATTTAATTCAAAATATGCTTTCCAAATTTTACCCCTCACTTTATTTCTGTAGGGTATTATCAGTTATGTAATTTCAGATGTAAATTTATGTAAAGTTTCTGTTATGGCCATTTCTGATTGCATAGCATAGTCGTAACTAAAGGATTTATGAATGTTAGCTAGGCTATTCATTTGTTCCTAGGATGTGTCCCCAAAAGAAACTCGTTTGCATTCTAGTGGAAATCTATACCAATGAACTCACTTTCTCTTAACATTTTGATATTTAGTACATTTATTTTTTGCATAAAGTTGAAACGTCATCATGAATCATTAGAAATGGGCAACTTGACCTAGCAGGAAACATAAGAGTATTTGAAACTAGGGAATGTGGATTGAAGAGCCAGTTCCAGCACTCACTGACTTTGGCAACTCACAACTTTCATGAACTGTAATTTTCTCTTCTGTATAAACAAGATAAGCACGCCTCCTTTATAATATTTCCATCCATAGTTATTTTTATGTTTAATTAAATGATGTTTGTGACAGTAATCTGTAACATTGAAAATGCTTGATAATAGAAGTTTTAATGGTAATTATAAGTAATAGATTAAAAATTAAAATGAGCACAATATTGAGCACATTATATCAGAACACTAAAAACAGGTTATCCTGGTTCATTGATATAGATATAGATATATAGTTGCTTAATGGATAACTTTGTTAAACCTTGTTATTGTAATATATTAAGATAATTACTTTAACATCATTTTCTCTAAGATTTCCTCAGTATTTATTGTAGAGGATCAGTAGCTTATTCTACAAGCACATACTGAGACCACAATGAGTTAACACTATCTAGTCACTAAAATTTGTATGGAGTCCTGAAAGTGAAAGTGAAGTCGCTCAGTCATGTCCGGACTCTTTGTAAGCCCATGGATGTAGCCTAACAGGCTCCTCCATCCATGGGATTTTCTAGGCAAGGGTACTGGAGTGGGTTGTCATTTCTTTCTCCAGGAGATCTTCCCGACCCAGGGATTGAACCCGGGTCTCCCGCATTGTAGGCAGACCATCTGAGTCACCAGGGAAGTCCTCATATATCACTGCTGCTGCTGCTGCTAAGTCGCTTCAGTTGTTTCCGACTCTGTATGACCCCACAGATGGCAGCCCACCAGGCTCCCCCTTCCCTGGGATTAACCAGGCAAGAACACTGGAGTGGGTTGCCATTTCCTTCTCCAATGCATGAAAGTGAAAAATGAGAGTGAAGTTGCTCAGTCGTGTCCAACTCCTAACGACCCCGTGGACTGTAGCCCGCCGATGGGTGTATAAATGTTATAAGCACTTTAGAAAATCGCCAGTTTCTTTTATTTTTCATTTCAGAAATTGTATTACATTATATTTATCTTACTGACTCTGTTTTATCACGGCATATCTTGTTATACTAATTACAACCCAACATCCACAATTGTCCTGGGCCATTGGAATCCACATCTCTCCCTTCAGTGCCCGGGAAATGAACAAAAGATCTCTTTCTCTATGTCTATATTTTACTCCCAAAGCTTAGTGAAACTAGAGTGTGTTAGTTCTAAAAACATTTCTTTTGCATTCTCTGACTAATACATTCACACACACCACAGTTTTGGGTTACTGGCCTTTATAAAGACCCCACTGAGAGATGTAAAGATTTTTAAAAATATAAATTTATTTATGTTAATTGGAGGTTAATTACTTTACAATATTATATTGATTTTGCCATACATCGACATGAATCCGCCACAGGTATACATGTGTTCCCCATCCTGAACCCCTCTCCCTCCTTCCTCCCTATACCATCCCTCTGGGTTGTCCCGGTGCACCAGCCCCAAGCATCCAGTATCCTGCATTGAACCTGGAGTGGTGATTTGTTTCATATATGATATTATACATGTTTCAGTGCCATTCTCCCAAATCATCCCACCCTTTCCCTCTCCCACAGAATCCAAAAGACTGTTCTGTACCTCTGTGTCTCACATTTTAGGCAGTGCAAATGGTAGTTTTCATAGCTGAACAAAAAGCATCACTGTTTATTTGCCAATACAGATAAACATGAATGACGTTATTCTTCGAAGAGTCTAGTGACAACTAGCCCACAGAGTGTCCCACAGTTGCTGAGTCCTGGGGTTCCTTAGTGTGGGACCTGCTTCTCTCTCGATATTGCGGTTTGAAGCACGTGCTGTGCTCCATTTCTCAGTTCCTGATGTGGTTAAACTGCGTATCTACTCTATGACTCCTCAGTTCTCCTCCTAGAAACTCACCCAGCAGAAGTGAGTGCTTCTGTCCACATAAAGACTTGTATGGCCACATTCATTGTTAGCTTGAAACTGGAAATAACTCAAATGTCCAGTTTTGAGAGAATAGTTAAAACTGGGGCCTATTCATACAGAAAAATATTTCAAAGCAGTCCAAAGGAGCAGACAAGTGATGTATACAACACTAGTGTATCTTAAAACCATTGTGTTGAAAGAAACCAGACACAAAATAATGCATAATTAATGATTTAATTTATATGAAGTGAAAGAACAGATTAAGCTCATCCGCACTAATACAAATTCGAATAGCAGTTGCCTCTAGGTGGTGGGTGGGACTGTGGGTATGGGGGGAAGCTGACTGGAAACGAGCAGGAGCGAACTTTCTGGGGTGATGGAAATATGCTAAATCTTGATCTGGATGATGCTTACCTGGAATCACTATATTTGTTAAAATTTAGTGGTCTGCATTTCATATTTATGCACTTTATTGTATATTAATTATAGATCAATAAAGTACTGTGAGCTACATTACCACGTTTATGAGCTCTGGTGTGTGCTTTTTACTTTGAGGGAACATTTGCTGTCTGGATTAATCGGGTAAAGTCCTGGAATCCGCTCGTGTCATAGTGGCGGCGGAGAGCGAGGGGGCAGCTCTAGATACACAGGGGCAGTAATCCTTCAGTGGAGGGATATACACTTATACACAGGCACCGCACAGTGGATGGAACCATTTACTCAGTTGCATGATATTTTCAGAAGCCTTCTCAGAAGCTAATTCTAGACTGCTGAATGCAAACTTGTGAAGTCAAGCAGGGGCAAGGAAGAGATATAAAGGTCTCTGGGCTTTTTCATACATCTGTGGTCAGCAGGTAGGTCAGCTGGCCCTGGCAGCTGGAGAATTTAGTCTGATAGTTGGTATGATGTTGATCTGGCTTTTTGATTCTCTTTCATGTGGCTTGTCATTATTCATTTCACTCGGGCCCTTGTACATGGTAGGGTCAGAGTACCAAGAGAATCAAGAAATAAAACCTTTATATGTAAGTTCTTTTCATGTCTTTTACAGCACTTCGAGTAATATTCTGTTGTCCCAAAGCACATCGTATGTTCAACTCAGTTTGAATAGTTAGCAAAGTTAAATTCCATCTTTCAATGGGAAGGAAAGAATTTAACAACATTTTTGGGTCATCTATATAAAAATCTCCACTCAAGATTTGTTTTATATATTTACTTTCCATTTTTTTTTTTTCAGAAAACACCTTTTCTTAGAAGTTTCTAGGCAAGGTAATTTGTAATAGGTAGTTAAATAAGCATCAAGTCATATTACAGAATTTAATCACAGTTTCAACTTTAAAAGCCTAGGGGCAAAAGAGAAGGCTGGCTGGAATAAGATTTGGGAAAACTTTTACAAACTAGAAATAAATTTGTTACGGCTATGAGTGTTATGGGCCTCCCAGGTGGTGTTAGTGGTGAAAAACCTGTCTGCCAATGTAGGGGACGTAAGACATGCAGAGATGATCCCTGGGTTGGGAAGATCTCCTGGAGGAGGGCAAAGCAACCCACTCTAGTGTTCTTGTCTGGAGAATCCCATGGATAAAGGAACTTCGTGGGCTACAGTCCATGTGGTCACAAACAGTCAGATACAACGGAAGCAATTTAGCATGAACGCATGGGTATTATGGGTATGGATATAGTTTATCATTTTTATTATTTCTTTTGGTTTTATATAAGAGAATGTCAACTCAAACTAGTTNGTCACAAACAGTCAGATACAACGGAAGCAATTTAGCATGAACGCATGGGTATTATGGGTATGGATATAGTTTATCATTTTTATTATTTCTTTTGGTTTTATATAAGAGAATGTCAACTCAAACTAGTTTAAGCGCAAAAGAGAATTTATTAAAGGGATATGGAAATGACTCACGGATCCCAGGGAGAATGCTATCTTGCCCTCAGGGTACTGAAAAACCTCTATCTTCTCCGATTATCATCTCTTCACATCTCATAATTTTTTTCTTTGGCTCGTCACTCTGACAGAAAATGACTTTTAACAACACCTGGCAGCCAATATGCTACCATTTAGAATCTTAGAGAACGAACTCTGACACAGGTCCAAAAGTTGGGGTACCGATGGGCCTAGTTGTCCTTGACTAATGCTCATTCCTTGAGGTCAGGTGAAGTCGCTCAGTCATGTCCAACTCTGCAACCCCATGGAATGTGAGCTACCATGCTCCTCTGTCCATGGGATTTTCCAGGCAAGAGTACTAGACTGGGTTGCCGTTTCCTTCTCCTGAGGATCTTCCCGACCCAGGGATCGAACCGAAGTCTCCCGCATTGTAAGCAGATGCTTTACCGTCTGAGCCACCAAGGAAGTGAAAAGTGACTGCTGCCATGGCTATGACGTATATGGAAAAGCAACGATTTCAAGAAATTTGGGGAGAATATACTAGGAGGAAATGTGTTGAGAACATTATATGTAGCCTTTATGCTTTATATACAAATAGTTTTTCTTTTCATATGTGCCTCTGCACCAANAGGCTCTTTAGTTCTTCTTTGTTTTCTCCCATAAGGGTGGTGTCATCTGCATATCTGAGGTTGTTGATATCTCTCCCAGCAATCTTGATTCCAGCTTGTGCTTCATCCAGCCTGGCAGTTTCCTATGCTATACAGTAAATCTTTGTTTCTTGTTGCATATCTATGTTTTAATTAGAAATTTAACATTCTGATTCATAATAAGTCAAACAAGTGGAAGCAAAGTGTCATAATTTTTTTAGTTAGGCAAAAATTCATAAGTTTTCTAAAATATATATTGTGCATATTTGTATATCTGTAACAAAAGCCTTTCTACTCCATTTGAAAAAGACTTGGGAAAGAACATTTAAAAAAAGGAAGATATAGAGAAACTGGAGAACATAAACTAGATGAAATCAAAGCTCAGAATATGAAATAGAAAAATTGACACAAAATAGATAAAAGATCATAATAGCTTGACTATAAAGAAAGCTGAGCAACAAAGAACTGATGTTTTTGAATCATGGTGTTGGAGAAGATTCTTGAGAGTCCTTTGGACTGCAAGGAGATCCAAGTAGTCAATTCTAAAGAAAATCAGTCCTGAATTGGAAGGACTGATGTTGAAGCTGAAACTCCAATACTTTGGCCACTTGACGTGAAGAAATGACTCACCGGAAAAGACCCTGATGCTGGGAAAGATTGAAGGCAGGAGGAGAAGGGGACGACAGAGGAAGAGATGGTTGGATGGCCCTGACTCAATGGACATGAGTTTGAGTGAATTCCAGGAGTTGGTGATGGACAGGGAAGCCTGGCGTGCTGCAGTCCATGGAGTCACAAAGTGTCAGACACTATTGAGTGAGTGAACTGAACTGAAAATATCATCATATAGTCCAGTTGCTTTTAAACATTACTGCGCATTAGAAACACACCTGGAACTCTGGAGAGGAAAGAGAAATATTGAGTATTTGTTTTTTTCAAAAAATTTTAAGGTAATTCTGATATGCATTTGGATTTTGCCATGTGGTTACCAACTTTTCTATTCGATCTTAGTTTTGGTGATACAGAGTTCTATTATTTTTCTGTTGAGCAATCATGATACAAGGGTGTTCAGTGAGTAATAGTTACATAATTACAATAGTAAAAAGTGTTTATCAGTTTTCACAATCAATAGGGCTGCCATCTANAGTATTTGTTTTTTAAAAAAATTTTAAGGTAATTCTGATATGCATTTGGATTTTGCCATGTGGTTACCGACTTTTCTATTAGATCTTAGTTTTGGTGATACAGAGTTCTATTATTTTTCTGTTGAGCAATCATGATACAATGGTGTTCAGTGAGTAATAGTTACATAATTACAATAGTAAAAAGTGTTTATCAGTTTTCACAATCAATAGGGCTGCCATCTATGGGGTCGTACAGAGTCGGACATGACTGAAGCGACTTAGCAGCAGCAGCAGCAGCCAGACAAAAAATAAAAGGTAGTCACAACTGTAAGCCATAATGGGAACATGATTAAGCTAACAATATAAAGTAATATGTATGATTTAGGAGGGCGGTCAAGCAGAGTGATGTGGTAATGTGGTAAGTGAAAGTGCGTGAAGGCACGTGTTCTCGTCTACCCAGCCAGTCCGTCTTTTAGTCAGTGCATTTTATCCATTTACATTTAAGGTAATGATCGATATTGTGAACCTATTACCATTTTCTTAATTGTCTAGGGTTTATTTTCTGTAGGTATTTTCCTTCTCTTGTGTTCCCTGCCTAGAAAGCTTCCTGCCTAGGTAAGTAGTGGCAGCAATCTGCTCTAGGGATGATGGATTTTTTTTTATTGTGGATTATTATTTAGTATTGTCAGTATATGATAACAGTAAAATTATTATTTTTTAATNAGAAAGCTTCCTGTCTAGGTAAGTAGTGGCAGCAATCTGCTCTAGGGATGATGGATTTTTTTTTATTGTGGATTATTATTTAGTATTGTCAGTATATGATAACAGTAAAATTATTATTTTTTAATTATCTAAGGGTAATACAGCCCTCTTGTTATCTATAAGGGACTGTCAACTTGCATTACCCCTTCTTCCTTGATAAAGCCATTTACCTTCTAATATTTTTTAGTAGTATTTTTAAAATTAATGTTTTGCCTCTTTGTTTTTTCCACTAATGGCTCGGATGATATCTGTTCAGTTTCTATTTGTTTTATGGTTACCCTGATAATGTCTACATTTATCCTCAACCTATCACACTCTGTTTACAATGCCTTCACTCCTCTCTAGGACGATACAATGGCTTTAGAATATTTAACTACAATTACTCTCTTCATGACATAAATATTATTTATGTTTTATCTCTCACAATCTTACTAAAAATTGCATAAAACATTATTCACATTATTTTTTATAGTCAGAGGTCTTTCTGATTTACATGCATTATTTATCATGTCTAGCCCTTTAAGTCTTCCTGCATCTTAGACATTTCATCTGACATAATTTTCTCTTTTCCTGAAGTATATTTATTGAAGTTTCTCTCATGAGAGTTTGCTAAAGACAGATGCCCTCACTTCTTTATTTGAAAATGTCTTTATTTCATCTTCATTTTTGAGAAAATTTCTTTCAAGATATATTCTTTTAGCACATTGACAGGTTATTATTTCCTGGCTTCCAGCATTGCATTGGAGAAGTCAACTTTAAAACTTGACCTTTGAAGATAATCTTTAAAGATCTGTCTCATGTTGTTATTCTGCAGATGCACCGTGCGTTTCTTAGGTGTACCTCTTTATTTATTTCTGTAAGATCGTTGGGCATCTTTAGTCTTTGGATCCGTGTCTGTAACAGACAGCCTCTAAATGTCTCCCAGTGGCCCTGCCCCCTTGCGTCCATGCCCTAATTTGGTCCGGTTGGCTTGGGTTGGCCAGTAGAATGTTGCAAGAGCGATGGTATGTTACATCTGAGATTATTCCTCAGATCTCTCTCCCACCCTTTCTCTCTTGCGGATAATTTTCTCTGGGAAAGTCAGCTGCCATGTTGTTACATATTGTTAATCGCACTTCTGATAGACGCATGTGATGAGGGGATTGAAGCCTTGCGCCAACAGCCATGCTGGTGATTTTGCAATCAATGCCTTCACTCCAGTCAAGCTTTCAGGCGACTGACTGTCACCTCATGACATGCTTGCTTTAAGCCAGACCCATCTAAGTCACTTCTGAATTCCTGAACTTGTCTTTGTAAAATAATACATGTTTGTTGTCTAAGCCACTAAGATTTGGGGTAATTTGTTACATAGCAATAAATAACTAGTAAATCGGTTTTCCTCATTTCTGGAAAATTCCCAGCCATATCTCTTCTACTGTTGTTCCTGCTTTGCTTTGTTCTCTCTGCTTCTTTTGATCCTCTCATGTAAAAGTCCATTTCATTCCCACTTTATTTTCCATTTTGTTTTCTCACATTGTGCCACATTCTATGTAATTTATCCTGACTTACTCTACCTCATGAAGTCTGATACTATTGAGAAATAAAGTCTGTCAAAACATTTTCTTATCACACTGATGAAAAATATATTCAGTTTTAACTTTGAAAGGGAAAGCATTTGTTTTAAAATTAGCCCGCGGTTATCTTTTTTATGAATATAGATGCAAAATTATCAGTAAAATATTAGCAAACCAGATTCAACAACAATAGAAAAATCATATATCATGATCAAATGGGATTCATTCCAAGTTCACATGATGTTACAACATATGCAAATAAATCAATGTGATATATAACATCAAAAAAAGATAAAACCCACTTGATCATCCCAATAAATGTAAAAAAAGGATTTGACAAAATTCAACATCCATTCATGATAAAAACTTTTACCAAAATGAGTATAAAGGGAATATATCACAATATAATAAAAGCTATAAAAAACTCATAGTCAATATTATACTAAATGGTGAAAAGTTGGAAACATTCCTGCTACAATCTAAAGCAAGACAAAGATGCCCACTCTCACAGCTTCTATCAACATAGTACTGGAATTCCGAGTCACAGCAATCAGACAAGAAAGAGAAATAAAAGATATGCAGATTGGAAGAGAAATGGTAAAATTGTCATTATATTCAGATGATATGATACCGTATATAAAAAACCCTAAAGATTCCATCTGAAAACTACTAGAACTGATAAATGAATTCAGCGAGGTAACAGGATATAGTATTAACATATGGAAATTGGTTGCATTTGTTTACATTAACTATGAAATATTAGAAAAGAAATGTAAAAAGAAAATCTTTTAAAATCACACTTAAAAAAAAATCCCACAATACTTTAGAAATAAATGTGACCAAGGAGGTGAAAGAACCTAGTTTTAGCAAGAATCTTTGTAAGTTTAACCAGAATTCTCCACCATCAATATCTGATTATCTTTCATATTTGATCTTCCATCTCCTCACTGTCCTCCATGTAGTATCTCATCACACTGGCCCTCCTTCAGTAAGAATCTTGTTAGATCAGTGAGCAAAAATTATTCTGTCCTTTAGTAGTTTTCCACCACTGACTCCCCAGCTTGTTCCTTAGCTATAAAATTCTGACTTTCCTTTGTTATACCTGGAACTGAGCCCAATCTCTCCCCTTCTGCAAAACAGCCTATCATGAGCATTCCTTTGAATAAAGTCTGTTTCAAAATTTTAACAGTTTCATGAGTAATTTTTCTCTAACAGTTTCATGAGTAATTTTTTCTCTAACAGTTTCATGAGTGATTTTTTTTCTCTAGCAGTTTCATGAGTAATTTTTTCTCTAACTGTTCACCACCACACCAAGGCATGGTCTCTGGTCTCTGTCCCAGCTAATTGTGGCTTCTGCTTCACCAGATCCTATGTGGTTCCTGGGTTTTGACCTTCACCCCCAGATAAGCCATCCAAGTGAAATTTCAAAATTTCTTGCATAGACAAATGCCTTCAAAGTAAACATATCTTCTGAGTTTGTTTTCCCTTCTAGATCCCCATTTTCTCCTCAGCTGTGGCCTAGAAATTTCTCACCATTTGTCAGCTATTTTTCAGTATTTCCAAGAGAGTACTTTTCACATTCCTGGTCAAATTCATTTGGTAGGGTTTGTTTGCATACCATCAGCTTTCTCTCATATAGAATGAGAACTATAACANTTATCTTAGCTGAATAAGGAGAGGAGAGATTCTGGTTGAGAGAAAGCTCTCCCCCTACTTCCACTCCCCAATTAGAAGAGGGAAAGAAAAAGTAGGAAAATGGGGAAGTTGTGAAAATGCCTCTGGGTCTGGCCATTTGAAGCAGAGAGGGTCGTGCGCAGCTGACTGTGAGGGACGGAATCTGCTCGGGGCGGGAGTGTGTGTGAGAGCAACACCAGGCGGGCTGTGCCGGGCCCAGGAATCACGTCTGCATGACTCCACGTACGCATTCCCTCCCTGAAAATCCAGAGCCCTTCCATGACTGAGGCACGGACAGTGCAGTTGTCATGAACCACAATGGCAGAGTGAGGAAAAAGAAGAAGAAACAGGCATTTTCATTATATATGTAGAAGGAGTAAACGACAAGCTTCCACTGTGTAACACAGGGAATTATGTTCAATATCCTGAGATAAACCATTAAAGAACATGAAAAAAATGTATATGTAGCTGAATCACTCTGCTGTATCACTGAAATAAACACAACATTGTAAATCAACTATACTTCAGTTTAAAAAAAGTAAAAGAAATAGGCAGTTTTTGTGGGCAGTGTACATGGATAAGGTAGAGCCAGACCAGGGGATAAGTTATAAGGAATAGGCTGAATTTTCCTTCTGCTGACAGTCTTGATTATGATATATTAGTTTGGGGACAATCAGGGATCAAGGGAAAGCTTTCGAGAGGAGCTGAGAGACCGCGGTGACCCTAGAAGGGCACTTGACTGTTATACCATTGAGATGATACCAATAGCAAATGTTTACATGACATTTACCACATGCAAGGGACTATCCTAGGTGCTTTACACGTACATGAAGAAAAAGTGAAAGTGAAGTTGCCCAGTTGTGTCCGACTCTTTGCGACCCCTAGGACTATAGCCAATCAGGCTCTTCCATCCATAAGATTTTCCAGGCAGAGGATCTTCCCAACCCAAGGAACGAACCCAGTTCTCCTGCTCTGCAGGCAGACGCGTTAACCTCTGAGCCACTAGGGAAGACCCTTTACATGTACATGAATCCACTTAATCTCCACACCGCTTTGTGAGGTGGGTGTTATTATTTTATAGACAAAGCACCTCTGAAGCCAAGAGAAGTTGAAGTGGGGTCTGAATCCAGGCAGCGTGGCTCCAGTGTCTGTGCTGTTAATCGCCTTGCTGCAGTGAGATTCACAAGTCCACGCGAAGAACTCGGAAACCTCACGGTCATTTATCAATGCAGCATCCAATGAGGGACTACGTGCAGATATTGAGTAAGGCCCATCACTTTTGCCCAAACTCTGTAAACTGAGCTTTTATTTTTTTAAAAAAATTTAAGAAGTATGAAAGATGGGATTCCACCTCTTAGAAATCATGCTTTAATTAGTTTCAGATACTTCCTAGGAAATCTAGTTTTCAAAATTTCCCCAGATGATTTCATCATGCAGTCCAGTGTTAAACATTGTCTTAACAAGACTTTTTCCATTAAGTTAAGCATCCCTTGGATGATTAAGCCACCTGTTCTCAACAAATGGACCACTCTCTTCCCCCGACTTCATCAGCAGTACCTGGGAACTTGCTGTTGCTCAGTCATGTCCTACTCTTTGTGACCCCATGGGCTATAGCCCACCAGGCTCCTCTGTCCATGGGGATTCTCCAGGCAAGAATACTGGAGTGGGTTGCCATGCTCTCCTCCAGGGGATCTTCCCAACCCAGGGATCAAACCCAGGTCTCCCTCATTGCAGGCAGATTCTTTACCATCTGAGCCACCAGGGAAACTTGCTAGAAATGGAAATCGTTTGGCCCTATCCAGACCTATTAAATAAGAAACACTTTTAAGGGGCCTAGTAATGTGTGTTTTAGCTGGTAATTTTCTTGGTAATCTGATGCATGTTAAAGTTTGAGAACCACTGATCTTAAGTAATTACCACAGCTCACTTGTATATATGTTTCACTTTGAAGTCATCAGTGTTAAATGTTAGGTTGCTTAAATGTTTTTCCTGTTTTGAATACTAGATGGTTATGTTACAGTTTGTATTTCTTCTGTATTTTACCCATCTAATTTTCAACATTATTAGATAAGCTCTCAATCTGTCCGTTGTAAATCCATGTTAAGAGATTTTGTTTGGATAAGGCTGCATTGTCTTAAGCTTTATGCTGCATTTTTCCTCCATGAGACACACATGGGAATTATGAATAATTCATCATCTACCAATAGCCTGATAGTGTTTTGGTTAATTAACCTAAAATGTAGGAAACAGAATAGCTTTTATTAAGAAAATATCTCTGGGGAATAAGTCAGGAGATAAAAAGCAGTATATAAAATCTAGTCTCCTGTCACTTTTCTAACTTTTTTTGTTATGTGAATTATAGTAATTGTTGCAGTAGGGAAGTAAACACTTGGGAAATCAGCTGGTGGCTTAGACAAGGTTGAAATCATTACCCAATATGGTCACCCTGTTATCGTGTCTGGTTCTTGGCTCTGCAGGCTGAGAAATTAATTTTTCAAGCTTGCCCTTAGGTGATATCCTCAGGGCATTCTTACCACACCAAACCCCTAAGAGACTAGTGTGTTACCCAGAGTTCTAACTTATTAACTTGTTATTTTAAATATTTAACTTTCAGTTAGGGTAGAGGGAATTCTCTTTCCTTTCAGCAAAGCTATAAGAAGAGACAAATTGTAATTAAAAGGCTGTTTGGTGAGCATAGAGCCAGTCCAGAGGGAATGAGTTGAAGGATAGATGTCCATTGCATCTGTCTTTCACTTGAGGTTATGAGGGGGAGAGAATCTTATTGCTAAAATCAGAATAGGCTGTTCTCTGGGTCCTCCTAGATGCTTTCTTTTTAGAGAACCCTTCCTATTCTTCCTGTTTGATCATTCACTTTTCCTTGATATATATTCTCTGTTTATTATGGAAACAATGCAATTGATTTGATTATATGTTCTAATCATCCTTCATGACAATGACTTTTAAAGAGAACTATTCTAATTTATCGAATGTTGATTTTCTATACTTTCATTTTATGTTCAAAGTATGCTTTGAATTTGCATGTGTGTGTTTCTACTTGCTTGCGGAAGTGGAGGTGAGTAAGTTGACCNTTAAAGAGAACTATTCTAATTTATCGAATGTTGATTTTCTATCCGTTCATTTTATGTTCAAAGTATGCTTTGAATTTGCATGTGTGTGTTTCTACTTGCTCGCGGAAGTGGAGGTGAATAAGTTGATCACAATTATATTGTGTTTTCTTAAATCTAGGACACTATTATTGAGAAAAAATAATTTGTAGTAGGAATAAAACTCTGCTAATCATGACACAATGCTTTAGCACTTAGATGCTTATTTTATATTTATAGAAGCAACACTTTTAAGGAAATGCACCCATCTCCTCCTGGGAGAGCGCCAAAATCACAACTAACAGTTGAACAACCGTCGACAGGAGGACACTGGAACCTACAAAAAAAGATGCCTTATGTCCAAAGACAAAGAAGAAGCCGCAGCGAGATGGTAGGAGGAGTACAATCATGATAAAATCAAATCCCATGCCTGCTGGGTGGGTGACCCCCGAACTGGAGAGCAATAGTACCAAAGAAGTTCCTGCACTGTTGTGAAGGTTCAGAACCCGAAGTCAGGCTGTCCAGCCTGGGCACCCGACAAAGGGACAGGGAATCCAGGGAATCTGACCTTGAAGGCCAGAGGGACTTGACTACAGGCCTTCCACAGGACTGGGCGAAACAGGGGCTCCAGTCTTGGAGGGCACACACAAAATCTTGCACGCACCAAGACTCAGAGGAAAGGGGCAGAGACCCCACGGGAGACTGAGACGAAACTACTTGCGCGTGTTGGAGGGTCTCCTGTGGAGGCGTGGGTCGGCAGGGGCTCCCCGCAGGGACGGGGCATGGCAGCAGCTGGCTGGGAAGGCCCCCTTTGGAGTAAAGCCTCTTGGAGGTCACCGTTAACTGGACCATAGAGCCTGTGGCCCAGCCGTCTGGCCCACCTCAGGCCAAAAAACTACCATGCAGGGGGTTCAGCCCCACCATCAGCAGATGATTGGATGAGAGCTTTACTGAGCAGGCCCTGCCCACAGAGCAAGACTCAGCTTTCCCACCAACGGTCCCTACACAAGTCTCAGCCTCTTCCATCAGGAGGGCAGACAAAAGAAGCAAGAAGAACAGCAATCCCACAGTGACTGAAATAGGAAATATTTGACGAGATAATAGTTGAAAACTTCCCTAACATGGGAAAAGAAATAATCAACCAAGTCCAGGAAGCACAAAGAGTCCAGGCAGAATAAACCCCAGGAGGAACACACTGAGACACAGAGTAATCAAACTGACAAAAATTAAAGACAGATAAAATATTAAAAGCAACAAGGGGAAAATGACAACATACAAGTGAACTCCCATCAGGCTATCAGCTGATTTCTCAACAGAAACTCTACAAGGAAGAGAACGGCACCATCTCTTTAAAATGATGAAAGGGGAGAACCTGCAACCAAGAACACTCTACCCAGCCAGACTCTTACCTGATGGAGAACGCAAAAGCTTTCTGGACAAGCAAAAGTTAAGAGAATTTGGCACCACCAAACCAGCTTTACAAGACCTACTAAGGGAACTCTTCTAGGCAGAAAACAAGAGACCCCTAACTACAGAAAATAAACCCAAAATAATTTAAAAAACAGTAATAGGATCACGCATATTGATTAAACGCACCAAAAGACAAAGGCTGGCTGAGCAGATGAAAACACATGCATGTGGGCACTTCCACTCACCACATCACTCTGCTTGATACCCACCCCCCGCCACTGAATGTAATTATTCTATATTGTTACGTTAATCATGTTCCATTATGGCTTGCAATAGTAATTACCTTTTACTTTTGTCTGGCTATTGATTGTGAAAATCGATAAATATCTTTAACTATTGTGATTATATAACTATTACTCACTTAATACCATTGTATCATGATTAGTCAACAGAAAACTAACAGAATTCTATTTTCACCAAAACTACCACTTAATAGAAAAACATGTAATAACTTCTAAAATCCAGATGCATGTCAGAATTATCTTGAGCTTTCTTGAAAAATACAAATGCTCAGGTTTTTTTTTTTTTTTGCCAGAGCTTCAGATATGTTTCTAATGAGCAACCATGTTTGAAAACAACTGGACTATATGAGGATCTTTTATCTGGTTTATTTCACTTTTTATATTTCGTATTCAGTGCTTTCATTTTATTAAGTTTGTCTTTTCCAACTTTTCCATCTCTTCTTCTTCTTTTTTTTTTGATGTTCCTAAGGACCACTTGACTTCACATTCCAGGATGTCTGGCTCTAGGTGAGTGATCACACCATCGTGATTATCTGTGTCATGAAGATCTCTTTTGTATAGATCTTCTGTGTATTCTTGCCACCTCTTCTTAATATCTTCTGCTTCTGTTAGGTCCATACCATTTCTGTCCTTTATTGAGCCCATCTTTGCATGAAATGTTCCCTTTCTATCTTTAATTATCTTGAACAGATCTCTAGTCTCTCCCATCTATTGTTTTCCTCTATTTCTTTGCATTGATCACTGAGGAAGGCTTTCTTATCTCTCCTTGCTATTCTTTGGAACTCTGCATTCAGATGCTTATATCTTTCCTTTTCTCCTTTGCTTTTCACTTCTCTTCTTTTCACAGCTATCTGTAAGGCCTCCTCAGACAGCCTTACAAAAAAAAAAATTGCTTTCTTTTCCATTTCTTTTTCTTGGGGATGGTCTTGATCCCTGTCTCCTGTACAGTGTCATGAACCTCATTCCATAGTTCAACAGGCACTCTATCTATCAGATCTAGTACCTTAAATTCATTTCTCACTTCCACTGTATAATCATAAGGGATTTGATTTAGGTCATACTTGAATGGTCTGGTGGTTTTCCATTCTTTCTTCAATTTAAGTCTGAATTTTACAATAAGGAGTTCATGATATGAGCCATAGTCAGCTCCCAGTCTTATTTTTGCTGACTGTATAGAGCTTCTCCATCTTTGGCTGCAAAGAATATAATCAATCTGATTTCAATGTTGGCCATCTGGTGATGTCCATGTTAGAGTCTTCTCTTGTTTTGTTGGAAGAGGGTGTTTGCTATGACCAGCGCATTCTCTTGGCAAAACTCTATTAGCCTTTGCCCTGCTTCATTCTGTACTCCAAGGCCAAATTTGCCTATTGCTCCAGGTGTTTCTTGACTCCCTACTTTTGCGTCCCAGTTCCCTATAATGAAAAGGACATCTTTTTTGGGTGTTAGTTCTAAAAGGTCTTGTAGGCCTTCATAGAACCGTTGAGCTTCTTCAGCATTACTGGTTGTGGCATAGACTTGGGTTACTGTGATATTGAATGGTTTGCCTTGGGAACAAATAGAGATCATTCTGTCATTTTTGAGATTGCATCCAAGTACTGCATTTCAGAATCTTTTGTTGACTATGATGGCTACTCTATTACTTCTAAGGAATTCCTGCCCACAGTAGTAGATATAATGGTCATCTGAGTTAAATTCACTCATTTTGGTACATCTTAGTTCACTGATTCCTAGAATTTCGACTTTCACTCTTGCCATCTCCTATTTGACCACTTCCAATTTGCCTTGATTCATGGACCTAACATTCCAGGTTCCTATGCAATATTGCCCTTTACAGCATCAGACCCTGCTTCTATCACCAGTCACATCCACAACTGTGTTGGTTTTGCTCTGGTTTCATTCTATGGTTTGGCTTGGTTTGGTTCCAACACTATGAGGTTTCCAGGCAAGAATATTGGAGTGGGTTGCCATTTCCTTCTCCAGGAGATCTTCCCGACCCAGGAATTGAACTCGGGTCTCCCACATGGTAGGCATGGTAGGCAGATGCTTTACCCTCTGAGCCACCAGGGAAGATAACACTATGTTAGTTTCTATTAAATAACATAGTGATTTAATGTTTCTATATATTTCAAAGTGATCATCATGATAAGTTATGAGGTGTCATTTATACAAAGATATTACATAGTTAAAAACTATATTTCCCACATTCTACATTTTATACCCGTGACGGTTATCTTGAAACTGAAAGTTTATACTTCTTAATCTTTCTCACTTATTTCTTTCCTCCCCAACCTCCTTCCCTCTGGCAACCATCTATTTGTTCTCAGTATCTATAACTCTGCTTTATTATGTTCATTTGTTTTGTTTTTTTATGATACATATAAGTGAAATCATAGTATTTGTCTTTGTCTTAGCAGATTTTTGATTAATGATAGCCCTTATGCAACATATAAATTGATCACACCACCTTTCTTTAATGACTTTGATTTTTTTCTATTTATTTGGAGGGAATTGGCAGTTTTCTCCACCTTCAGTTGCATTGCATGGTGTGGGGAGGTAATATAGCACCTTGCAACATCAGCAACACCTGAACATTCACTAGCACTGTAGAGTCTCTGGCCCACCCAGACTCGCTGAATCAGAATCTGCCTGTTTAACAAAATCCCTAGGTGATTCAATGCTGTTGACTCTGTGGCTCACTCACAACAAACTGGAAAATTCTTAAAGAAATGGGAATATCAGACCACGTGACCTGCCTCCTGAGATTCTATATTCAGGTCAAGAAGCAACAGTTAGAACTGGACATGAAACAACAGACTGGTTCCAAATCCGGAAAGGAGTATGTCAGGCTGTGTATTGTCACCCTGCTTATTTAACTTATATGCAGAGTGGTAGTGGTGGTGGTTTAGTTGCTAAATCAGGTCCGAGTCTTGCAATCCCATGGACTGTAGCCCACCAGGCCCTTCTGTCCATGGGATCCTCTAGGCAAGAATACTGGAGTATATGCAAAGTACATCATGAGAAATGCTCGGCTGGAAGAAGCACAAGCCAGAATCTAGACTGCTGGGAGAAATATCAATAACCTCAGATGTGCAGATAACAACAACCCTTATGGCAGAAAGTGAAGAAGAACTAAAGAGCCTCTTGATGAAAGTGAAAGAGGAGAGTGAAAAAGTTGGCTTAAAACTCAACATTCGTAAAACTAAGATCATGGCATCTGGTCCCATCACTTCATGGGAAATAGATGGAGAAACAGTGAGAGACTTTATTTTGGGCAGCTCCAAAATCACTGCAGATGGTGATTGCAGCCATGAAATTAAAACACACTTGCTCCTTGGAAGAAAAGTTATGACCAACCTAGACAGCATATTAAAAAGTAGAGATTTACTTTACCAACAAAGGTTCTACTAGTCAAGGCTATGGCTTTTCCAGTAGTCAGGTATAGATGTGAGAGTTGGACTATAAAGAAAGCTGAGCTCAGAAAAGTTGATGCTTTTGAAGTGTGGTGTTGGAGAAGATTCTTGAGAGTCCCTTGGACTGCAGGGAGATCCAACCAGTCCATCCTAAAGGAAATCAGTCCTGAATATTCATTGGAAGGACTGATGCTGAAGCTGAAACTCTTAACACTTTGTCCACCTGATGCAAAGAGTTGACTCATTGGAAAATACCCTGATGCTGGGAAAGATTGAAGGAGGGAGGAAAAGGGGACAGAGGATGAGGTGGTTGGATGGCATTACTGACTCGATGGATATGAGTTTGAGTAAATTCTGGGAGTAAAGCCTGGCATGCTGCAGTCCATGGGGTCACAATGAGTTGGACACGACCGAGTGACTGAACTGAGACAGATGATTCAAATTAGCCAGGCGTCCCAATGCATCACAATTTTATCCATTTGTAGGACTCTTCCTTTCTTAATTACTGTAATGTTTTGACTGCTCCTTTGCAAGAAAATAAGGATTTGAGGTAATTTCTCCAACAACGATTATTATTTACATAATTATTTCCCCACTCCTTTATTTCTATGTCTTTCTGTACACTTAGGTTAGTTTTAGTAATAAGTCACGGTCTATTTTTTTGAAGGCATTTAAATCATAATTCCACTCCTAATAGCAAGAGTGCATATAATCCAACTGAAACAAAAACAGTTTGCACAATTATGCTTGTGATCCCTGGTATAGAGTGGTTGCAAAATGATGTAGCTCACT
This sequence comes from Raphicerus campestris, assembly GCA_006410735.1. Classification (NCBI taxonomy): domain Eukaryota; kingdom Metazoa; phylum Chordata; class Mammalia; order Artiodactyla; family Bovidae; genus Raphicerus; species Raphicerus campestris. The sequence goes on from SJYW01033349.1 coordinate 378,109, forward strand.
TTTAGAATGTTAAAATATAAACAAAACATGTGTGCTTTAAGGTTAATGACATATGGTAATTATTGAGTTTAATATTAGGCTTTTCCTACCCTTTGCTTCTTCACTCTTTTATCCTGGAAGAAAGGAGATGGCAATGAAGTCGAGATTTTAACTTTAGTCATATGTTTAAAGGATGAGAGTTCCTGGATTTTCCAGACGTAAGAATAGGGAATAAAACTGGGCTATTCAGCGGTTCCCTTATGGTGGCTGCTGCTGCTGCTGCTAAGTCGCTTCAGTCGTGTCCGACTCTGTGCGACCCCATAGACGGCAGCCCACCAGGCTCCCCTGTCCCTGATTCTCCAGGCAAGAACAATGGAGTGGGTTGCCACTTCCTTCAATGCGTGAACGTGAAAAGTGAAAGTGAAGTCGCCCAGTCGTGTCCGACTCTTAGCGACCCCATGGACTGCAGGCCCACGAGGCTCCTCTGTCCATGGGATTTTCCAGGCAGGAGTACTGGAGTGGGGTGCCTCCCTTGTGGCTCAGCTGGTAAAGAATCTGCCTGCAATGCCAGAGACCTGGGTTCCATCCCTGGGTCGGGAAGATCCCCTGGAAAGGAATGGCAACCCACTCTAGTATTCTTGCCTGGAGATTTCTATGAGTAGAGGAGCCTGGAGGACTACAGTCCACGGGTGGTAAAAAGTGGGTCACAACTGAACAACTGACACTTAAAGAGTAGAGTTGGACACAACTGCCGAGAGCAAGTGTGCACGCACACTGGGAGAAGACGGGAGGGTGGGACACCAAGTCTGTGTCTTCGAAGCCAGTTTGTGAAAATACTTTCCTTTTATTATTCACCTTCAACAAGCAATAACAATTTCTCCTATTATGTTGTAGTCACAGGTCTTAACTTCTCCAGGATTTCCAAGGCTCTTTGGATGAAGGTCTTACATTTGATATTTGCACAGCCAAGAATAAGGTCAGTTGCTAGTCCAACAGAGTGACTTAGAGTCTAAGGCCAGAGGATAAAAGCCTGGTTGGATTAATTTGGCTGGGACTTGCCTGCTGGTCCAGTGGTTAAGAATTCATCCGCCAATGCNAAGGTCAGTTGCTAGTCCAACAGAGTGACTTAGAGTCTAAGGCCAGAGGATAAAAGCCTGGTTGGATTAATTTGGCTGGGACTTGCCTGCTGGTCCAGTGGTTAAGAATTCATCCGCCAATGCAGGGGACACGGTTCTTTTCCCGGCCGGGGAAGATTCCACAATCTGCAGGAAAACCTGTGTGCTGCAGCTCCCAAAGTCATGTACCCCAGAGCCTGTGCTCTGCCACAAGAGAAGCCACTGCAACAAGAAGCCCGCACACCGAAACTAAAGAGCGCCTTTATGCAGCTGCGAAGACCAGCACAGCCAAAATAAATAAATAAAAATTTAAAAAGTTAGTTTGGTTGGAGTAACATAGCGATATGGATTCAGTTTAGTATAGAACTGTTAGATTGTTCACTTCTGATCTTCTTCTTGGCAGATTCTCAAGTGGCTAGGACCTATGGGATANCAGATCAACGTGTAAATGAACTGAGGCTTAAAATAAGCTACTTTGTGAGCATGGAGTCAGAATAATGGCATTTTTAAAGGGATTTCCGTCTCTATAGAAGGGATAATACTTTTGCCATCATTTCCATGTATTAGGTAGCTGTACCAAGTCTGTAGGAGTCAGTGAACTAAAATGGATGGGAATGGGCGAATTTAATTCAGATTACCATTATATCTACTACCGTGGGCAAGAATTCTATAGAAGAAACGGAGTAACCCTCGTAACCAACAAAAGAGACCAAAATTCAGTACTTGGGTGCAAGGGAGAAAGGGAAAGGCATATCTAACTAAATGCAGAGTTCCAAAGAATAGCAAGGAGAGATAAGAAGGCCTTCTTCAGTGAACAGTGAACAAAAATCAAGGAAAACGACAGAAGGGGAAAGACAGGGAACATTTCACCCAGAGATGGGCACAAGAAAGGACAGAAATAGGAGAGTCCTAGTAAATGCAAAAGCGATCAAGAAGAGATGGAACGAATACACAGAACTGCACACAAAAAAGTCTTAATGAACCCGACAGCTACGATGGTGTGGCCAGTCACCCAGAGTGAGACATTCTGGAGTGTGAAGTCAAGTGGGCCTTAGGAAGCAGCACTGCCAGTGAGGCTAGTGGATGCGGTGGGGAGAAACAGAGCGGATCAGGGGACTGCAGTGAGGGCAGGGCCGAAGGCGGCTGGCTCAGACGGTAAAGCGGCTGCCTGCAATGCCGGAGACGCGGGTTCGAACCCTGGGTTGGGAAGATCGCCTGGAGAAGGCAATGGCAACCCACTCCAGTACTCTTGCCTCTTGCCTGGAGAATCCCATGGATGGAGGAGCCTGGTGGGCTACAGTCCATGGGGTCGCAAAGAGTCAGACACGACTGAGCGACTTCACTCTCTATGTATCTAGATGGTGGTAGACTCCTCTGAAGGTAACATCTGAACTGAGACCTGAGTGAAGTGAACTTTGAGGCTCTCAACACAAAGGAGGAATAACCAGTGTGGCAGGAGTGTGCTTGGTGTGTCTGAAGATGGAGAAAGAGGCCAGGGTTACCGGAAAAGAGTGGCTGGAGGAGAGTGGTAGAAGATACGCTTGGAGACCAAGCAGTCAATTGCAGGCCTGGTAAGGGCTTTGAACTTAAGCTTCACAGTGAGGGAAAGGCAAGGAGGCAGTCACTGTCAGGTGCCTGCACCCTGACGCCTCGCAGCTTCATCCCAGATCTGGCCCTCCTGGGTAGACTGTGTCTCCGGACTCATCTGCTGTGCCGTTCCCTTCTGTCCACTCGACCTCAGCCGCTCTGGCCCATCTGTGGCTTCTGCAGCGGGCCAGGCACACTCCAGGAAGACTCGATTCTTCCCTTCATTTCAGTCTCTGGTCAAATGTCACCTTCTCGGAACAGCCTCCCTGAAGATTCTATTTGAAATAGCAGCCTCCATCGCTTTTTATCCTCTTCCCACCCTTATACTGTGTTTCATTTTTTTCCTCCTAGTGCGTTACACTCTTGACGTCACATTATTGTGCATTTGATTTCTGTTTTTTTTTTTTTTTCCTGCTAAATTTGCAGGGTCTTTGTCTCCAATATGATTCATTACCAGGTATAGAAGGGTCTGGCATATTGAAGATGTTCAATAAGTATGTTGTTAGATGAAAGGGTCCAAGGAAAGATTTAGCAACTTTACTTCTGTGAATCCCATAGGGAACACTGATCAAGTACTTCCTATGAGACAGTTATCATTCTAAAGAGTCTAGGTGTGGGAGTGCTAAATCGCTTCTGTCGTGTCTGACTCTTTGTGAGTCTGTGGACTGTGGGCCACCAGGCTCCTCTGTCCGTGGGATTCTCCAGGCAAGGATACTGGGAGTGGGTTTCCATGCCCTGCTCCAGGGGATCTTCCCCACCCAGGGATCGAATCTCCCTCTCTTACGTCTCCTGCATCGGCAGGCAGTTTCTTTACCATAAGTGCCACCTGGGACGCTCCAAAGACTCTCAGTATATTAATTTATTTCATCCCCTCTGTACTTGCAAGCGAGAAAACTGAGGCAGGGAGAGGCCGTGGAACTTGCCAAACTTACACAACTAAGCGGCGTTAGAACTGGGACTGAATCTGGATGACAGGGCTCCAGAAGCTGGCACTCATCCCTGTTTAATCCCACGTTCTATTTTAATTTTCTTAAGCTTACTGTTGGATGTTAAAAATTAATACAGACTCTAGCGTGCCATTAACTTTCAAAATTTACTACTGCTCTAAACACAGTAACAAATTGTTTACTTGAACTTTAATATTATTGACAGCTTTATTAGGAGTTTCTGGATAAAATTATGGGAGAGGGAAAAGCGACTGAGCATTTACTAATTTGTTTAGGTCAGGTTGTTGGAGAAGGTAAACGTTTCCATTCTGGTGCATTCATTGGAAATGTATATTTTTTTAAATTTTATTTTTACTTTATTCTATGTTACAATACTGTATTGGTTTTGCCATACATTGACATGAATCAGCCACAGGTGTACATGATCTCCCAATGCCGAAGCCCCCTCCCAAATGTATTTTTAACTTGACTACTCTTTTTCCCAATTAATTCTGAAATGAGAGAAAAGAAGGAAGCGACTCATGTAGATAAGCTTCATAGGGTGGCACAGGATAAGAAATAGGACAAGAGTCAGTTTTGTAAATTACTAAAAATATGAACTTGGGAAAATTATTCTTAATAAGAAAAGTGTTGAAATTTAAGGGATGTGTGCTGGATGGTCTGATGGGAACTCGACACCATTTTCCCCTTTCTAGGCTTTCTCCTAAATTCTTGGTAACAACATTTTTCTGAATCTCGGCCAGCAGGGCTCTGGATTAGACTCCACCCTGTGGATCACCCATTGTAAGGCTGCAGGCAGTTGAGTTCATTGGTGGTAATAAGCTTGCATTTCCTGATTTCTTAAAACCAGCAGAGGCTTTTCCTGCCCTGTGCTGCCCCAACTCTCTTAGCTGTGTTTTATAAGCTCTAACTCATTTCTATTAAATTTATTTCTGGATGAACTACTTTAGACTGGCTTCTGCTTTTCTGACCTGATTCCTAATTGCTGTACATACATTTTCTCAGGAAGAGTACTTTATCTGACATGTGTTTTATAATTTGTTTCCTTCCACAAGATACTAAATATATATATATATATATTTTGGCTCAAGTGAGTATATGTTCCTCGATTCGTCTCGTCAGTTAGAAAGTGAAGATATTAGTGTCAATTACTGCCTTAAAATGTTTCATTTGGGTCATTAAAATGGGTGAGTCAAACCAGTTATTCCATAATTTATATTTATATAATATTTATAACTTGTTTAGTACTCCTACAGTTTTGGGAATGAAGTCAATGGAGATTTCCTTGATAGGTAAGAACTGCCAGATTTTCAGTACAAAGAAGTGGAAGAACCTTTCAAATACTGTTAAAAAATATTTGGATGCAACTCATTTCTTCTTCAAAGGAAGATACTTGCCCTATCTCTTGATTCTTCTGGCCACTCCTACTATTTTACCGCATTCTATGTCATTAAACTAAGGACGGAACAAAATGACTCGTCTTTGCACAGAGCTTTTAGTTTACAAGGCACATTCCCTATATTATATCACTGGATCCGCACACATTTAAGCTCAGTTCCTATGTTTCCTATATTTTCTCTTACTGTAGCACTGATGTATTACATTTACATTTTCATGTCTCTTTCACTACCTTTGTATTTCAAAGTTTTTTTGAGACTAGGAATCGTGTCTTAATGCTCATTGTCTGCCTGATGATTAGCTGGGGGTCAAGCTCTAAGTAGATACTCAGAAGTGGTATATTTAATGGATGGATGAAAGAGGCTGAAATTGAGCTGATGCAAAGTGTTTTAGATTCTGAAATCCATGACCTCTATATGATGTCACTTTACTTCTCATTCAGACTATATTTATGATACCAATTAAGTTGGTAAAATAATTGAAAAGAAAAAAACCACTTAATCCCACACCATAGTTTAAGGAAAGTACCATAAAGGAAAAGGAGATATTTGGCTTTATTGATCTTTAACTTGTATTAACCCCAACTTACCTTTACAGACACATCTCCCTGATCTCACCAACATAAATATTCCAGTCTATCCAATAGCTGTGACGAGGAAATGGTTAACAAAAGTAATTCACTTAATGTGCCTAGAAATCTTGACAAATGCTTCAATGTCTGAGAAATTCAGGGAAGTAGAGAAAAAGCAGTGACAGATGGGGTGGTTTATTTTGAGCCAAGTTTTAGGCAATCTCTCTGTTGATGAAGAAGAGTTATTCATTCTGGAACACTACTATATGCAAAAAATTACATAAGTGCTGAAGAGAGGAACATGTGTTAGGCACGGTGTCTATCCTCAAGAAGTGCAACGCCTTGTGGAANGAGCCAAGTTTTAGGCAATCTCTCTGTTGATGAAGAAGAGTTATTCATTCTGGAACACTACTATATGCAAAAAATTACATAAGTGCTGAAGAGAGGAACATGTGTTAGGCACGGTGTCTATCCTCAAGAAGTGCAATGCCTTGTGGAAGAGTCAGATATTCAACAGGTACAATAAGATGTGATAAGTGCTGGATAAATGACAAAGTAAATGGTGTGATTTCATATTAAAGGATGCTCTTTATTCTCGAATTCTGCTGGAAGAAGTACCCCCTTGATGCTCAGCCATTAGACATAGATCAAGTAGAAAGGACTGATATTACCTGTGCAAATTACCTATTTCTAAGTATAAAGTACAGTCTACCTTAAAGGCGTTTGCCCTGGCTTAGAACAATTGATTGGAAACTAAGTGTTTAGAGCAAAAGGGGAAAAAAAGATCTTACTAATGCACACACCCAACTACTTTTTAAGGAAAAAAGAAATTAATCTAAGACTTTGTCCTTCCTGTTGCACGTTAGAGTGAATGACGTAAAAGTTGCTCAGTTGTGTCTGACTCTTTGCTACCCCAGGGATGATACAGTCCATGGAATTCTCCAGTCCACAATACTGGAATGGGTTGCCTTTCCCTTCTCCAGGGGATCTTCCCAACCCAGGGATCAAACCTAGGTCTCCTGCATTGCAGGTGGATTCTTTACCAGCTTAACCACAAGGGAAGCCCATACATGTTAGAATCAATGAATATAAAAACTGTACATTTTAATTTAAATGTTTAATTTGCAGGAACAGTGCCCAAGAATAGGCATTGGAGGGAGTGGGAAATGTAGGTAAAGTGGACGTGGTCTTGGACTGAGTAATGCGGTTCCTTCATGAACACAAGACAATCCCATGCCTCTATTTTCCACTGAATGGAATTCTTGCAGGTGTGTATACTAATGTTACAGAGTTTTGCTTGTATATCCATACTAGGAAATGAAAAAAAAACTACGTCATTTTAATTATAGTCAAAAGATTTTGCATGATTTAATCCACTACTTTTTTTTCCCCAAAGCAGAGTGACTTTTTATTTTGGTAGATGTTTCTTACCAGATAAAGCACACATTCATCAAGAATTGTTGTGATTGCCTAACAGAGAGGAAAAAAAAAAAACCTACCCTAAATTAAAAATAAAACCCATCAACTTTAATTATAAAATCAGAATGATTACTGCTATTACTGATTATTTAAATATTCATGAGAAGAAGGCTCTAAATTTAGATGGCTGTATTTGAAGATAAGGTATGTTCACATTTCTTATAAAGAGATACAGTTAATCCCTTTCCCCATGGTAGAGCTCTGGGAGAACTGTGGAACGTGTCTTTCTTGCTTTCTGTACATTCAAAATGTAGTGAGTGGCACTAAGGGAGTTTTTCTACCAAGTCAAATGGAGTGGATCAGGATGCTTTTGCCTTAAATGCACAATGCCTTATTCCTTTTGATTTCACATAATGCTTCAAATATTGACTATCTGAATTTTGAAAATTGACATGTCTATTTTTAAAATATCCACGAGTGAATGAAATAGTGCCTGGTACCCAGGGAAATTCTGTGACTGCCTGGAAAATATTGGAAAATCCCATATACCCTGGATAAACTGTTGTTCCAGTGCCTAAATGTTAGAACTAAAATTGACTTTAAGAAATAATCCAGTTCAAGCCATGATTTTAGTGACAATGAGTTGAAGGCTCAGAGAGTTGAAGTGATAAAGTCAGATTTAGTAGCAGAAATGAGATGGAAATGTCGGCTTCCAGAGTTCCTGGTTAATATCCTTTCTGATGTTTCGCCATTCTTGGACTTTTTTAGATCTCAGGGATAAGCCTTTCAATCCCCACATCTGAGTTTTCTTTCAAGAAAAATTATTTATTAGGAAATGCGTTTCTGTCCACATATCTCTTCCTGAGACTTTTTTTCCCCCCATCCCACTTTCTCCCTCTGCTCCTTCTGCTTTCTCTTGTTCCTCTTCGCCTTCAGAAAATCGGCTGCTCTGTTAAAGTTTCCCTTAGAGACTGCCATCTAGTAAGTTTGCTGGTAAGGTGGGAGGGGGTGAAATAAGATGGATAAATAAAAAGACGTTTTATGTCTTTCCCCTGACATTCTCTGAATGCTCTGTCTTATTTTGATCAATATTTTTAAAAATGAATATTACTATCATTTTCCCTACTAGATTTTGTACATCTGGAGGGCAAAAGCCAAGACATTTTCTCACTTTTCTGTTGTTTGGAAGGAAAAGAAGTGTGCACCAGATATAGCAAGTGTCAGCACGTTTGTATTTAAGTGGTACTTCAATCAAAGCAGCAGGAGAACACACACCACCCACAAACTGGTTACATTTTGGTTACATTTTGTGATGTAACCAAATGTGATATGAATGACATAAAGCTAAGGACACATTTCCATTAATGCTTTTTGAACTTACAAAATCTGCTAACAAGCTATATGCCATCTTGGAAAAGAATAGCATATATTGTCCAAAATTTGGTCAAGAACAAAAAACATCACTCAAGATATCTCAAGCAGAAAAGGTTTCAATAAATCAGATGAAACGAATTAAACTAGACACATTTAATTCAATAAACTAGATAATGAAGGTAATTAGGTGCTTACAAAGCCATTAGCAGAGCTGGGAGTGTGGTCAGAATAGGGCCTCTTACTCTCAGGTGTTTAGTTTTCAGAAAATCTCTGGAATTACAGGAAACTACTGATTTAGTTCTGGAGAATGAAATGGCAACCCACTCCAGTGTTCTCGCCTGGAGAATCCCAGGCACGGGGGAGCCCGGTGAGCTGCCGTCTATGGGGTCGCACAGAGTCGGACACGACTGAAGCGACTTAGCAGCAGCACCTGATTTTGTTCACAGTGGAGGGAAGGGCAACCACTTCACTATTCTTACCTGAAGACTCCCATGGACAGAGGAGCCTGGTGGGCTATAGTCCAAGGGGTTGCAAAGACCCGGATATGACTAAAGTGACTTGGCACATGTGCCCTGATTGTATTCATAGCTGCTTCCAAAGCTGAGCTTGGTGATTCCCAGGAAAGTACCTAAAGGTTTTGCCTGCCTCCAGTGCAGAAACAATACTCCGGTTTCTGCTTTTCTTTTGCCTCTCAAATTTTATGCAAGTGCTCCTGGCTGGAACATTCTAACCTATAATCCCACTCACAGGAATTGTGAAGAAGGTAGCTTCCAGGCTTTAGCTTTGCAGCTCAAAGGGGAGCCTGGGGCAGGTGGGGAGGAACGGCAGAAGGAGTCTAACAACAATCAACACATAACAATTTCCACAGCTTTTAATTCCTCTGCTTTTACCAATTATTTTCGATTGTATTAATTAAAAAATCCTCCTGGGTGTTTTGTTCATTTAGTCATTTGAGGATTTGAGTATGTAACTCATTTACGCATAATACAGTTCTGATTTTGCCAAGAAGAGTAGCTTGATTAATTATTCATTAGAATATCCTGTAAGAGAGAACATGATATTTGGGCCATTGAAATAATTCTTCAAATGAAAAAGTCGTGTGGCTATATTCTGACAAAAACTTACCTCAGGGAAATATTTTGTCTTGAAAGAGTTCTATTTTTGAAAGGAGAAGTATAGTGAATACAAACCATAAATATTTTGGCTTGAAAAAGTTTTATTTTTGAAAGGAAAGTAAGATAAAAGCAAACCATTTATGAAATTATTCATTTTGCTTTGGGGAGAGACTATAACTTTGGGACTGGAATTTTGAAATAGCTTCCTAGTATAGCTTATGGATGAATGATTCTTTGCTTGAACCAGTGATAATTATCTAAGTATGACATGTACCTCAAAAATTTTCATGGTAACAAATACCCAACTGCTGATACTTGAGGGATAATAAAAGCTCCTTTGATAGAAATGGTACTATTCTCCTGCCACTGATCATCACCTTTCTTTGTGAATATTTAATAACTTATACATTTCAANTAAGTATGACATGTACCTCAAAAATTTTCATGGTAACAAATACCCAACTGCTGATACTTGAGGGATAATAAAAGCTCCTTTGATAGAAATGGTACTATTCTCCTGCCACTGATCATCACCTTTCTTTGTGAATATTTAATAATTTATACATTTCAAATCTGTCAATATATAGAGGTTAAATATGCTTTATTTCCCAGAGAAAATATTATTTCCTAATGGATTCAGAAAGAGAGTCACACAAAAGAATAAAAACATGCCTGTACAAATAATAGCTATCTATAAATAGGGAAGGACTTCCCTGGTGGCTCAGTGGTAAAGAATCCACCTGCCAAGCAGGAGACATGGGTTGGATCCCTGGGTCGGGAAGACCCTCTGGAAAAGGAAATGGCAACCCACTCCAGAATTCTTGATTGGAAAATCCCATAGACAGAGGAGCCTGATGGGCTACAGTCCATGGGGTCACAAAAGAGTCGGACATGAGTTAGCAACTAAACAGCAACATATAAATAGAAGAGAACTTTAAAATATTACATCTTTCCATTATTGTTCTTAGAGGGAAAATGGTCCTTTTGTGGGTGTGATAGGTTAAAATTTATCAATGTTGTACTGATCGCACTTTATTACCTTTGCTGACCCTGAAATTGTCAGCAATATGATAGGGAGAAGACATTTGTATATACTACATAGATGGTCTAACTAGCAGACAGTAAGGAAGTTTTCAGGAAAGAGAGGAATTGACAAACAGGAGAGTGTGTGGGGAGGGTGAAAAATGTAGGAAGAACAAGGATCAGTGAGGGTTATGACCTGTATAACAGAGGATGAGGATGAGATGGTCGGATGGCATCACCAACTTGATGGACATGAGTTTGAGCAAGCTCCGAGAGTTGGTGATGGACAGAGAGGCCTGGCGTGCTGCAGCCCATGGGGTCACAAAGAGTTGGACCCGACTGAGTGACTGAACTGAACTGAATGACCTGTACTCCTCCAGTGCCTTTGGAGAGACATAAAGGAGGCTGAAATTCTGCTTTATTAATTGACATGAGTAATATTATTTGCATCTTTCGACTTCATTCTTTAAATGTAATACTGATCCTGAATTGAGCTACATGGGTTATGGCTCAAACAAGTTTTCTGAGCACGTGAGGCTTATAATTGGATGACCACAGTAGGGAGTCTAAGGAAGAAGAGAATTTCTGCTTCNTTTAAATGCAATACCGATCCTGAATTGAGCTACAATATGGCTCAAACAAGTTTTCTGAGCACGTGAGGCTTATAATTGAATGACCACAGTAGGGAGTCTAAGGAAGACGAGAATTTCTGCTCCTTACCCACTGAGCTGGTCAACCACTACGCTTCCTGACTTGGGGAACAGATTTTGCAATGAACACATCTTCCCTGTGGTATGAGACTTTAGGGGCTGCTCATCTCATATGTCGTGGTTGATAGTCCCACAGAGAGGAGACTGACTTTCATAAATATTAGGGTGGTCAGTCAGCTAGCTCAAGAAAGCCCAGCTTTTTGCGCAGCCATCCTCTTTGCTTTGTCTGTCTGAGCTTGTTTGAATAACCCATGAGTCTGGATAGGCGCACTCACTGCCTTGTGCTAAAGGGCCAGCCACACTCTTTCCTGACACCTTTCTGTTAGGATTCAGTCATGCACTTTATAAACATGTGAAAGTGAAAGTCACTCAGTCTTGTCCGACTTTTTGCAACCCCATGGACTGTATAGTCCATGGAATTCTCCAGGCCAGAATACTGGAATAGGTAGCCTTTCCCTTCTCCAGAAAATCTTCTCAACCCAGGGACTGAACCCAAGTCTCCCACATGGCAGGTGGATTCTTTACTAGCTNAGCCACACTCTTTCCTGACACCTTTCTGTTAGGATTCAGTCATGCACTTTATAAACATGTGAAAGTGAAAGTCACTCAGTCTTGTCCGACTTTTTGCATCCCCATGGACTGTATAGTCCATGGAATTCTCCAGGCCAGAATACTGGAATGGGTAGCCTTTCCCTTCTCCAGGAGATCTTCTCAACCCAGGGATTGAACCCAAGTCTCCCACATGGCAGGTGGATTCTTTACCAGATGAGCCACAAGGGAAGTCCCATAAACATTTACTGAGTAATTAATATGTATCAAGAAGTATGCTCACATCTGGAAATACAGTAGAGAAAAAGAAAGGTGAGGTCCCAGCTTTCATGGAGCTGTCATTCAAGAGAGAGAAATGGACATTTAACAAGTGATAAACCTTAAGATAATCACAGACATTGATAAGAGCACTGTGGATAATGAGTAAGGTGATGAGATACACTAGAATAGGACGCCAGGGGCCAAGAAAGAACTCCTTCTGGAAAGACACTTCTCAACAATGAGAAAGACTCATCTGTGGGAAAAAAAACAAACAAACAAAAGAAAAAACTTGTTGAAGAATGTTTTAGACCAAGAGAGGAGCCAGTAAAAAATTCCAGCCGCTAGAGAGAGGGGACCAGAGTGTGCCAATATGGTTCCCAAGTTGCAAATATTTTCTTTGGTGATTCTCTGCCTCCTAACCTAATTCGTCCATTTCATAACTTCAGGAAATTTTGCTTAATTTTTCTAAGCCTCAGTGTGTCTCCATCTTTATTGCAGGATGATAATTTTTTTTATTGTTTTATTGATTAAATGAGACAATGAAACATCTAGCATGATCTGCACCTAAGAGAAAGTGAAAGTCGCTCAGTCGCTTCCAACTCTTTGTGAACACATGGACTATACAGTCCATGGAATTCTCTAGGCCAGAATACTGGAATGAGTAGCCTCTCCCTTCTCCAGGGGATCTTCTCAATCCAGGGACTGAACCCAGGTCTCCCACATCGTGGGCGGATTCTTTACCAGCTGAGCCACCAGGGAAGCCCAGCACCTGATAGGTATTATGTAAATGATCATGCATCTTCATCACCATTATTATTAGAATAGTACAACTGTCAACTGAAGGTGATGATGAGCCTTCCAGCATATTCTGTCTATATCGTTTCAGTTTTGTCTAGCTTAGAATGGCTTAGGATGCCATTGAAGTTAGATCGGAACTGATGTTAGAGCTGTGTAATTGGGAAAACATCTGGGCAGAAACAGTGCAGAGATTTCTACAGACCTCTCCTACTCAGTCATTTTACTCTATTCATTGAAGACGTTTTAGAAATCACTGCATGAGAGGGAAGCGCTTTTATCCCAATCCCCTGGCTGCCCCAATCCATATGCCATAAAAAATCAAATTGCCTCTTTACCAATGGTTTGGGAACTTGAGCTCAAGATTTCTAATCAGTATAGAAAAGTTAATATATCCTATAAATAAGTAATTAACTACCAATATTTTTAGCTTGATTGTCTAGACTGTAATGATTAAACTGAGGACAGATTTTATATTTGGCATGCTGCCCTGAATATTTCCATGGACTTCAAAACAACTCCCCACTCAAATCAGCTTCACTGGAGTGCGCAGTTTGATAAGCTGATTTCCTCAACTGTGAAGTCTGGATTTCTTCTAATTCATTTCACTCGTGAGACACACTTGTGGAACTCTCTTATTATTTAAGAAGTACTTTGTGAGGAAAGTAACATGTACCAAGTTTATATTTAAAACTACATATGCAAGCCCTGCCTTACCTGTCTATTCTTTGAATATATCTATCCTTTACTTTGAATGAAATAAGCCACGATCCTTCTTAAAGATGCCGATAGGAGGTCCAACCAGTCCATCCTAAAGGAAATCAGTCCTGAATATTCATTGGAAGGACTGATGCTGAAGCTGAAACTCTAATACTTTGGCCACCTGATGCGAAGAAGTGACTCATTTGAAAAGACCCTGATGCTGGGAAAGATTGAAGTTGGGAGGAGAAGGAGACAGAGGATGAGATGGTTGGATGGCATCACCGACTCTATGGACATGAGATCAAGTAAACTCTGGGAGTTGGTGATGGACAGGGAGGCCTTGCGTGCTACAGTCCATGGAATGACAGAGTTGGACACGACTGAACTGAACTGAAATGTTATAAAAGAGAATTTTCCTGAAAAAAAAAATACAAGAGTTTCTATATGGTTAATGGAAGTGGTTGCTACAAACAACATTGACTTCTGCATCAGACAAAAGCTTCAGTCAGTTTTCCTTTGCAAAGGCAAAGGCTATCAGATATAAACTTGAAATAATAATACTTTACCTAAATTGCAGGGAGCAGTTTAAATGCATGTGAAGGGCTAACACATAGCAAATAAAGCCTTCATGACAGATCCAGAGAGAAGCTATGGAAGAAAAGAAAAAGGTTTTATTTCAGTACTTTTAATACTTTTCCCCACTTTTCTGAACAAGTGGCCTCACATTTTCCATCTAGCACTGGGACCTCCAGCCCTCCTCATCTCCATGCTTTCTCGTCCATTGCTATTTCCAGCATCTCTCCTCCCCAGGCCTTTACAGTGACATTTCAGCTGATCTCTCTACCATCATATTAGTTTCTTCTCTCCATCACAGATATCATTTGTCATTAATATCAGTAGATGATTATTATAACTATCACTAGGACTTCTAATAGTAAGATAAAAGAAGTAACAGTAATAATGTGAACTGATTTCTATAAATTATTGCTTTAATAAAAATAAGTTAAATGTTGTTATGTTAATATACTAATGGGTTTAGAACAAGTGACTTTCCATGCACACTGCACAATATTTTTTTCTTATTTGAATATGAATTGTTTTGCGTGTGTAAAATCTTTTCTAAACCTCTATTCATTACTTTTTTTTTTTTTAAGAAATGTTTGCCTTCACAATTTCAGATACATTAAGACTACTGACCAAACCATATGAGCATTTTCTA